>JARBWK010000004.1:138340187-138730138 GCA_030556195.1 Anolis apletophallus | reverse complement strand
GCGGAGGGGGTCAGACTCTCTGTCATGCGCAGTGCTCTCTCTATTCACATTAAGTTCTCCCATGGCACAATCTGTACTGCTTTCACCCATCTAGCCTATGTTATCTCAAGTCAGGCACAGGGTGTATTAGAAAGCTTCAATCACAGTGTTATTTTCATATTGCAAGTGCCTGTCTGATTCTTGGCACAGGAACCCGCATTTCAAAGCTAAACACGCATGTAGCATCACTCTCTGACTGTACTTTTTGCACGGAAAAGTACCAAACCCGCTTTAATATCAGAAATTGAAGTAGTGAAAAAATTAAATATCTAGGAATCATAATATCTGCCTCCAACTCACATTTATTAAAAAGAAAACTATGAAAGCACTTGGAAAACGTCAAAAAGAAACTAGAAAACTGGAAATCTCTAAACCTGTCTTTAATAGGCAGAATTTCAGTAATCAAAATGAGTATGTTGCCCAGAATAATTTTCCTATTCCAAATGATTCCTATTTTTAGAATGAAGATCTGTTTCAACAAATGGGATAAATATATCTCAAACTTCATATGGAATGAGAAAAAACCCAGAGTAAAATTTAAACCTTAGCAGATTAAAAAAAAAATAGAGGGGGACTAGCACTCCCCAACTTACAACTATATTTTGAAGCATGCTTTAACATGAGTTAAGGAATGGGCCACAAGAAAAAGAAAAAGATTCTAACATTAGAGGGGTTTGACCTCAGAAGAGGCTAGCATGCCTACCTTTGGTATGGCAAAGCTAAAGTTGAAAAAACTTCTCAGATTACTTTGTCAGGGCAGCACTATTTGGAATAATATAAAGGATATTTTATAATAAAACACCACTGTGGATCTCGCCAGTAGAGGCTTTCCATAAGACTGAAATACCGAGTGAAAAATGGTACACTTGTAAACATCTACTAAAAAATGAAACAAAGATTGGAATCTAAAAACACTGGAAGAGCTATGGGAATCGGACGAGATGATGACCTGGTTCCAATATCTATAAACAAAAGAGGGCTTTAAAGAGGATAAAAAGGAAGGCTTCAACCTACAAGAGACATGGTGGAACATCATAATGCACAAAGAGAAAAAAACCCTAATAAAATACTTTTTTCAAAGCTTACTAAAATGGGACACAGAAAGGGAATTAGTAAAAGGAAACATAGTAAAATGGGCGATAAACATTGGGCACTTCATACTATTAAAGGAGTGGGAACATGTATGGAAGAGAAAATGAAGATATACAAGAGCCATCAACAATAGAAAATTGGTAAAAAAAATGTTTTATCACTGGCATCTAATGCCATTGCAATTATCAAAATTTTATAAAAACTACAATAACCAATGTTGGAAATGTGGGAGAGAACTAGGAACCTATTATCACTTATGGTGGGGCTGCAAAATAATAAAAAAGTATTGGACAATGATTCATAAACACACTCAAAACATTATCAGGATAAAATATGACTTGAAAGCTGAATATTTGCTGATCACCATGCATTATTGGGTCGGATTTGGGTCGTCTGGGAAACTGTGCTGCAAGCCCATTGTCTACCTCCGTGTCCCAGATCTCTGTAACTCAAGGTGTGTTTGGCTTAATGCCTTAGTAGAGCGGTCTCTTCCCTGTCCTTCCCAAAAGACTTTTATGTGCTTTATGGCCCTTTTTGTTTGAAAAGGGGGGCACCACGAGGCTTCCATAACAAGATGGCCCCGTCGAGCAGGCGTCCAAACGCCGAGCTCCGCCGAGCCTCTGGTAACTTTTCCCATGCCGTTTCCCGCACAGCACCCCTACTGCTGAGGGGGGATGCTCTCTGCCTGGGGAACGACTCACCGGACTTGCCTGACTTGCCTGGCTCGGGGGGGTCACTGCTTGAGGCTCCGAGGCGCTCCCTCCCCCTTCTCGAGGTCTTGCAGGCCGACGCCGAGTTCACCTTGGAGGCTGCTCAGGCGCCAGCCTCCGTCCTCCAGGAGGCCCCCCGGCCTGGTGGGGACTGTGGCGACTACAGCGACCACAGTGACCCCCCGGGGGTGCCTGGCTTGGTCCCCTGTGCCTTGGCCGGGCCTGGAGGGGGCCGGGCCTTCTACCCCCCCCAACTCCACCCAAGGGGACGCTGGCGAACAACCCGGGAACACCAGGGACGTACCGCCGGACCTTGCCGGCCTCGCCCATCATCTCGGCCAGTTGGTTGAGCGGCTGGCCATCTGGCTGGGTGAGTTGGACAGGCTGGGACCGGCGCTGGCGTCCTTGTGCGGTGCGGCCGCCCCCCGCTGCCCGGACCCCTGCCCTGGGCCTGGAGAGGCGCCGCCGGCGGAGCACTGGGCCCACCTCGCTCGGCCTCCTGCACCCGGTCCTGGAGGGAGAGGCTGAGTGGAGTGGCCAGCCCGGCCCCACAGATGGACCTTTCGGAGGGCGGCGGGGCTGTCGAGGGGGCCCTCTCTGAGGCGACCCGCCCACAGGCAAGACCCCAGTGAGCGACGGCGGTCCAGTGGTGGAGCCCGTGGGCGGCCTGGGATGCGCCCCCGGGCTCGACGGTGGAGGCATCGGCTGGCTGCCCCAACATGGCGCGGCCTCATCCAGCCCGGCGTCCCTGGCCCGCCCCTCCACCTTCCCCAGTGGCTGGGACCACACGGCGGCCTGTCGTGGAGTTGCCGCCGCTGCCGGTCCCGCCGCCCAAGGCTGCGGTAGCTCCCCTTTGCCGCTGCGGGCGGCGACGCGACGGATGCGGTGGACATCGAGGGGTCCGGGCGAGGTTCGGGAGCGGCCTCGGCGACGTCTTGGGCGGCTGCCGGCGGTCCCTCTGACTGTGACCAGTTCGGGCCCCGGTGGGTCGCCCAAGTCCGATGGACACCCGATGAGGCAGAGACGGGGGTCGAGGATGGGGTAGGGGCGGGGCGGAGGACGTCCCTCCCCCTGCTCTGTAATACCTCCCCCACGGTGGCTGTCTTCCCGGAAGGTGCCCTCCGGAGGCCCCGTCCCAGGACTTTCCGAACACTGCCCGCAGGCACGGGCGCCTCCACCGGCGAACCCCCAATCTAGGAGGGTGGACAAGTCGCCGATAGCGAGGCATGGTCCACAGGCTGGCAACGACCGACACCGCAGTGACTGTCACTGCCTAGAATTGGAGTCTTTGAGGGCGTTCCTCGATTTGTGGGACCCCGGCTCCCCATTTGATGGTCGCCCTCGATAGCTCCACCGGGTGGCTCTGCCTTTTGGCATGAGCCTGGTCCTCCCCCTATTTGCTGTTGTTCACCCTGTGATGTTTTTACCCCTGTATGTTTTGTATGTCTATTTATGTACTCTCTGTATTTTGTGGCTTCGGCTCCTGTGAGCCGCCGCGAGCCTTAGGGAGTCGGCGGCATAGAAGTCCGAATAAATAAATAAAATAAATAAATTATAAGCTGATCACCATGCATTATAAGCCTGTGGAGTATGATGACTTAAGCATTAATTTACAGTGGGCTCTTGGTATCGACTGGTATTTGGTTCCAAGAACATACACACAAAAAGCCCATGTATACAAAAATCCATATTATGGTATAGTAAAATGGTGTCCCATATATAAAACTAGCTTGGGTACTCGCGTTGCGCAGCTCATTGTACTCTGTCTTGACACAGGGCGAACTACAACTTCCATCATATTGAGTCAGGCCCCCAAACCCCTCCAGTATGTTCAGTTGCTGATCAGTTCCTCTCTGTTTGCTGGGCGCCTTAGAAAAGAGTAGGAAAGGGATATGGGAAAGCAGTGGGCGGGATCATGCAAATTCCACACTAATGGAGAGCATCAGAAACACTGAAGTGTCTGTGGTGGAGGAAACAAATAAAATCTAGGATGAAATTGTTCCCGTATGAAAGCCTTCACTTTTGGTGATGGGCAGTCTTATGTTTGTGAAGGACACTGGCAGTGGCTGTACACGTTCATAGTTCTTGCTATAATCTGCAATGTCATTGGAGAGAGGGCCTTGGGTGGGTCCTCAAAGGTGGTGATCATAGCTGTTTGTATAAGTGGGAGCCTGTGTGTGTAAGTGCGAACCTCAGCCACACACATACATATTTTCATTTTTATTATGGATATAGATATAGATATAGATGAGAAAATCAAGGTTTGCTTTTCAGAATTTATTTGGAGGGGGCATTTTCAAAATTGACAGTGCCATTCAAAATCTATTATAATTCTGAAAATTAAGTGTATGCTAAAAAAATGAAAAAATAAAATGGAGAGAGAGCAAGAGCAAGAAAGATCAATCAAAACCATCAACTTGAACTCAACAGGAAAAATGCAAAATAGTAAATCAGCATCATTAATAGTAGCAATTAATCAAGAAAGCAGTCAATGACATGAAAAATTCCTGAAGCAGTGAAGTTTAAGCAGGTGGTCAAAATAAAATAAGAATTGAGCAGAGAGTTCCAAAAACTTGGTGCAGCTACAAGGAAATTTGTGCTTCAAAGCCCCCTCACAACATTATCTGCACACAGGAGGGGATCCAGGGTAGTTTCTTTGTTCAGATTTGAAAATAAAGAAATAAATAAGTAAATAGAACATAGGAGAGGAAGCTCTTCTTCAAAAATGTAAAATCCAAACTATTTAGGGTTTCAAATGTAATAACAATTTCTTCAATTTTGTCCAATAATATCTGTTAAATGCTCCCTGGCTAACAGGGAGACAACGGAATTCTACATAGCATCTGCAGCCCTATGACTGAGGCATTGCCGTGGTCAAAGAAAGGTTAAAAATGCTTTTTTTCATTTTGATATATGGGTCAAGTTTTTTTAATTATAAAATTACATCATATATAAAGAAAATTTAACAGTAAGTTTTAACAATGTAGAATAATTTTGGTATATTGAATTCATGTTGGTCCTGAATTAAAGCTTGAGAGAGAACAAATTGAAATTGAATGCAAACAAGGCAGAGGTACTCCTGGTCAGTTGTAAGGCCTGTACTGGATAGGGTTATTCTGCCCCTGAAGATACGGGTTCGCAGCTTGGGAGTTCTCTGGATTCATCACTGAGCCTGGAACCCCAGGTCTTGGTAGTGGCCAGGGGAGCTTTTGCACAATTAAAACCCATGTGCCCGTTGCACCCGTACCTTGGGAAGTCAGACTTGGCCACAGTAGTCCATACTCTTGTTACATGTCAGATAGATTACTGCAATTCAATCTACATGAGGCTGTCTTTGAAAACTGTTTGGAAGCTCCAAGAAGTCCAACAGGCAGGTAGCTAAAGGAGAAATTTCCTAGCAGGAGAAATGTCCAGTATAGCAGTGTATAGAAAAGCTTGCCAGAAATAAGCGAGAATAATACAACTACAGGCCCTGTTATATCATCTCCTCTGGCTGCTGGTCTGCTATCGAGCACAATTCAAAGTGCTAACTTTAACCTATAAAGCCATAAATGATTCCTCCCCAGCTTACCTGTCCGAACGCATCTTAAGGTTAAGATCTTCTGGGGAGGCCCTGCTCTCGGTTCCACTTCCTTTGCAGGTATGGTTACTGGGGATATGAGATGGGGCCTTCTCAGTGGTGCCCCCTCGGCTGTGGGATTACCTTCCTAGTGAAATCAGATCAGCTTCCTGACCTGTAGAAAAAAAAGCTAAAAATGTGGTTGTGGGACCAAGTTTTTGGATAGCAATAAGTGAGTGCAGAATAGTGCAATGACAGTTGCAATGGCCTCGGACTATGGTATTAGATCATGTGATTTTAATAAGTGGTTTTAATGTTTGATATGTTTTTAGCACTTAGTTTTAATGTATATGTTTATTTTGTCTGATGTATATTAGTGTGGCATCAAATTGTGGCTTATATGTGAGCTGCTCTGAGACTCCTTGGGGTGAGAAGGGTGGAGTTTAAATATGGCAAATAAATAAACAAGTCCTATCATTAAAATTTGTGTATACCTATCCAACTGCCTAATGTTTCCTTGTCCATCAATCTAGATTACTCTCATTCTTTTTAAGGGTAAAGACAAGTAGTTCCTTTTGGTGTTCCACCCCTTTCCCTCCCATTGACGGTGATAGTCACTAGAACCAAGTACATCAGGCTGCCTGAAGGCAAATGACAAGAATGTGTATCTGGAAACATAAAGTGTATGGAAATTTTGAACCTGGAGTGGGAGGAGGAAGAGGGAGAATTGTTCCCCCAGGGGAAAAATATACAAAAATACAATTGAAGGAGGGATTGAATGATATGCAATCCTTGCCATGATATCAAGCCTAATCTTATTTTTCTGCTTTAGAAACACAAAATGCATCAGTGATATTATAATTAGCATATGAAATGGTACATCAGCACGTTGATGGCATTTAAAAAAGGAAAAGATTGTGGGTTGTACTACCAAAATTTGAATATATCCTTTCTTGAAGAGAGAGCTGTGCCATCTAGCACATGTATCTTAGCATTTCTCATCTGCGAACTGGGGAGAAAGGAAAACAGAAACCACAATTTTTGAATAAGCAAATTAAAATGTATTATTTTGACAGAAAACTGTCTCACATGGACACAGTTCTGGTCCTAAATAAGATTGTTAGACCCAACTGGAGTGGGTCCATTGTATAAAGGAAAATTAGCTGTTTTCTCATCATTCAGCCACTGATTCCAATGCTCAGTTTTGGATTATCAACAGGATCTGAGACTTACAAATCACAGCTCAACCATTGGAATCAGTTTGTGAAAGATGGCTGTTTCAACCTGTGATGTATTGTATATAATCATGTATAAGCCTAGTTTTTCAGCACATTTTAATGCTGAAAAAGGCCCCCTTGGCTTATGCTTGAGTGAGGGTCCTGGCAGGAAGGTGTGGGGCTGAAAGAAGCCCTTTGCAGGGCTTCTACCAGCTGCGTGCTTCCTCCCCTTTTGGCACAGCAACCCAGCTGGATCTCTGTGTCGAGAGAGGAGGAGAGAAAGGTGTGCGGCATCTCCTCTCACCACAGTCCTATATCCCAGAATATCAAGGCAAAAATCCCACAATATCTGCTTTGAACTGGGGGGGTCTTTCCACACAGCCCTATATCCCAGAATATCAAGGCAGAAAACCCCACGTTTTCTGAGTTTGGGCTCAGATAACACAGTTCAAAGCAGATTTAGTTTTATTTTCTGCCTTAATATTCTGTGATATAGGGCTGTGTGGAAGGGTCCTGGGTTATATGAATCCACACTCAAATAATGTGGGGTTTTTTGCCTTGATATTCTGGGATATAGGGTTGTGTGGAAGGGCCATGAGGCCCCTTCCACACAGCTGTATAGGAACCCACATTGAACTGGATTATATGGCAGTGTGGACATAGCGCCCTTCCACACAACCATATAACCCAAAATATAAAGCAAATAATCCACAGTATCTACTTTGAACTTGGGGCCCTTCCACACAGCCCTATATCCCAAAATGTCAAGGCAGAAAATCTCTGCTCTGAACTGGGTTATCTGAGTTCACACACAGATGCAGGCCCGGATTACCCATAAGGCCACCCTAGGCCATGGCCTACGGCGGCACTTTTGGGGGGGAGCAACAGGTCCCCCCAAATTTTAAATTTTTAAAAAAAAATTCAAAAAAAGGGCGCATGTGCACGGCGGCGTAAGCACCAGCCACGGATGCCCCCCTCCTTTGCTCGACCCCCTTTGGCTCTGCCCTCGCTCTTGGCTCCGCTCCGCCCCCGGCTCCATCTCCTCGCCGGCGCGAGGAGGAAGGAAAGCCCCACCCCTGGAGCCGATGCGGGGCCTCCCCATGGCTCCTCCCTCCCTCCTAATGCCGTGATTTCGGCCGCTTCTCAGGCAGGCATGGTGGCTTTAGGAGGAGGAGCAGTGGGGAGGCCCCGCATCGCTCCGGGGGTGGGGCTTTCCTTCCTCCTCCTCGCGCCGGTGAGGAGGCAGGGGCAGAGCTGGGGGGCGTGGCGTGGCGGGGCAGGGGCGGAGCCGGGGGTGGGGCGGAGCCAGGGGGCGGGGGCAGAGCCTTTGGCCTAGGGCGCCAAAAGGGCCTGATCTGGGCCTGCAGAGATGTGGGATTTTCTGCTTTGATATTCTGGAATATAGGGCTGTGTGGAAGGGCCCCAAGTTCAAAGTAGATATTGTGGATTATTTGCCTTGATATTTTGGGTTATGTGGTTGTGTGGAAGGGCACTATGTCCAAACTGCCATACAATCCACTTCAGTTTGGATTTTATACAGCTGTGAGGAAGGGACCGGTGACTCTGGAAATCAGGGTTTTGAGATCTGATCAAACCCTCCTTGTAACTCATAGGGTGATCACTTAAAACATGGCTCGTTGGTAGAGCATTTAACCTTTAATCTATTTTAAATCACCACTTGTTGTGTAGTTTATCCTGTTTTACCTGTTTATGTAAGTTGCCCAGAGCACTTTGGTGAAGGGCGATTAATGAAATAATAAAATGAATGAATGAATCTCAAACTTGTGACATTATCTCTGGGCCCTTCCACACAGACATATAAACCAGAGAATATCAAGACAGAAAATCCCACAATAGCTGCTGTGAACTGGGTTATCTGAGTCCACACTGCCATATATCCCAGTGCAAAGCGGATAATGTGGGATTTTATTCCATTGGGGCCTCGTCACCAATGGAAAGACACAGCAACTCTCCTCTGAACAAATCTTGCCAAGAAAATGTTGTGATAGGTTCATGGGTGGCTACGGGCCAGCAGGTTGAAGGTGAACCCGTCGAAGACGGAGGTCCTGTGGCTGGGTCGCCCCGGGGGGGGGGGGGAGCTCCAGCTGCCAATAATGGATGGTGAGATGGTTAGCCCGTCGCCTCTGGTTAAAAGGCCAACTGGACCCTCTGCTGACTATGGAGGCTCAGGTCTCCACCATGAGCAGAGAAGCGTTTGTCCATCTGCGCCAGGCGAGGTGGCTGGCGCCCTACCTTTCCGGTGACGACCTAGCCACGGTAATCCAGGCCATGGTCATTTCGAGACAGGACTACTGTAACGCCCTTTACATTGGCCTTCCTTTGTCAGTAATCCGGAAACTGAAGATGGTGCAAAACATTGTGGCTCGACTGCTGGCTGGAGTGACACTATCGTGCCACATCACACCAGTCCTACAGCGCTTACACTGGCTCCCTATCGAGCACCGGATAGCCTTCAAAGTGCTGGTGCTAACCTTTAAGGCCTTGCATGGTCTGGAGCCAGTGTACCTGAAGGACCGCCTTCCCCTGCATGTTCCCCAGAGACCACTACGGTCCGTGGATCAAAACCTACTAGAGGTTCCATCACTTAAGATCTGCCGCTTGTCATCGATGTGGCAGCAGACTTTTTCTGTAGCAGCGCCTACCCTTTGGAACGGCCTCCCGGAGGAGGCACGAGCAATAACGGATCTACAGGCTTTTCGGAGGGCCTCTAAGACCAACTTGTTCCATCAGGCGTTCAATCTCTAAGCTGTAACCCCTACTCTGGTCTTAATCTGTTTCTATTATGTTTTCAAGTATGTTGTGTTTTGTTGTTCATTCCTTTTCGGGAAGGGTGTTATATAAGTCGAAATAATAAATAAATAAATAAATTTTCAGTTGGGAATGAGTCAGAGGCACATTGCAACAACTTAAGTGCCCTAAAGGTGCCAGATCTTGGAAGTTAATCAGGATTAGCCCTGATGAGTACTTGAATGGGAGACCGCTATTGAATAACTGGTGCTGTGGCCTATATTTCAGAGGAAGGATATGGCAAAAACGGCATATCACGGGACCACCATAAGCCATAGGGCCACCAGGATGGACCTAAACTTGAAAGAGGGTGGGACAAATAAGTGCGGAAACTGATGGACTAGCTAAACCACCTCAGAGGATCCCTTGCCTAAAAAAATAAAACCCCGATATGCAATTAATGTGTTTGTCACACACTGACAGGTGACTGAAGGGCACTTGTGAAAAAATTGTGACTTGCTCCCTTGCCACAATCAGAAAAAGCCAGTAGCTAGCTATGGATGGAGGGAGGGAGCACAGGGAGCGATGCCAACATGGGCACCATTCGGGTCAGAGGTTAAGTCACGATTATGTTCTCATGGTGGAGCAATAAACAGGAGGAGACGTCCATCAGGGCGCAGCCGGTGTTTACTGCCCAGGGAGAGAGGGGGAGGGAGGAAGAGAGGAAAGGAGGTAGAGAAAGAGTGGCAGCAGGGCCGTAGCCAGGATTTTGATTGGGGGGGGAAGAGGGTCTACCCTAGCAAACCTTTTGTATTGTTATCCCAATAACCCCATTAATGTGGGATATAATGAGCATGGTCAGGGCCGTAGCCAGGATTTTGATGGGGGGGGGCTGAGTTTGGTTCGGGGGGGCTGAGACTGGGCATGAGAGGGTCTACCCTAGCAAACCATTTTGTATTGTTATCCCAATAACCCCATTGAATGTGGGATATAATGAGCATGGTGATCAGATCATGATATGAATAAACATAACAGTTTAAATAATGTACTAATAAGGCCTTTTCGCGGACCACCCTGAGAATTTGGGGGGGGGGCTGAAGCCCCCTTAGCCCCCCCCCCCCCCTGGCTACATGCCTGAGTGGGAGGGAGGGAGCGAGAGGGATGGGTTTCCCTAGAATGCTGCAGAAGGGTCGCCAGCTTCTATTGGAGCAGGCTCCCTCTCTTGGCGAATCCTCCTGCTGCGGAAGACAAGCTTCCCCCCATTCTCATTCCCCCTCCCTGCTCTCCCTTCGTCTCCAGGCTGCTCCTTTCTGTGCCCATTTTAACACCGAGAGGCACACGCTCCCGTTCCGGGGGCTTCCTGTTGGGTGTTCCGCTTTAAGAAAAGGGGGGGGGGGGGGGAGAAAGGAAGCACGCCACGCAGCATCCAAACAAAACAGCCTCCCCTCCCTCCCTCCCTCCTTCCCTCCCTCCCGCTTCTCTCATCACGAAGCACCTGTTTCTGCGCCTCAAGCCTGCCAAGAGCGTCGGCCTCGGCGCTTCCGTGCTTTTTTTCTCCCTTTAGAAAACAGCACCGCCTCGCGCGCACGCCCCCCCCTTTTTCTCTCTCTCCCGCTTTGGAGCCTAATAATTAGAACAGCAATAAGAACAACACGCAGGAGGAAAGCAGCCTGAGCAGCAGCGTTTATTTATTTAACGCGCGAAGGAGGGAGGGAGGGAAGGAGCAGAGCGCGAGGCTGACAAGAGCCCGAGCGTGCGTCACACACCATTCGCTGGGCTCAGGATCGCGAGCCCTCTTCTCTTTTCCTCCCGCGCGCGCGCGGACACGCGGCCAGCCCCCCGTCTCTTCCTTAGAGAGAGAGAGAGAGAGAGGCGCGAGCGACTTGTTGGAGCGGCAGGGCGCGCGCTGCTCCTCCCGCCTCCTCCTCCTCCTCCACCTGCGCCGCGTGTCCGCGTGCCTTTTTCTCCCTCTTATTAATCCCGCGCGCGCCCGCCCGTCCTCAGCCCCCGAAAGGCGCGCGAGCCGGAGAGGCGCCATCCGCGAAAGAGGAGCCAGCTGTCCGGGAACCCTCGGCGGAGGAAGGAAGGCAAAGATGGGCGCCTCCTCAGGAGCAGCAGCAACCTCAACAGCAGCCACGCCAGAGCATCTGGGCCAGCGGCGGAGGCGGAGTTAGGCGAGGAGAAGGCTCCTTTCTCGTCCTCGTCGTCGTGGTTGTCGTGGTGGTGGTTGTCGTCGCCTTGCTTCCTCCTCCTGCCTGGAGGGCCGGACTCTGAGGGGGCGCATCCCTCCTCCTCCGCCCCGCCGCTGAGGCGACGCCGGGGGCGAGGCGGGCCCAGGGGGAGGAGGGGCGGGCGCGAGGCCCCCCGAGGGCTGTTCTCCTTCACCCTCCTCCTCCTCCTCCTCTCCCTCGTCTTCTTCTTCGCCTCCCTCCCTGACTGAGGAGGCACGCTGCTGCTCCTGCTGCTGCTGCTTCTCCTCGCTGTCGCCGCCGCTGCTGCTGGGGGTGCCTCTGCTGCTTCCACTGGCCGGCCGTGCGCCGAGGCCGGGCTTGCGCGCCTCCTTCCGAAGAGGAGCCGCCGCCGCATCCGCCGCCGCCGCCGCAGCAGCAGCACGATGGCCGGGGATGGGCTCGGCGGCGGGCGCTGGCGGCGGCGGCAGCAGCAGCCACAGCGGCAGGAGCTCCCCCGGAGCCCCGGCGGCGTGCCTTGCCCGGTGTTAGCCATGGCAAATGGCAGCGGCGGTGGCGGCGGAGGAGGCGGAGGAGGCGGCGGCGGCGGCGGCGGAGGCTCCAGTGGCTCCAGTAGCAGCTACTACTCGGGAGGCGGCGGCGGCGGCGGCGGGGCCAGTGGCAACATTAGGATGAGCAGCCCCGTCGGGAGCAGCCTCAACGCGGACTCGTCCTCGGCGCCGGGCGCCCGGCCGTCCAACGCGCTCATCATCCCCATCACCATGGAGGTGCCCTGCGACAGCGGGCAGCGCATGTGGTGGGCCTTCCTGGCCTCCTCCATGGTCACCTTCTTCGGGGGACTCTTCATCATCCTGCTCTGGAGGACCCTCAAGTACCTGTGGACCGTCTGCTGCCACTGCGGGGCCAAGGAGAAGGTAAGGCCGCCTTCCTGCCCCCTCCTGCCCTGCTGCTTCACACGCTTCTTTGGGGGCAGCCCCATTCATTCATCGGTTGTGGGCACCTTCCTAGAATCAGATCTAGGCTGCTTCATCACACTAGAGATCCAGTTCCTGCCTCCTGCACAATTCTGGGGTTTGTAGTTTAGTGAGGCTCTTATAGAGTCACAGGGTCAGTCCAAATAACAGATTTGGTACTTCCATCACACCAGGGAATGACTCCACTTTAAATCCAGTTTCTGCTTCCTGCAAAATTGTGGGGGTTGTAGTTTAGTGAGGCTGTTGAAGGCTCCTCTCTAAACTACAAACCCCAGAATTCTGCAGGAAGCAGAAACCGGATTTGAAGTGGATTCATTCCCTAGTGCAGGCCTGGGCAAACTTGGGCCTTCCAGGTGTTTTGGACTCCAACTCCCACAATTCCTAACAGCCTACTGGCTGTTAGGAATTGTGGGAGTTGGAGTCCAAAACACCTGGAGGACCGAAGTTTGCCCAGGCCTGCTCTAGTGTGATGAGATCCATGGAATATGTGCAATGACTACGGAATGTCTTTGGGTTACAATTATGGATGGCGTGATTTATATTGAATGTAATGTTTGTAAACATTTAAAATGCTTAATACTTATTAATTATAATGTTACTGGAATTGTATGTGTTTTAAGACACTGAATCATTGCCTATATTTAAACTGCCTTGAATCCCCTTCAGGGTAGAAAAATGCCGGGTATAAATAATAATTAACCACTTCCCAAGAAGCATTCAAAGCACCACTGACAGATGACGATACAGCCTCTGTTTAACAGTCTTCAAAGAAGTAGCCTCCACCACACTCCAGGGCAGAGAGTTCCAGTGCTGAACAGCTCTCACAGGAAATTCTTCCTAAAGTTCAGGTGGAATCTCATTTCCTATAGTTTGAAGCCCTTTTTCCACGTACAAGGCCCCTTCCGTACAGCTGAATAAAATCCCACATTTTTGGCTTTGAACTCGAACAACCCAGTTTAAAGCAGATATTGTGGGATTTTCTGCTTTGATACTATGGGTTATAAGACTGTGTGGAAGGTCCCCTAGTCTCCAGGGCGGCAGAAAACAAGCCTGCTCCCTCTTCCTTGTGACTTCCTCTCACATCTTTATACATTACCATCATGTCTCCTCTCAGCCTTCCCTTCTGCAGGCTAAATATTCCTCTGAAATGTGTTGCCTGGTGGTCCTCCATCTAAGGACTAACC
This sequence comes from Anolis apletophallus, assembly GCA_030556195.1. Taxonomy (NCBI): domain Eukaryota; kingdom Metazoa; phylum Chordata; class Lepidosauria; order Squamata; family Anolidae; genus Anolis; species Anolis apletophallus. The sequence goes on along the minus strand of JARBWK010000004.1, from coordinate 138,716,426 downwards.
AGGAATGATCCTCTTTAACTTTACACAACAGACAGAATCTGGTACCTTCAGGTTATTTAGATATAAACACAAATATAAACAGTTATCTGTCAGAGGTACTTTTTCCTGCATGGTAAGTGGTTGGATTAGATCGCTCAGGCATGGGGAAACTTAGGCCCTCCCGGTGTTTTGGACTTCAACTCCTACAATTTCTAACAGCTGGTAGTCCAAACAGCTGGAGGGCTGAAGTTTGCCCATGCCTGAGATAGCCCATGTCGTCTCTTCCAATTCTATTATTATTCTATGATTCTATGGGCCCTTCCAGACAGGCCTGTATCCAAGGATCTGATCACAGGTTGTCTGCTTTGAACTGGATTATATGAGTTCACATTACCAGGGATAAACAGAAAACCTGGGATCAGATCCTGGGATGTAGGGCCTGTCTGGAAGGGCCCTATGATTTCTACCCCATTGCTATCCACAGCAACCTCCTCCATAATACTGTGTTTTCACTAAATGTGTTTTTTGTGCCTAAGCAAAGGGTTGACCCTTCTAAGATCATGTCTAATCTAATGCTTTAAGCTAGGTCTTCGTGAACTTTTCCTGCTCACGACCCTCTTTCACCTGTGAAATTGGAGTCCCCAGTGGCACAATGGGTTAAACACTTGTGCCAGCTGAACTGCTGACGGAAGGTCGGTGGTCCGAACCTGGGGAGTAAGGTGTGCTCCCATCTGTCAGTTCCAGCTTCTCATCCAGGGACATGAGAGAAGCATCTCACCGGATGGTAAAACATTCAGGCGTCCCCTGGGCAACGTCCTTGCTGATGGCCAATTCTCTCACACCAGAAGCGAATTCAAGTTTCTCAAGTCACTCCTGACACACACATATACAAACCCGAGAAATTTTCATGTGACCTCCTGATATCTAGGCGTATAAAATAGACATTAAAATTCAGTCATTTACTAACAATAAATTAGCATTTCCAAGGCTTGTTAAACAGGCTGATTTTCATTTTTTATAAAGTACATCTGAATAATTGTCTGTAGAGTCCACGGAACACTGCACCTTGTTGCTAATAATTTGTGTGGCACTCAGAAACCTTTCACTGGTGCTAATTTTTGTGACCCCAACACTGAGCTAAACTAATCCTATTTGGGCTTGGGACCCACAGTTTTAAAAGTCCGCAGCTAGATCAGCCTTGGGTTGCCTTTGGCACCACAAGTGGTAGACCCAGGTTCCAAAGTTTGGAACATGTGAAACGGCCCTTTCTTCCCAGACGTAACTTAAAACAAGTGTTTGTTGAATATTCAGTTAAATAGTGTTTGTGGATGCCTCTGTGCCGCTGCTCCAACACGTTTATCCAGTTCAAAGGCTTCAAGGATACAGATTTTAATTGGGAATAAAATCTAACTGTATTTCCTCCTTGATGGCCAGTTGGATTTGTCAGTAAATCCAACTGAATCGCTCCCTAAGTAAATATTCATGGAATGTAGAAATTGTTTCCTAAGTCTCAAGTAAATATTCATGGGACGTTTACTCTTCTTCAATATGTTAGTCGTTTGCTTCCTTTCAGAGTTATTGCTTTCCTATTTTTCCATCCTTCCCTTCGTTTCTTCATTTCCTCACTGATCCCTTTTTATCCTCTTCTTTGTCTTCCTTTTTCTGTTGATTTTTTTTCATATTCTGAAAGTGATTCTCAATTTATAGGAAGTAATGATAATTTTATTGTTAATGCCTTTTGTGTGTGGGTTGGTTTCCAATCTGGGCCTCCTAACATCTCTATTTAACAAGAGTTGTTTGTTTGCCGCCTTATGTTATTCTGGTGCCAAGATATGAGAGTAAAGCCATGTGTAAGTGTGAAGGATATTATGATCCCCAAAAGGACAGTGGCCTTTGCAAAAGTCAGGGTTTAGCCAAAGTTATGATGGAGTAGTCATGAGCATGAATAGGTTGAGAGTGAAATGTCTGAAGGGAAGAGGAAGAAAATAAGGTGACTAATTCCATTCCACTTTTACCTTGTTGAATGGTTACTTCACCAAACAAACAAGCAGAGAAGGAAATGTGTCTTTGTATCCACTTTTCCAGTCACTGGGATTCTTGTCTTTAGTTGTTGACTGTTCAAAATTTTAATAGGAAATTTTGTCGCTTTATATTGAACCATGCATTATGACAAAGTAAAATATTAACTATCTGCTAGTAGACAAAAGGATTCAGTAACCTCACCTGCCCAAAGAAGAAATGGCAAGAAAGCCAAAATAAATACTTTCAAAATGCAAACATACTTGGTCATGTTGCATTTCATATAATTTAATGCATTTGGCAAGAAAAGAGGACATTCAACTGTTGCCCTTTATATCCATTTTCAGAGGTCATGACAGGCAAAGAAAACATACAGAAAGAAAATGAAATTGTAACAGTCAACAAATATTCTCTAGTCTATCTAAGACATGATTATATGTGTGAGAGAGCATATATATATATATATATATATATATATATATATATATATATTCAAGTGCAGAAGAAAAATAGAGGTCATTTGCACAAGAGCATTATTGTGTAAACCTGTCTTCCTACTTCTTCATTTCTTTCCAAAACAAAATCTTGCTCATATTAAAGACAGATTGCTCTCTTTTGGTTGTTGCTTTCTCCTTCTCAATAATCTTCCTCCATATGGAATTGCCATTCCACCTTTTCCTGGAATTCTTTTCCTATGCATACTATTCTTGAGAAAGGTGGCTAAGCAAGGGTACATAGAGTTCCTGCTATTTCAACGGGGGTTGGAGGTCCTAAACTTCCCATTTGGGGGTTGGAGGTCCTAAACTTCAGATCATTGCAGAGATTTTATTCCCATGTTGTTAGGCTTAGGCTGTCAAACTTATGCTACATTCTACTTAATTAATTGCTATTATTTTAATTTTGTATGTTTTATGTTTTATTTTGTGTATTATTTAGGCATTGAATTGCTGCCTGTGTTAGCTGCTCTGAGCCCCCCCCCTTTCCAGGGTTGAGAAGGGTGGGGTAGAAATATTGTAAATAAATAAATACTTAGTGTTGATCTTGGCAATTTTGCCTTGCCCAAAGAAATATAGCCGTTCTTGAATCCCATCAGAATGAATAGTTACTATGAATGTTTCCTATTTATTTCAGTGAAGTTGTAGTGTGGTTAAGGCTACAATCTTAAAGCAAGTATCAGGAATATGGTGGGAATGATTTCTGAATAAATGTGCATAAGTTTGCTTCGTATGTTTCTCTGGATTGTAACCTTTGGCCGCTGTCCTGTGCAGAAGCAGGTGGATGAATCCCACTGATGGGGAAACAGCAATCTCATTTTGTAGGGGATTTTAATCTGTTTCTCATGATGCACAGCCAGGATCCCTAGAATGCTCTCCACTGTTGATATGAGCAGAGGGAACCCTGAACCACCCCTGACTGCAGCAATGTTGAGCTGTGCTAATCTTGTTTTTTTGTTCCCACACAGTCTCCCACTTCACTACTTTGGTACGTGAGCATTAATGCAAAAAGCCAACAGCTGCATAGAGCCACTATGTAAAATGAATAACCTTACAAAAGTTTAATGTACAGGCAGTCCCCAAGTTATGAACAGGATAGGTTGTGTAGATTTGTTTTTAAGTTGAATTTGTTTGTATGTCAAAACAGGTACATTTTTAAAGTGCTTTGGAGCGCATAGGGAAGGGTAAATACCCCAGTGGTATTTTATTTGCTGCCTGTGCCCCTGTTTAGAAGATTCCAACTCACCTTCTGTTCCTGTCATAATTGGATTTTGGAAAATGTGGCTTGTTGTGGAAATAAGGATAGGTGATAAACTTTCAGTGGAGACACTTTTTGCCCATAATAACTCTTTAAGGAGTGATTTTCCCTTCCTAGGGGTAGATTTCCTCTCACTTCCTGTTGTCTCACCCTCATTCTTTACTGTGAGTCATTTGTAAATTGAATGTTTGTGACTTGGGGACTGTCTGTATATCAAATCTGCTTTCTTGTGGAAATATAGTTTTTGTTCATGCTTCTTTTCCCAGCATGTTTTGTAAAGTGACCAACATTAACAAATCAGGCAATAACAGATTTACCTTTTTAGTCAGTTGCATTTTTGAATGGCAAACTGTTTGTTTTGGTATTTTTCTTATAGCTTGGCATCATGGTCCTCTGATTGACCCTTGCATATTCATACATATGTTCAACACTGGCCTATCAGTGGTGAATAGTACGAATATTGTGTGAGAGTGGCAACCCTGCCCTTCTACTCCATTGCCTAGGGCCCAAGGCTCTAGTGGGCTTAAGAACATGTCATGTCCTTAACCTTTAGCACAGTTCTCCAAGTGTTTGGGACTTCAGCTCCCAGAATTTCTGACAGTTGACAACCTGGCTGGGACTTCTGGGTGTTGATATTCCACTAAACAACTGGAGGACCAAACGCTTTAGTGGATCACTGCTTTAGTGGATCACAGAAACATGGGTAACATTGGCTAAGCCAAAAACATCAGGAAATGTGGAGGCATGTATAGAGTGAAACAGAATATTGCCTCTTTCTTATGTCAGCTTCAAGGGAGGCAGCAACTGAAAGATCAAAAGGGGAATGTGGAGGGAGGCAATTTTTTTCTGACTCAGTTTTGAGAAAAACAACAGCTAGGCTCTGGTTCAAAACATATTGATGAGGAGATCAGGGCTCAAACACTATGGCAGCATTTTCCTCTCTTTTTTCCTTAACATGTAGCCTGATGAAAACATTCTGGAGAGCTCAAATCGTTGCTTCCTATGTTGTGACATTTTAGCTGGCCTCGAGGTTGTCATAGTGTGCATTTGAGATTCTTTATAAGGCAAACACTGCGATCATGACTTTCTTCCCTCCAAAATAAATGCTACTTCACTACTCCAAAGAATGAGATCTGGGGCTTCCTTGCAAAATTACCCCTCCCATTTTATATGTTGCAAGTCAGAAGGTTGCTACAAATGCTTAAAATGCCATTATGTTTTTCAAACTAGGAAACTAAATGCTGTGGATACCTTTGTCTCCTTTTTTGCAATCACATTTTAAACAGAAAAAAGCATTAATGCTCTATACTTGTTAACGTGGCATCTGACAGGCAATTTGGACCCTCCAAAATAGACCAGCAGCTGGAGTTTCTCCTTTCCCCTTTTCACATTTTTCGGATTACGAATGGAAGAACAGATCTGCTTCAGCTATTCCTGGCACACAGATACACATAAAAAACACAAACCTTTTAAATATATATGGTTGCTAGGTTGCTGTCAGGATTTGACATTCAGCTATCGGCTTCCCCTGCTTCCTCCAAGATAATGGTATAACCTGGCTGTACTGAGTGAATTAATTTTCTGTTTGCAATGGGGAGGGGAAAGAAGCAATGATAGGAGCAATGCTGCAATTAAACATTATATTGCACATTAGAAGGGCAACCTTGAGAAAGTTAGGCATGCACTTAACGCCCTGGTGAAAGAGCTAGAAGTGTTTGTAGCATGTCTCAGCTCAACTCAATTCATTTCCTTCTATGATGATGATATACTTCTTAGTATCATCACATTTCCTTAATACCCCCCCCCCCCCCACACACACACCTTACTGGAGATAAGTTGCCATTTTCTTCAAGCCAGGTGTTCTTTAGAAAGTATATGCTCCAGGCAAACTGAAGCCATGAAATCCTCTTTGCCTTGCTAGATAAATAATGGGAACAGCCTTTTCCTTCTCAAGAAATTAATTCGTGTGTGTGTGTGTGTGAGAGAGAAGAGATGGGGGAGAAAAATGTCAGTTTGTGGAAAGAAAGATTTGTTGAGGCTATAACACTTGGCCCTATTTTTCTGATGGTGTGTGTGTGTGTGTGTGTGTGTGTGTGTGTGTGTATATATATATATATATATATATATATATGGGAAACACTTCCTCAGAAAGGAATGCCAAGTAGCTAGATGGATCTACTGGCAGAATCTTCTTTTAGTGCATATACATTTATATGTATGCATTCATTGCTGTGTTGGTAATGAGAAATAAATTTAAGGAAGTCTAGAAAGCATCAAACTCCTACAACATCTTTGGAAGTGATCCATGGTGTTACCTTGTTTTCTTTTGACCATAAGTGTCCAATGTTACAGAAGTGAACAATGTATGTGTAGTTCTTTGAGGGTTTGGCAAGTTCTCCATGGTCAATTATTATTTGTAACAGCAAACATGGTTCCCATAAAGAATAAAGAATAATGGGTAGTGTTCTAACTTCCCGTTTCTGAATATGAAGCAGCCTCCCAATTGTTTGCCTCTTGTCTCTTAGGTGTTAGCCCACAACTGACCCTTTGTGAAAAAGTAAATAAAATCAGGTGATGGAAATGGTGGTGGAATCTTACATCTCCAATGTTCTTTCACCATTAGTAATGCCAAATGGCTGTACTGTGCTGTATTATCATGTTAGGTTCAAAGTGTAAGAAACACTGCAGTGATGGTGATCTAGCATGCAGTCCTCACTAAGCCCCTGAGAGAGCTGATACCTTGGTTTCCATCAAATGCCTTGAAAACAAGTTTGCCCATTCGAGACTGAAATCACACATTGGCAAACTGCATATGATTGGTGTCGCCAGTTCAGTTTCTATACAAAATAGGTCTTTTTCTTCTTTATGTCTTTCTCTAGTTAACACAAACATCCTGAAAAAGTAATGGATACCAGTAATGCTGATATTGTCTTAAATATGCAATTTATATTACTAACATTTGTCAGTTGTTTGGATTGGTTGTTTTTTTTAAAACAAAATGTGTCTATTGTGCTGTCTTCTCTCTCTCTCTCTCTCTCTCTCTCTCTCTCTCTCTCTCTCTCTCTCACACACACACACACACACACACACACACACACACAAACTAACAAATGCTTCCTTACTTCTCTCCAGTCCTTTTGAATTCAGATTGGCATCATATGCAATCTGCTTAACATAAGTCTGCTTTGCCTCTTTTGAGAACACTTCTCCTTGATGTCTTGAATACTCATCACTCATGCCTGGAAGTCCAGCTCCTTCCAATGCTGTGAAGTCATGAAGGGAAGAAAAGGGCAAAAGGTTGATTTCCAAGTGTAGTTGGCCCAAAGAGAAAAAAAGAATGGATGTATAGACATCATCCCTTGAATATGTGAAGAGAGAGAGAAACCATAGAATGCTTAAACATGGCTGACATCCCAATTCCATGAAGTTATTATTATTATGTTTATTTATACCCTGCTTTTTCTTTCCACAAGGAGATTGAAAGTGGCTATCTGAGAGCTTGTTTCTGTGTGCAGGAACAATGTAATGATTTGAAGCAAGCAGATTCACCTATGTGAGCACCTGCCATAGGAAGTGGAAAGCAAGGGAATGTGTATTTTCCTAATGTAGGAAGTCTGAGCGAGGGAGAAGCTGGGGAAATGTATTTAATATGAGAAGGTATATTGTAACGCTTTGTCAAATTTTACATTAATCAAACTTTTATGTGTTCCTCCAAGGAATACTCAAATTTTTACGGAGGAAGTGAAAAGAATTTTCTGTAAGAGATTTCTTGAGGAAAGATATGCGTATATCTAAATATAGTTGCAACAAACTAAAAAGAAATGGGTTCCCTAAGACCAACAAAACACACAGGTCCACTATTTCCAAAGTAGAACAATACCAAGCATATATTTCACAGCTTGTATAAGATACAATAAACAAAAATCTACAATAAACATAAGTATGTTGTATTCACAATACTGATTGTAGTCTTTTGAAGAAAAAATGATATCAATATGAAGAGTTTCTGTTTCCTTAATAGGTTCCTTGTACTCACAGTGCTAGACAGTAAATCTTTCTTGTAGGAGAGAGTTTGCAATCACAGGTTCTTTGAGGCAGATTCCTCCGTCAAGGTAATAGTTTCATTTACTCTCATATGAGAGAGAATTTATAAGGACAAGTTCCTGAGTGCAGATATTCCTCACCATGACCGGTTTCGACTTATACACAGTCTTCTTCCGGTGGAGAAATTTAGATTTAGAAAATAGTAGACCTAAAGGGAACGAGAAGAGTGGCTAAGAAAGTTTCCTAATGGCAAGTATGTTCATATAATACAAACATGCAAATAGTAAGTTACAACTACTGTATATCAGAACATATTTACTCACAGAAGGTTTTCCTAGCTGAGAAGGTTTCTTAATGGAAATTAAGGGAATGGCAAACAAGGAAGATTTACTCTCTGGCACTGTGAGTGCAAGGAATCTATTAAGGAAACAGAAACTCTTCATATTGATATCATTTTTTCTTCAAAAGATTACAGTCAGTATTCTGAACGCAAAATACTTATGTTTATTGTAATTTTTTTTGTTTATCTTGTACAATCTGTGAAATATATGCTTGGTATTGTTCTACTTTCGTAATAGTGGCCCTGTGTGTCTTGATATATCTAAATATAGGACAGTGTTCCAATACAATAGGTGAAATAGAACATGGTGCTTTTCGCATTTCCCAACCAAAGGATACAATGTGTTTGCTGAATCATTTTTTTAAAGTCCAATCTCTACCAAGTTTGAAAGCACATGGAAACATACCATTGAAAGATTTCAAAGCTGCAGAATCAATTTACACTCTGTAGGTTAGTAATCATACATTCCACTGTTTCACTGATGATATTCCATTGTGTTTGTGGTGGAATGTGCCAGCATTGAGCAAAGGTAATGTTCTTGAAGATGGCATTCTACTGGCTGTGAAATCAATCAAAGCTCACTCCGCACTACTGCAAAGTCAGGATTTCATGCTGAGTAATAACTAATCCTTTTAAAAACTAGAGATCCCTTTATTTAAAGTTGGATTATATTCACCCATTAATATTATTGCTTATTTAGTAATTAAATTGTAGATCAATGGCTGTTTTAATGCACTGATTTTTATTTACCATTATTTTCTTAAGTGAGCAGCATTTTGTGTCAATTTATGGAAAATTACTAAGGAATTGTTAAATTCTGATTTTATTTATTTATTTACATCATTTATATTCTGCCCTTCTCACCCCACAGGGGACTCAGGGCGGATCACAATGCACATATACAGGCAAACATTCAATGCCATAGACATACAACATATATAGACAGACAACGAGCTACACAATTCGTCGAAAGCTCACCCCGACCTGGGAAGGCCTCGAACTCATGACCTTCTGGTCAGTAGAGATCTTATGCAGCTGATTCCCAGCCAGCTGTGCCACATTCCCAGTGCACTTTATAGTTATGGCATTTTTATAATGAGTGATAATATACAAACACATAGAACAACCAGTTAGATCACATAATGTGAGAGTTAGTGTGGGGTGTAGTTTAAGTGTTGAACTGTGACAATGGGAGAACAGGGTTATAGTCTCTTCTGAGCCTTGATGAAGTTACACTCTCTCTGCCTCAAAGGAAGGCAAAGGCAAAATCCCTCTGAACAAACTCTGCCAAGAAAATTCTGTGATAAATTCATCTTAGGGTTGACATATGTCAAAATTGACTCGAAGGCACACAACCATGACAACAACATGTGGCAGATAATTTCTCAGAGGTAGCCATAGCTGTATCCATTTGGAAATGAAAGAGAGGTACTCCAAAATAAGGTCGTGATTGTGTATTCTCAGGTATTTCTATAGTATTTCTAGGCATAGCTTGATAATTTTGGAAATAAATGCATTTTTCCTAAAATTGGACCCAGTTTTTCAAGGTTTTCCAAAAATATGATCTAGTGCAGACCTGGGCAATTGCTGGCCCTCCGGGTGTTTTGGACTTCAACTCCCAGAAATCCTAGCCAGTTTACCAGCTGTTAGGATTTCTGGGATTTGAAGTCCAAAACACCTGGAGGGCTGGCAATTGCCCAGGTCTGATCTAGTGACACAAGAAAATATTACAATACCTAATAGGGCTGTGTGATCAGTGAAAAAAAATGTTTCAAAGCTCATTATAAAATTAGGGTCACCGGCATTTCTAAAGTGTTTCATTTCTAGAATGTTTCTAAAGTATTGTTAGTGAAATTTTTATTACTATAATGAGAGTAATGAAATCTTGTTACTTTTTCATTATAGTAATTGAGCAGGTGGGGAGAATTCAGGGGCTCCTTTCTCTCTCATTTTGTCAGCTATTGGGGTGAAACTTTCTACAGTGGCAGAACACCTTTACCACTGTTAGCCCATCATGTTTCAGAATGTTTCATTTATCTATGGGGTTTTGGGGAATTTTAAAGTTTTTATAAACAGCATTTTAAAAAAGGAAAACTATAGGAGCCATCTCTTTTAATTTTCTATACAATGTCCCAAGATAAGAGGGGGCAATCCCCCCTCCCACTTTCAGAAATATCATACATCTACTGATTTTAGGGATTTAAAAAGATGGTTTTTTTTACAGCCACAACATATATCTTTCGTATTAACCAATAGAACTTCCATTTAGAGATTTCTTCCCAGCCCAGCACAGAGATTTACTTATTAGAAGAATCAGTCAGTCCTCCTCTTTACAGATTCAAAAAAGGTATTGGAACTCTGATTGGCTACTTCTACGGAGGTACAAATCTCTACTCTACTCTGATTGGGGCTTTCTGATGCTGAGCTGAATTCTGGGAAATATAGTTTAGGGCAGGGCCTTTTGAATTCTCTGGCATAGGGTTCATCATCTTCTCAAACTAGATTTCCCAGAATTCTGTACTTTCTTAGTTTCTTTCCCAGTGAATACTGCCTTCTCCCTGATGAGAGGTCATTAATTTAAAGATGAATGGTAGCCTTTTGGCTTTGCTTTGCTTGTGCTGAAAATTTACAGATTGAGTGGAATTGTTTTAATGGCGATGTGGTTTTATGCTGGGTTTTTATGTATTTTAATATGTTGTTCTAGTTGTTTTTAAATTGTATAGCATTGAATCTTTGCCCTCGATAGAGGTGAGAAGGTCGGGGTACAAAAGTTTTAAATAAATAAATAAATAAAAATGACTTTGCGACGCTTCAGAGGTTTACAAAATTCAAATGAAAAAGTATCGGGTAAGTTTTAATTCTTAAGTTTTTGGTGCAGGCCATACCCATGTGTCGGATATCTTGTAAGTATGAATTTAACAAATTTGGTCTGAGTTACAAGGACTAACAATAATTTTGCACAGCCTTATTAACTAATTCTGTTGTTTAGAGATGTGAATCTCATGTTAATTCTGAATATGATAGATGGGAACTTTTTTCTGCTACTTTTTTTGAAGGTAGGTGGTAGGTGTTTCAACCAGAATGTGGGGCTACAGATTGGTAGGCCTGGTTTAAAAACTAGTGTATTGAATTTCCACAGGAGTTTCTTAGTAATAGGTAACTATATTGGAAAATCAATTATGTACTGTAGGTAAATGTTCAGGTGGAATAGAGCCCAGTGCCATGGCTTCAGGGTTATTTATTTACTTTTATTGAATTTATATTTTGCACTTCCTTTGAGACTGAGTGGCACAAACAAATATTTAATTCCTTATGTAAGGGATGGGCAACTGTAAGGGGTTGAGGTCTATATTAGTTCTGCATGGGAACACCAATGGTTTCACCCCCTGTCATATCTTTCCTGATAATTTCTTATGATATGTTATAGTGCCTCTGTATATGTATGTGCATGTTCTCAGAAAAAGGGACATTTTGTTGCTATTCTGGTAGGACTCAAATTCTTTGAAATAATGGTTAGTGGGACATTAGAAAGGAAAGGCCGAGAAACACTGGTCTAACCAGTGACTGGAAACAAAATGTCCTTTGCTCTGTTCTGGTGCCACAAGGCAAGCAGCTGCAGATCATTGTAGCAGGGGCTTGATTTGATTTTTAAAAAACTTGGATACTAGGAAGAAAGATTTCTGGCCAATAGCTGTGGGAAATATATGTCCCCTTTTTTGGTGGCATGTTAGTGTTTGCAAATAGAGGGGGCACTACTTACTGCTTCTTCCTTTCTGATGTGTATGTATGTGCCTTCAAGGTATCTGTCAACTTATTGTGACCTCATGAATTGCATAGGGTTTTCTTAGGAAAGGAATACTTAGAGGTGGTTTTTCTCAGCTCTTTCCTCTGAAATCAAGCCAAAAGTACCTGATATTTGTTGGCAGTCTTCCATCGACATACAAAAACAGCCAACCCTGCTTAGCTTCCAAGATCAGATGAGATCTTCTGCCTTGTAGAATAGACCACTTCCATTTTGATACCTTTAAACTTAGTAGTAATGGAAAGCTCCCCCCAGTTTGTGTTGTGACTCAAGTAAGATGATGAGAGGAAATTGCAGAGATGTAGAAGAAACAAGATATTGAACTTTTCATTGCCCTCAACTAGTGGTCAGTGGGAAGGAATTATGGTAGTAACCGTTCATTTGTACCTGGTGGATCACATCATTTGTTAATTTACTCTACAATATTTGTTTAAACACAATGAATAATTGGGAAGACAAAAAAGGTTGTCTTTGTGAATATATTTTTTGGACACAAATAGCTGGATTACTTATTACTATCCAATTTTAGACAGATAACTCTCTAAGTGTTTTAGAAAATATTCTGTGGAGCTACTTTAATATAGAGTGGAGTGGGTGTATCCTTGTGATTGATGTGGGAAAGTGGCGAGCAAGCCCATAAACTTAAATTGTTTAGGTATACTTGGGAGATTTGTTATAAATCAGTGTGCAGATGTAGAAACCTAAATCTTACATGTTTAAAATTGTATATATCATCACTCAAGAAGTTGAAATATCACATGTTCAAGTGTACATTTAATTCTACTAGGCTGAGACAAATTGTTCTTTGTCCCATAACTCCTTGATACTTCCTTCTTCTTTAATGTGTTGTAGTACAGTGCCTACAATTTCCAGGCAGCATAATCATTGGGTGTGATGTCTAGGGGTAATAGACATTGTAAGCAAATGCATCAGAAAGGTCCTGGATCATGGAAGGTTGCCCCTGTCCTTATGTATGCATATGTGCCTTCAAGACACCCGTTACTTATCAGGACCCTATGAATTCCTTAGGCAAGGAAATATCACAGCTGGTTTTGCCAGTTATTTCCCCTGAAGTATAGTCAAGAGTGTCTGGTGTTCATTGGCAGTCTTCCATCCAAGTACTGACCAATGTTGACCCTGTTTACCTACCAGTATCAGATGGAATCTTAAACCAGTTTCAGCTGATTCCTTGTTTTGTTGCCACTTACTATAGGAGAGGGAAAAACCATTTAAAAAGGACACATTTCACTTAAATAAAGGAGAGAACATTATGGGAGAAGCAACATGATTCAGGAATCAACTCTAGTACAGCTGGTCTCAACTTTTGCTTCCACGGCCACTTGAGGAATTGTATGTTTGCTTATTTTCTCTTATATAATTGCAAGTAAAATGGATAAAAATCTGAGTTCAATAAAGCAAGGAAAAAAGGAAACTGAAAATTCAGAGTGATGTCCTAGTATATTTTCAGGCTGTTTAGTTTCCCGCAGGCTTTGGCTCTGATGAGCCTATGGTACCCTGAAGTTATATGGCTGAACACATAACCTCTGAAAGCACCAGCTGGCAATGTGCATGTTTGCCAAAACCTAACACATAACCATGTTGCAGCTCTTTTCTGTGAAAACAGATGTTTTGGGGAGTTCACCCGGACCACCTTTGATTCAAATTACAGATGATTTTAAATGAGTCTCTTAAAACACAGAGACTCATAGTGGTCTCATTTGGGATGAATGCAAATCCCCACTTACTTTGGGAATACTTTGAATATAAAATAATAGAATATTTTAAAACCACGGTTTCCATAGATCCAAGGGGCTTTATCTCGTTTGCAAACTTGACAGGAGGTTCCACGTCCAAACCCCAGCATTTATTTTTCAAGACTTTTTGGTGGCCGGTATAGGTAGGACATTTACCTTAGACTTTGGTGGTAAGTAGAATACACAAGCAGGGGTCTGAGTTTGTCTTATTGGCTTGAGTTTGTGACAGAAGCTTCAGATGCAACTGGGAACGATATCATACATAGAGAGATTGATGATTTTATAATTTGAACAAAATCAAACTTTGAATAGTTATATCCATAACTTTTAAAATGTGTTTCAAGCTAATATGCAATTTTTTAAAAAATGAAAGAAGTCTGAGATGACATCCTAAACCTGAAAGTCAATTTTGGTCAAAATCAGTTAATAAATGTATATCCAAGAACAAATAGTAGAATAAAATAAAAATAAAAATGCTGTGTTTGATTAGGAGATATACGAAGTAGTTGTTGGACAAGGTCCCAAATCTTCCTTTTTTGTTACATTGGATAACACTAATTTTAATAACTTCAGGATCAAACAGATGGATTTGAATAGCATAACATACAGATATCTTAAATTATAGATAATATAGGTTCTTCCCTGTTCTGCTGCCATTGAATGTGCCACTGTTAGCAGTAATTTGACTTGGAAGAAAATGTATAGTTCTATAGAGAGTTTTTCTTTGAGAATTGTGCATTTCAGAATGGTTAACTGAGCTGATTGACACATATGTGAACATCACGTTTCATTTCTTGATGAATCAATGGAGAAAAACCCTCTGGGAAGTAAAATACTGTGTTTGAAGGTGAGATGATATGAGCTTTTTACCTGTGATTCAAGGAAGATTGCTTATCCATTTAATTGTATGACTATCTGAGTTCTTCCCATGGAACTTAGTTGAACAAAATTAACCTGTTTTGTTCTTCTTCTGCTATGCTGTGCTGGTGTAAATTGTTCTTGCTATACATTGTTCTTGTGTGTATTGAAGTTATGATTTTGCATTGCTGTGAGTTTGGGGAGTAACACTGATATTGAATAGTGAAGAATATATTTGGTTGTTTACCATTGTTGTTTTGAGCTATATAGCCTGCTCTCTCTTTTGCATTGGTGGAGAAGGAAACAACATTGTTGCTACCTGTGCTATAGGTGATAACAAAATATCCTTGCTAAGAGGTTTCCTTCTTAAAATAAGGATATTATTGTAGGAGAGTGTCCAAATAATAGATTCCCCCTTCAGAGATGTATGCAAGTGCACTGTGATTCTACAAAGGGATAATAAAACTGTAGCATATGGCAGTAAATGCATGGAATTCAACTTTCTTTAGCAATAAACTCAAATGTAACAGAAAATATATTGTATTATAATATTTATTTTTATTCCACTTTTATCTTTTTATGTGAAAGAAGGAAAATAAATTTCTGCCATATTTACTTATAAAAATATTTATTTATTGTATTTATGATATAGTACCTTTTATTGCAGTATAGTTTACAATGCAATTTTAGACAAAATAATACATACATACATAATTTTTGAAAGAGAGAATGATACAGTTAGTACAACACACAGTTCAGATGACAAGTGAAACAATAAAGTATGCATGGTGGTTCCAGTGCTTTGAATGAAAGCATTACAATTTTTTGGGAGTAGGAAAAGTCTGCATGAGGATGTTACTGTCCGCAAGTGGTTTGCCAGGATCAAATGCAACAACACAAAACTGTGCAGGACATATTAACAATATTAGAACAGTAGAGCCTTTGGTTGACCTATGAGACTTATTTAGAAGAATGCTTACCTGTCTTACATGTGTCTGCTATGTAATATCAAATAAAGTGAAAATGAGCAATTTTTATAGGCAAAAGCTGTAATGTTAAGAATTGCTATTAAGATTTTTAGATAATTACTTATAACATGTCATTTTATTTATTTAATTTCAATCCATCCTTTTTTCAAGCAATGGATTCAGCCAGTTAAAACAAATTTATTTATTTATTTATTTACACCATTTTACCCCGCTCTTCTCACCCTCGCAGGTGTACAGCTAAAGATGATTAATACAAAAGTTTAAAAGCTTTTGTTTTTAAAAACTCCTAGCTTAACCAAACTACAGAAACACACTTAAAACACAGTAAGATGAAGACACATCACAACATAAAAGCTTCATCTGTTGCAGCAGGTTAAAATCCAATAAATAAATGATTTATTTACTGTATGTTGGTTCGATATGGGCTGCAGAACAGTATTGTTTGGTACATCCAACACTTTGCCTCTGGAAGCAATAGACATTTCAGTGACCTCTCCTTAGTTGGCTCTTCTTTAGGAATGATAACAGGTAATCCTCATTGCTGCAATGTCTATGTGTACATAAATACACTGAGGACAGTAGGTGTAACAATGAATGCTTGTTGAAGAAACTGTTTTCTTCTTCACCCAAAGCTACTGAGCAAACATCTCCAGCACACTCTGGAAACATTGGCCAGCTTCCTACGTTAGCAAATAAATATGGAAAAGAAAATAAAATCTCTTCACTTAATAAGTGGTGGTATTATACTGTGTAGTTAAGATTGGTAGGTCCTCTCTCATAAATATTGCCTACTCTGTTGAGTACTCCAAGTACCAAGGTAGTAGCCACAATCAAGCCTCTTTTCTACCCTCCTCAAGTGCCCATTTGCTAGAGTAGGCAAAGCAAAAAGGTGTGAGAAATGATACTGGCGTGGCATTGAATTAATCTGGCATGCTAGTGATTCTGTCAATATAGCAGCAGACAGTAGATAGATTTAGTAGATAGGCTGGCTTAGTCTGTTGATATATCCATTTACTCTTAGATGCCGGTGGCCCTGTATATCAGAAGCACAGTTGATTAGTGGGAGCCCTTGTTGAGTGAATGAAACACTTGTACAGGACATGGGGTGCTGGCATAGTTGGCATCATTTCCTGGAAAGTAGTCATTTCCAACTGGCTGGAGGCATATTAAGTGCCCTCTGCTGAGGGAAACCTGGCACAGGATGGCAAACCCTGTAATTCTGGATAGAATTCCACAATCCTGTGGCACCAAATCTGAAGACACTGCAGTATGATTTTTCATTGCTAAACTGCCAAGAACCTGTACTTTTCTTTGGATTTCAAAATCTCTAGTGATTTAGAAGCTTGTGTAAACTGTGCAGAGAGGCAAAATATATATTGGGTGGGGTTAAGGACAGAGTTGGTAGATACAGCAAGTCCAGATCTGAAGAATGGATTCTGGATAGGTTTCTTCCGTCACTAGCAGGTATTGTTTAAAACACTCTGGTACAAGCTTATTTGGGGCAAGGGAATGGGCCTTTAATGGGATTTCTATAATCCACACCATGGCTTTGAGGGAAGCCATGGCAGCAAATAACTATAAAGACAATATATTATTATGAAAATTATTATTATTAAACTTTATACCCTGCCCCATCTCCCAGAAGGGACTTTGGGCAGTTTGCATGAGGCCAAGCCCACAACACTTAGTAAAATAACACAACAGCAAATAAAACAATACAATCACTATAACTTACAGTAAGCACTAAACAGCAACAATACAGTTTAAAAACGTTATGGCTGGGCCAGATGTAAATTATTAAAAATTATTAAAAAATAAATAACACTGGGATATTGGCATCTCTAAAGATTTTAGATGAGAGCAAGAAAAATTCTGGCTAAGATTACAACCAATGTCCAAAGGCTGAACGCTCATGAGGTGACCTATTGGTGTTTATATAAATTTAAAATATAAAACCTACTTTGATCCTGATAAATTTCTAAATATCCACCAAGAGGGGTAAATATCATTAGCCTAAATATAATAGCTAGTCCTAATTAGTTTAAGCCCCTGAATCCATAAGATTCACATAAGTGATGACATCTTTCATCAGTTGATTCAGTGGGTCTATCCCAAGCGGAATTGGCCATTGGATATAAGCAGTAGTTGGACATAGTAATGGTTTCATTAAGGTGGTATACCTGTTTCTGGGTATTACCAATTTGAACTCAAGCATGGTTCTGGGTCTCATGATGTATTTTAAAAAAATAGTACATAATGGAAACTATTCTAATCAAGTGTTCTTCCACACATGCTGTTTCTTTATGCTGAGGGATATCAACATCTTCATCTTTATCACTATCAGTATTTTTGAGCATCCATCAGATGAGCTATTTTCTGTCAGTCAGGCTAAGCACTATGTGAAGCCCAGGTCTGGCACTACAATTGGGCAGCAGATTTGGAGTGACATAGCAGACGGTGGTAATTTTTTAAAGTTATTTCATTTATTCTCATTATATTTTTTCTTGACAGGGATAAAGAATTTTCTGCTTCCTATGCCAAAGTCACATGTGTGGCTTTGTGTATTACACATCTTGATTTGGGAGAGTGTGACATTTCATTTGCTGTCAATCAGCAAAATATGTACTGTATATTGAGGAGTTCCTTCTCCAGGTGAGGAAGAGAAAAAATTGAGAACTCGTGTATCTGGAAGTCCTTGGTGACAGTACTTTTCATTGATGAGCCCTTCCTTGCGCTTCATGTTGCCTTTAAACCCCTCCTCCCATACCTCTCTTTGAAGTGTTTTTGCAGTGAGTATCTGGGAATTCTCGGTTTCATTTTCAGGGGTTGGGCCCAAGGGTGAAAATTGGCTACCAACCTCCTGAATGTGCCCACCCCTGGCCTAAAGCATCCTTTGTGGGTTTCATTCCTGAGATGTCATTTGAATCACTGTGATGCACCAGCAGTTTCACCATTTTAAACTGAAAATTGTTGCAAAAGACTATTTTTTTGCTTTTCCTTCTCCTTCAGTATCCTTTTAAATTCTGCAGTTCTCATATTCACATATCATTTTTTCCTTCCCTGTGTTTAATGATAAAAAATACCCAGATCCTTTGTGCACCTGTATTATGATGTGTAATGTCTTACAGCAATGATGCATTCCTCTTCTGCACAAAAGTGTTAAGCTTCTAAAAGTTTAAATTTTGAAATAGAAAGAAGAAAATAAGCTAGCTTTGAGATTTCAGAAGGGTTTCAGTTTAAACATAGGCCCTGTTGACTGGGCTATTCTTAGCTCGTTTGAGCAACACATGCTCTCTTCAAGCTTTCATTTGTGAATGTGGTATTCTGTTCTTAAAAGGAAAATTGCTTTGAGTAGCAACTAGGCTCTCTTGTTATAACCAAGAAAGGAAAGTAGCAGGAGGGCTGTCCGTGGGAGACTGGACCTGAGTCAATAGCAATTAATCAAAACAGAAAATTTGTAAAATGTATCCTTTACTTTGGTGCCTAGTGATGCTACAGGAAAGGATGGGTGAGAGGGAACAGGTGATGTGTTGGGAGCCAAAATAAACATTCAACCCGTTAGTTTTCCTTAAATGTCCTGTGCGACAGATGGCAGACTGATTTTGTTTAACATGTCAAGGCAGCATCTATAAAAGCAAATGAGGTTTCTTTCTAGTCTGTCTGAAGGCACTTAATGTTGTTGTAACTGGTTTTTCAAAAAGCTTTGGCTTTTCATTGTTCTGGATCAGAAAATATTTTCCTGCATGAGATATCTGGACAGAGGTGAGCCATCTCACCGTGTCTGTTGAACCTTCATGAAGTCATCATGCATAGGAACTATAGGGCCCAACTGCATTCTTGTTTTCTACAGTGGATGATAGAACTGGATCACCTGTTTAGAACTATGTGTGTTATAGCTTATGAATGCATGGCCTGTCAGAACATACTTGCATATAGATAGTTAATGGGATGGGATGGGGTAATCTCACTCTCATGCAAAGTAGAGGAAGGGCTAGGAATGTTTTACCTGTTTGGGAATACTACTATTTTTAGAATAGATCATGATATTAATATTTGTTGAAGGAGTTTTGCAAAGTCCCCTTATTTTATAGAGCAGTGTTTCTCAAACTGTGCTCCTCCAAATCTTTTGGACTTCAGCTCCCAGAAATCCTGGCTAGCTTACCAACTTTTAGGAGTTGTGGGAACTGAAGTTAAAAACATCTGGAGGAGCACTCTGCTGTAGAGGCATACTTTAGCATCACATCCAGAAACAAGACCCTAGGAGGGACTAGGCTAGGAGTGGGGAGGCCAAGCTCTGAATGTTTCAGGCTCTGTCATGTTCAAGCTTGGGCTCTTAATCCAATTGAGAGGTGCAGAAGCAGGTACAGGGCTCCTAAATAGGTAGAGATCAGAGAGGCTAGATAATAGTTTGGAAAAATTACTTTTTTGGATTACCATTCTTAGATGTTCTTAACTAGTGTGGCCCCTCAGTGATTGATAGCCAAAACCCAGCAGGGGTAGGGAGCAATGTAAGGAGTTAGCAACAGAGGATTGTGGGGATCTATTTCAGGTGAATGGTTAAAACCAAACAAGTTTTTGGGGGAGGGGGGAAGCATTGCCCTATTAAGATCAGGATTTTATAGGGGCGAGGACCAGCCTTAGGATTTGCAGATGAGATGTACAGACCAGCTGGTACTGTAGCCTAGATAGCATATTTGAAAACCTGAGCCCAGGTTTTCAAGTTTGGGATATGAGCAAAGGTGAAACATTGAACCTAGGTACTGGAAGTCCTACTTAGCAATATCCCATCGTTAACACCTTATGGAGACTATCGAGGCTTAGTATCCAGTGATCTCTCGCCTTGACCCTGACCTTAATTTGAAACCAGCATTGCAACTTTAAGCAAGGTAGGTGAGCAGAAGTCGTACTTCAGAAAGATCCAAAACTTCAACTGGCTTCAATAATACTTAGTACAGACAGTCTCCAAGTTTCTAACAAGATAAGTTCTGCAGGTTTGTTTCTAAGTTGACTTTGTATGTAAATTGGAACATGTGCTGTGCCTTATACTTTTTAAATTTTGCTCTTTTATCAATTTGTAACTATATTGTGATTAATTTGTAACCTACCTTGAGTCCCAATCATGAAGAGATGGGATGCAAAGAAAGTTAACAGCAGCAACAATAACATCATTACTAGCCTTAGAGCGCCTGCAGTGAGGTGATAAAAGTTCAGAAGCCTGACCAAACCTTTTTTCTGGCCATTACAAATAAAATTGTTCTTGTACAAGTTTTCAAACAACTTAGGAGGATAGAAATTTGAGGCCTAGCCCCACTGAAGCTCCTCACTTTTTTCCTTTGGGTAGGATGGGCAACTTGTTGAGCTAGGCTTGTTTTGCCACAACTCTTGTCATCTCTCCACTAGCTGTGCTGGCTAGAGCTGATGCGACTTGCAGTCTAACCACCCTAACCCCCACCCCCCAATCTCAAGGCCATCCAGTGATGTTCGTGATAGAATGCTGCATCTGAATCTGGCCTTCCCACTCCTAGCTCAATGCTCTAGGTCCTACAGCATATTGGTTTTTGTGCTCTGTGGAATGCCATTATACAATTGTAAGAACCGCATACCATTTTGACTCCAATAAATCTTTTTCTTATAACTCCACCAGCATGCCATCCTTTCCTCTTAGGAATTTGCTATGGTTTGTGTGCTGAAGTAGCTGTTACAGCATATGCATATGCATAAATTGTAACATAATTGTTATACTTACTGAATTAAGAGCCCTGGGGACATTTACTGCTGCTTTTTCAGCATTGAAATGCAAGCAAGATAACAGCAAGATGAGAGCAATGTAGAGCAGAGAATTAGCTGGTGTGCAACGCTAGAAAGCGGATGTTGAATCTAATGTAATCAGACCTGGATTAGGAATTGAATATCTCAAGTAGTGATGCTTTTCTAGGTCAGTCCTTTATGTACCTATCGTCACTACATTGCTTTTCTCCTTCCAGTCTCCAAGTGCCAGTTGATTTTGGATTTAGCCCTTTGATTCATTTCTAACCCATTCACTTTAGTTTCTGATCCATTGCACACACCATCCACTATTTAAATTAGATGTCTACTGTTTTCAGATGTGTGGATGGCATAACAAATGAAAAGAATTTCCTTCCAAAAACCATTAATTCTTAATCTTTATAGAAAACAAATGGGAATAATATTCATCACAGATATCTTCATTTATTATTTTTGTATTTTCCAAATATTGGGGTTCCAGCAAGATGGGAAGTAGCTATTTATAAATAGCTAGATAATTGTAATGAAACAAACTGGTTTGCAATAACAAAATTATAATTACCTATTGTTACAATTTAAACCTAATGAGATAACTTTGTTGCTTTTTGTGTTGCAATTGCAGCATGCATAGGTAGTCCCCGAGTTACAAACATCTGATTTAAAAATGACTAATAGTTAAGAATGGGGTAAGACAACAGGAAGTGAAGAAATCTACTCCCAGGAAGGGAAATTCCCTCCTGAAAAGTTATGGGGAAAAGTGTATCAGCTGAAGCTTTCTCACCAATCCTTGTTTCCAAAACATGCATTTTTTCCAAATCTAATTATCACAAGGACAGAAAATGTGGCGAAATCTTCTGAACAGGGACACAGACAGCAGAACAAACACTACAGGAGTATTACTCCTTCCCTATGCTATCCAAAGCTAAACAATATTTTTTTTGTCTGGAGTTACACTTAAAATATTTAGCTGTTCTGAGTTACAAACAAATTCAACTTAAGAACAAACCCACAGAACCTGTCTTGTTTGTAACTTGGGGACCGCCTGTGGCAGGGCCGTAGCCAGGATTTCAGTTCGGGGGGGGGGGGGCTGAGACTGGGTGGAAGAGGGGTTACCCTAGCAAACCTTTTGTATTGTTATCCCAATAACCCCATGAAGGTGGGATATAATGAGCATGGTGATCAGATCATGATATGAATAAACATAACAGTTTAAATAATGTACCAGTAAGGCCTTCTCGCGGACCACCCTGAGAATTTCGGGGGGGGGGGGGGCTGAAGCCCCTTAGCCCCCCCCCTGGCTACATGCCTGGCCTGTGGTTACTTCTATAGTTACAGGGATGTGATGGAGGCATATGATTTGTTTCACAGGCTTGTTTGTGCTGTGCCTTATACTTGGTTGTGGATTTTAAGGTAGCAAGAAGGAAGATAAAAGGAAACTGTGTTTAGTTCCATAGGCCAGTGACTTGCAATTAGTTTTAGAGTAAATAATAGTAACTTAATTTAGTTACTTTAGAGAAAAAGATTAGATCTACAGTGGTAAGTAACTTTTGTTCTGTATGAGTTTGGAATTAGCATTGCAACTAATTACTTCCAAAGGTAACTTTCCAAAGATATGTTTCCGGAGAGTATTTTCTTCTTGTTTTGTATGGTCCACATTGAATCAATTACTTTTGGCATTTCCTATCTGAATAGGATCTCAAAAAGGACTGAAAGGTACATTGCTGTGTAAAGTGTAATTTCAGCAATCAATTAAAGAGGCCACCTAAAAGCCTGAGACAAACTCAGGCCATGCAATTGCAGTGGATGATCACATTGCCACAAATGGGAAATAAATCCACATAAAGCAAACATCAATGGATTTGTGATTTATTGATAAACTCCGTCACCAGAACACTACCTTATTTTAAGTACCCTGTTACAGTAAGTTGTAACAGAATCATGTGTGTGTGTGTGTGTGTGTGTGTGAAAGAAAACCTTATACTGTTAATTATTATGTGCAGCTGCTAATTTAGGTCAGCTAGTAAGTTTGGACCACACCAGTGGGGTATAACTGTATGTGTTTTAGAATACAGTTCAGCTTTAGTTCTGAGGAGCTTATGCTCTGGTTCAACAGCTTTTGCTCACATTTTTGTGTCCTGCTCTCCCATTTGAAGATTAATGAAGAAGCTATGGTCTGTATTACTTACAAGGACTATGTAAATTTGTTGCACTGTTTATTTTGTATGCAACACTGCAATTTTATGTTTTGACTCTGCTGATAAGATTAAAGTTTCTGTTTTTTTCCCTCTTGCTTTTGTGCAAAGTTGTGTCTTTTGCATTGGGCCAAACTGAATTCCACTTGAGCGCAACATACCCTGCCTCATTGCTACCAAGTTTCACCCATGCCAGATCCTGGAGAGTTAAAATTAGACCCTATCACTGCTAAATTTGCCCATTTTTGTGTAAACCATGATTGTTTTGGATCTGTGCCAATTAGGTGCTTAAACCTGTGGAGGCTAGACTTGAGACCAACTGATGAAACCGTAACTCCTTTTACCCACACATGAATTTTGAATAACTGCCTACAGGACCTAATAAGTGTTGTGGTGCCTTAAAAGCTATCAGATGTATTGTGGCATTAGCATTGTTGAAGTGATGAAGCATGAAGTGCATTAAAGTGGCCAGTTAAGTAGGTGGCTATGTGATTTAGAATTTATATACCCAGCTCATGTAGAATGAGTTTATTTGAGGCACTTTGTGGGTCAAAGAAACCTTTATGGTAATTTCTGGACAGACAAAGCACTAGTGATATCTTAACTGTGCTCTTTGAAACTGTGCCAGCATGCTAGCACTCCTCCTTGCCAGGGCAAAGTTGAGTGAATCAAAATCTTGTGAGCCAGTCAAATGTTATGGTGTTGCTCTCACATTCAAGGCTCTTGTCCTGCCACCACATATTCTAGTGTATGCATTTTTTTCTTATTGTTGGCATCGATTACAATTTCCTCTTCCCTATTCATCTTCCCTAAGCAGTCATTGCAACTGTTGTGCCTAAAGCAATAGATAGGTGTGACAGTGCTGTAAATTCTTAGATTGCAGTGTTATATGATTTAGTAGAAGAACAAGTGATAAATTCAATTGTAGCATAAATGCATTTAATTATTATTGATCCTGCCTAAATTGGGGTTGGCTCTCCTGTGTAGTGATTTTGCACAACATACTAGCTGCATAGCTTAATCAGGTTCATGTGTGGGGGCAAACACCCACTCTCTGCCTGCTTGTTATCTATCTTCAGCTGTTACAGATGGACTTTGGAGATGAATAACATAAAATGTTAATTGATTTTAAATTTAAAAAGCAATTCATCCAGTCTGAAATATTTCTAATTGTGGGATTTTGCTAAGGTGGCATTTTAACACTGCTCATTAAAGCAGAATTCCCCCAGCCTCCTGCTGCAGTGTCAAAGACAGATGGTCTTGGATATTTTATAGGAGTGTGTAATTCACAATTCAATCCTAAGAATGATTTCTCAGAAGTTAGTTCTATCACATTCATTGGGAGTTATATCCAGGCAAATGTAAGTGTAATTACAGTCTAAGATATTTATAAGCAACTTATAAGGTTGGCTCACCATTAGATGGAATGAGGCATCTGTCCAGAGCAGCAGATTTTGACAGAACGGAAGGATAGCAAATTAGTAGTGGGAAGGTTGGAGTCACCCTTCTGAACATTTAGCAAGGTTCAGGCACTTGCCTGACACACAGAAATTCAACAGTTTATTTTCCCCATCATCGGGGGTGGCTGGGGGAATACTATTTTCTTCATGGTAGTCAGATGTTTGGTGCAAAACCTAGGTCAGGAAATGTGGCAGCCATATGGGGTTGAGTGGCATTTGTCTGTTTTTATTTTGTATCGTCAGATGTTTTAGGACAGACATGATAAACGGAATTGGCTTAAATTGTGGTTATTGGGAATTAGTTTAGAAGTATATTTTGATATAAGGCATAGTGGAGTAATGTGATGTAGTCTGCTTCAGTTGTCTTATTTTTATGTAAATATTTCAACTTTTCCCATCTTAATGGCATAACATTTTTGTAAAAAATGTAATAAACAATAGTTCTATTTCCAATGTAAAATAGAGTACATCAGAGTCTTAAAAGTACTGTAATTTGTGAGGCAATTGGTAATTAAATTACACATCCATTTCCTCTTCATGTGATACTCTCTTCTCTGGCATACAGATGCTACTCTCATGATCCCATATAGTCCAATAGCTGGAGAGCTTATAACTAAATTTTACTCAGTTGTAGGTCTTCCACATGAGTTAGAACTTGAGCATTAACAAAGCAGAATGCTCATTGTTCCCTACTCGTGAGGGTCTGTGTGGATTCCACTAATGATAGGAAATCTCTATGACATTTTGGTTGTGTAGGCAGCAAAACAGCACCTAGAAGATTTGTTCAGTTATGTAGAAATGAGAGCATAGAAGATATAAGGATGGGATTTGCCTGGTGTCCTTAGTTAAATTAAGTAGTCTTGTGGTCTAACAACATCTGCTAGGTGGCAACCATGCACTGAAGTATAAAACTTGCTTCAATTGATCTCTTCTAGCTGGAATAATAGTTGATTTTGGCTCATTTTTGTAAGTTTCCAGAGCTCTAGGGTTCCTGAATCCCTGGTTTTCAGGGGTAGGAATCTTATGGCAAAGATTCTTTGTGTGTGCTTATGTCCCCCTTTGTTAAACTTGGTGGATTTAAAATATGAATATTATACTCTGTGCAACTGATGCATAATGTATCATGTTTATAGCACCATACTTAATGGCATCACCAAGTCCTTTTCTCTGTGATATCACAAAAGATTGCCCCTAGGCCTCAGGTTTAGTTTTGAAATCTACATGTCTGGGTTAGTCCTGATATGGCGTCTCAAGTGGCTATGTGAAAATAGAGAACAGGACTTGTCTACCTTTAGAAGAGGGAATTTCAGTAAGTGTAGGCTAAAGCTTGCCATGCAGTCTATATTCAGGCGTGGGCAATGCCGGCCCTGCAGGGGTTTTGGACTTCAACTCCCAGAAATCCTAACAGCTGGTAAACTGGCTAGGATTTCTGGGAGTTGAAGTCCAAAACCCCTGCAGGGCCGGCAATTGCCCACGCCTGCATGATGAAAACCTCTCTTTCACACAGCCATTCCATATGGAAGAATGAAGGATACAGATGGCTCACACATACATTTTAATGTTTAAAAGACCTGTACACAAAATCGTTGATCAAAGCTAGTAGGGAAGACTAATTTTTATCCAGCTGAAAATCTGAGTAGGGGTTTTGGACATTCACTTTTAGCACATGAGAATTTTTTCATAAATATATATATTTGCAAACATGGATTTGTTCCCTTTACAGAAATGAATGGTTAAATTCTGAATTGAGTGGCCTTCCTGTGGACATCAGGACTATTGTCAGATAACTAAATTGAAGAACTGGGTGCTGAACATCAACATGTAAATGTAATTTTTCCTTTTTTTTGAGAAGACAGGAAAAGAAGAGGTGCTTATTTGTCTTGTACAGCAGCCATAAAAGGTTCATGGAGATTCTTTTTTACTTCTGTCCAAAATGTTCTCAGGGCAACAGCCAGTGCATTTTCAATGAGTCACATGCTGGCCCCATGCCTAAACAGCAGTTCATAAGGAGATGATGATCAATAGAAAGACCGAGCATCTTTCCAGCTCCAGTCCCTGCCTTCCAAACCTTCTTTATTCCATTTTGTCCATTCTAACCCTCCATGGAAGACACAAAAGATCCCTATTTAGGAAAATTTTCCTAACATTGTTCTTAGCCCACCTGAATTAGACTTATTCACTTCGGTGTCTGTATTTCTCCAGGATCTTAGGCAAGGCTTTCCCCCTCTTGACTCATGAGATCCCCTTTATGAGGGAATTGTAAGAATTGAGTATACCACTTATAACTACACAAAGCATATGCTCTCCATTGAGTTGAATTTGTTTTCTTTGTTCTGAACTCATAGTATCTTTCTTAACCAAATTTTCCAGATGATCAGAGATTATTTGGTCCACAGCTCTCATTCGCACAAGCCATGGTAACGGATGATGAGAACTGTAGTTCAATAACATTTGGAGGCTCAAATGTTTCCTTCTATTGTAATGCCAAGCAGATGTTTTTCATATAGACAGGACTCATCCAGGCCTTAAATAGCAACAGTGCTATCTTTACACTATTACACTGTTCCCTGCTTTTATTTTTGGTAAAAACACACTATTATCCAACTTTGGCTCACATCAGTTTAGCATGTACAAGTTCTGTTGTCTACAATTCTTAGTCCATGATTTTTAATGAAAGGACCAAGAGATAGCATACTTCAGTTAAATGATTTATTGGTATCAGTGTATCCCAGAAACCCTATTCAGTCATTATTTAGGTATTTTTTCCCCTCAATAAATAAAGAGAAAGCAGTTTTAGTTCAGTTGCTAGTTCTATCAACAGTAGAGCCACTGAATCAATGGGGCCTTTCCGGTGTTGATATACCATTAAGCAATTGATTCAGTGCATTTGTGTACTCTAATTGGGACTAGTAGCTGGATCTAGGCCAGAAAATCCTTGATTATTCCTGGTCTGTTCATAGCTCCAATAGCTTTTATTATCCAGGGCAGTGATCTCAAGCTGTGGCCCTTCAGTTTTTCTGGACTTCAGCTCCCAAAATTCCTGACCATTGGACAAGCTGACTAGGGCTTCTGGGAGTTGGAGTCCCAAATACCTGGAGGGCCACATGTTTGACACCTCTGATCTAGGAGACATAACTCCCTATTTAGTGGGAAAACTGGAATATCAAGATTACTGCTAACATGGAGTTATGGAGGCTTGATTCTTCAGACCCTCAAATTTGATATATAGAAGAGCAGTGAAAGTGACAATGGAGTATGTGGGGCTGGCTGGTGTGCTGCCCCTCTTTATGTGTCGACTATACAGAAAGTGCTTTAAAATGAAACTGTAATGCTTGCTATGAAAATATAAAATGACATCTCAGGTAACTGAAATATGGAAAAAACTTTTTCTTTAACACATCACAGAAAGTCTGGTCCAAACACCCCCATACCAAGTTTCAAATGTCAATGGATGCAGCTTTCTGTTTTGCCTCACTAGATGAATGTATGAAGTACAATCCATTGGGGATCACAAGCTTTTGCATTGGCCCTGATTGCTGATTTGTACATATAACATCCAGTCCCAATTTTTCTTATGTAAACAGGGTGCCTTGTTTGGTTAAGTGAGTTATTTTTGCCAGAGAAAGAATGACATATAGATCTCTCTCTGTTTGCCGAGAAGAAAAATACTGTGCTTTTGGTGATGGATACAGTTTGTATTGTGAGAAGACCTGCCATGGTCTGTTTTAGGAAGCTGTTTTGCAGTACTGTAGCACATCCTAAACAAACAGCTGGCCCACCCTAAATAAATGGCTCAGCTGCAAATCATGCTGTGGTGTTGACAGAAGTGTGGATTGGCTTACTTTCAAGTACCAGGCAGAGGAGCCACTGAAGATGCTTCATAGATCTCTAGGATACAGAAGTCTGGAACAAACAGGGAGAGGAGGAGAGTTAAAGACAGGATGAGATTCCCAGCTCATTTTGATTTTAGCCTTCCATATATCAGGCTGGGCTTATCTTTTAACTCTGGAAGCCCCCTTGAGGAGCCTGACCCCTGTACAGACCTTGGCTCACCAATATGGCTTATCTGATTGGCAATGTGAGCAATGCCAAGGTGATCCCTTTCCTGCCTGTGGCATGCCTAGGAAGGATGTTCTCCAGCCAATATTGAATTTTCACTCTACCCATAGAGACCGGTTTTCCCATATACTAGTCACTTTTGCCATAGAAATTGCACTGTTTTGGTCCGGAAGACTGACTGTGTTACATATTAGGGCTGAGTGCTCATATCCCTTGGCTTTGGTGAAGCAGTGTATCTGACCCATTCTCTCTGTTTTGTATGTTTTGCAAAGCAGATCCTTTAGTTGTTGTACATTGTTGTGCAGAGAGTTGCCATTTCTATTGCCTAGGATGTTTACATTTAATATGACTCCACCTTTTCCCTCTGTGTGCTGCCATTAAGGAGCATCTGGAGATAGCATATCCTAGGGTTCTTGGATGTCTGTTGGGTAGAGGATGTGCCATTTCCTCTCTCTTCAGGTTCTCGGGGAGATCTGAGCTGCATGACTCCAATTAAAAAGCAGTGGGGGTCAGGCAGATTAAGCAACAGTAACAACAACTCAATTTTCAGAGTTTGGGACTCATATGATATAAGCTGCTGTTTCCACAGACTGTGCCTACAATGTAAGAAAATTGTTTGCTTGCTACATCTTGTCATTCTTAGATATTAATCCTTAAGTATTCTTATGATTTTAAGTGTTCTTAATTCACTGGGAATCAATGCCTTGCTGAAATGAATGTAATTTACCTCTGTATATTAAGATTGGGACTGGGCTGTATCACTATATTGGTTTAATTTATCACCAGTTGCTTCAATACAATGCTTCTTGAGCTGTCTATCTTTGGGAACTTCTCTCCCATTTTGACTGCAGAGGAATTCTTGAGTGTCTTCCAAGAATCCCACCACTTTAGTGGATGACCCTAAGGCAAATTCTAAGTCACACTCATTTTCAAAATGGCCAGCTTTCTCCACAGTCTTCCTTTTTCTGAGATATGAGTCTCCCTCCCCCCCTCTCTATATATGGGTAAAACCTACAAAAACTCACTGTTAAACTATGATTATTTTTTAGAATCAGAAACAAGGGCTTACCATTAAAATGGAAAAAAATCAATACAATAGAGTACACTATTAAAAGATCTTTCCTTATCAACAGTAGATTCTCAAAAGCATACTGGCAAGGGAAGAAAACTTTGTCAACGGAAGGTTAACAAAATAGGAGCCAGTGTAGATTCCCAAGGGAGGGAATGTGCCATGTTGCTGCAGCATATCCATACTGATGGCCGTGGTTATCTGTTTTACACAACTGCCAAACTGAAAGAGATTTGGTTGTCTTAAATGTAAATGCAGACTGCAAGCAGATTATGTCTACAAAGTGATTGCCTAAATATTGCCCTTTGCTCCAATGAACTGCAAGTATGTATGTTTTTTTACATGTAACATATGCCATTGTGCTTTTTATCCTTGGTTTTACAATTATTTCAGTTTTGGAAACTTGTGCCGTGTAAGTGTTCAAAACACCTCTACAGTGTTCCCTTGCTACTTCACGGTTCGCTTATTGCAGACTCGATGTTTCGCGGATTAAAAAAAATATTAATTTAAAATATATATCATGGTATTTTCGCTGTTTTGTGAGGTTTTGCCGTCTCCACTCTCCAAGGCGCTTTTCCTCCTTAGTTCTCCCTCTATCTGGCCTTGAAGGGTTTTTCCTTCCTTCCTTTCCTTCACTTTATTTTAAGTTTATAAAGACTTAAAATAGTGTATAACCACTAAAATAATTTAGAAATATTCCCTACATCACGGTTTTTTACATATTGTGGGAGGTCCTGGAACCTAACCCCAGGAATAAGTGAGGGAACACTGTGTTTGGGAATCACCTGCTGCACTAATCTTTCATTCTGCTTAAGTTCACCTTTTCCAATTCACTCTTTAAACCATTCATTTCCAGCCTTGTGGCTAAAAACATATTTGATTCCTATAGCTATCTGCTTGTGGAACTGGTCTACTGAGGTTTCAGAAATAGTTTAGAGATATTTGCCCAGCTACCTCTCCTCTCTTCGGGACTGAATTATTTTCTGGCATTTTTTTCTTAGAATGTGGATACATTCTGACTCTTGAAACATCACCATTGAAACATCACTATTGGTATGCCATCTGCAGATTTTCCTCTTTCATTTGCTTAGCAGGAGTATTGACTTCAAATTGTAGGTTCTTCATCAAAAGGTTCTTCTTTGAAGGAGTCTGTTATCCTTTAATGTTTTCTGTACAATTGTGTGCATATCTCTCAGATATTGTTTTGGTTCTATCAGATGCCCACTTTTATGTGTGTGGGTGTTTGAGAGAGTCAAGGAAGTTGAGAGCAACAGAGAACCTACTGTACATTCTGTTAAAATGCTAGCCTGCAAGTAGGGCACACAAGGTGGAATGCTCACACTGAAAACATACGGTTAAATTAAGTCTTTCCTCTTCATGGAGTAATGGTTACATCAGCAGAAGAGAACTGGTGGTTCCAGTGGTGAGAGTAGCAGAGAATGTCTGAAAGGGAAGCTATTGGGCAGCAGAAATAGTAGGAGGTGGCACTGGCAAAGGATGTCCTGTAGGCAAAGACAGTGGGTTTTGTCTACAAGATATGTGTTAGTACTTTGCATCAAAAGGCACTGCTAAGCCCATTCTGTAGATCGGTATCTGTGTGTTTTATGGAGGCATTGAATGTTTGCCATTGTGTATTGGAATCCGCCCTGAGTCCCCTTGAGAGATAGGGTTGAATACAAATAAAGTTTTTTTTATTCTTTTACAGTTTATACTGAAAACCATGCAAAGAGCCAAGTTGTTCATGCTTTCTTGTTATAGTATTGCATGTGAAATGGAGTTGTAGTTCAGTAAACAATGAACCAAAGGTCTTGTTCAAATTGCGTGTGCATGGGTGATACACCTCCCGCCTAATAACCAATAAGACACCGACACAATTGGTTGGAATAAAAATTGGCTGCAACTCATTTATTGATAACAGGAACAAGGGTTGGTAGCCATGCATGGGTCCTGGATCCGTGATCGGACAGCACTCAGCACTCAGCACTCCAGGAGCCAGGGCATTATTCCCCCTTCCACCAAGGGGCAATAAGCCAGCCAGATCCAGGGCCCATGCCACACGCCAAACACAAAGTTGTGACGATGATCACACCAAACATGAGAGTTGCAACAATGAAAACAAGTAACAGAAAGAAAAGTTAACAAGATACAAACAATGAAAGACAGCATGAAAAGTATAAAGATATCAACAATGAATACAAGCAAGGCGGGCAGGATGGACAAAAACAGGAACAAGCCCAGTGCCTGCTGAGGAGCCTTGGGCAGCCTTAAGTAAGCTGCCCGGGTGGCAGGGAGGGCCGGCCCGCTGACGAGGCAGAGTGAGGCGGTGCCAGCCCCACCTTTGGCTAGCTGGCACTGGTGGTGGGAAACTCTCCCGCCACCCAGGGGGCTTCTGGGAAGAAGCCCCCCTGGACCAAGATGGCAGTGAGGACATCCTGCACCACAGTGCGCTTGTCCCGGTGAGTCTGGCCAAGCCATTTACTGCGAATATAGTTGAATCCCGAGGTTATCTCTACACATAGTACAATGTCATCTTTTTGCTAACATATACAGTTGATGTTATTAAGACTTTATTTTATTTTGTATTCAAGAATGAATATCAAAACATGTAGTGATTTGTTGCCCTCATTTTAGTTACACAAGTAGAGATTACAAAGTATCTGATGCACCTACTGTGATCATGTTTCTTCCACATGTTACTGCTGATACACAGTAAAGAATATATGTTCTATAGGCCAGTGTTTCTCAACCAGTGTGCCGTGGCACACTAGTGTGCCATGAGCGATCATCAGGTGTGCCATGGGAAATTGGCACTCCCCCCCCTCCTAGCAGCCCCCTCACAGGTTTCCAAGAAAGAAATTGAGCCTCTCCGTTTGGAAATGTTTTTTTAAACTATTTTACTGGATTTTTCGAGAGTTGCCTCCCCCCTCCCCCAAAGGAACTGTTTATAACAGCTTCATGACATCCATAGTTAACTGGAAGCAAGTTTCACTCAGGGTGAAATTTCACAAAGGTTTGGAGAACAAGCTCTTTGAGGAGTGGCTTGAAGAGCTGGGCATGTATAGCCTGAAGAAGAGACGGCTGAGAGAAGACGTGATAGCCATGTATAAATATGTGAGAGGAAGTCATATCTATGTTGTGTTCATCGAAACAGGCCCAGGTTTCACACTGGGCGTATAAATACATTTAAAAACATATTAACTATAGGTATGACTGTGTCAGAGTGTCATTTTGTGTCATTTTGGTTGGTGGTGTGCCCCAGGATTTGGTAAATGTAAAAAATGTGCCGCAGCTCAAAAAAGGTTGAAAAACACTGCTATAGGCACTCTAATCTATAATGTGGTAAATGTAGAAAGGTTTAGATCAGTTAGATCTTTTGTGCTTTATAATTTGTATATTTATTATATTGTGTCTAAATGCTACAAATTACAGTATAGTGCTGCAGGTGGAAGAAAAATGCGGTAGGACGTTATTTCAAGTGTCTTTGGGTCCCCCTTAAAATACAGGACATCTATGTGCTTTTGCACAGTTGTGTAGTAGTGCAAGTTGTAAAATAAAAAGTTTCACAACTACACAATTGAGCTGGTGTATATTGAAAGTTTGCTATGGCTGACCAACTAACGTTGTCATTGAAAGAAAGGAAATGGAGGACAAGTATAGATTATTCTACCCCACGGTCAAGGGTGGGGAAGATATTTCAAAATGTGTTTGGCAACATTAAAGCCATTTCCGCTGGTATGTTACAACACTGCTAGAATGGAACACTTTCCACCCAACAGTTGATGGAAGATATAGACACTGGGAAAACTATCATTAAAATGGCATGCAGAAACCTACATGTAAACTATTCTAAGATAACCGTGTTATTTTGTACCCCCCCGTTATCCATCTGTTTGAAGGTGTAAACCTTATAGTTCAGATAGACTTTTTAGAACTGAAGGCCTTTAGCAATAGGGCTGCTGTTTAAAACAATTTTAGACTACAGATTTTTAACATAGTTAAGGGTTTGTTTTAACTGCAGTATATTTTGTATGTTTTGATTGTAATCTTGTAATATGTGAGTTGCCTTGGATCCCAAACTTGGGGACAACAACAGTAACACATATTTTTCAGAATATGGCATTAAAGTGAACTTACATGTAATTTTTAGCAATTCTCAATAACACATTCTTACTTGAGAGGTCCTTCATATGACCTGCTGCTCAACAGAGACAGAGAGTGATGATCCCCATAGCTTTTGTGTTATATTACAACTGTCAGGTAAATACATCCTTATAATTTGCTAGTCTCCCAAATAAATATGTCCAGCATTGTGAGGTGGATATGAGATACTATTACAGGGAGATAACCATACTTGTGTATTTCTGAAGTGAGGCATCTGTACGGTCAATTTAAATCAAGTGTAATTATTACTGCCTTGGAAATTGTTTTGACAAAAGAACACTGAGATCATCTTTGTGTACTAGTGACTAATATTCATTGCAGGAAAACTCCACTCCAGCAGAACTGGCTGCCTACAATGAGGAGCACTGTAAGATGAATTTTTTTGGACGAACTTGAATTAATTCCAGTTGCAATGACAGTATTCTATCCAGGAAACCGATGCTGCCCTCACTATTATGATAGCCTCAAGTTAAGGATAGTTCTGACTGTGCCTCTGTACCTTAGACCCATTCTAGCAAATAGAGGATGTACTCGGGAAACTTACAGACAAGTTCTTGGCTTCTGCTGGAAGTTTTACTTCCCAAGCTTGAATGTGTGAGGACGCAGTGGTACTTCTGCAGCCCAGCATTCCATACTGTGTGTACTCTGGCGACTAGTCTATGCTTTGAGGTAAATATTATGGGCCACTTTTTGACCATGAGATGTATAAATATGGAGTAATTAAGGTGTGTGTGTGTGTGTGTGTGTGTAAGCTCTGCTTTCCTGGGTAGAATACTGTCATTGTAACTGGAATTCACTCAAGTTCATCCAAAACATTTCTCTTATAGTGCTCTCTAAGTGTGAAAATACTATATCCATTTTGAGAAATACTTAATATCCCCTATTTTGAGAAGCAATGTGCAGATTCCACATGTTTCGGTTTTTACATGCTTCTTCTGAGATAGTTGGTCTACACGTGTTTTTTTCTTGTTTTTCATCCACATGGTGGTACCTAAACAATTTTGATAGCTGCATGATTGAGTGAGTCAACCTCTAAAATATTTTTTTGTTTTGTAAATGATGCAAACGGTGAGAAAAATACTATGTTCTCAGAATCTGGATGTTGATATTGTTACATTGGCATTCAGAGATTGATGCAGATGTTCAGCTACACTAGATTATTTTCTGTGGAATCACAGTCAAATGTACAGCAGAAAGTGTATATTCCCCATCTTTTTCTATATTTCCTGAGTAACCCTTGGCAACCAGAGCAGCTTGGTGGGAAAAAAAAGTATGGCAACACAGGGAGCGTCCTCCTGTTGTCTGAGCAATGCTGATACATATTCCATCTGCTCTTTATTGTCAGCATGAAGGTAATCACAAGGCTGTGATGATATGAGGAGATAGTTGGATCCGATAGGTTAGCTGTTACATTGTGACATCATCCTGCTGTCTACATGAACCTTAATAAACTAAGATTGTGGAATGGAGAAAAAAGAGGACCTCAAACTGGTGCTCAAATAGCAGTTACTGTGGTTGTAAATAGAAAGGAGCTTCACC
Source organism: Anolis apletophallus (assembly GCA_030556195.1). Classification (NCBI taxonomy): domain Eukaryota; kingdom Metazoa; phylum Chordata; class Lepidosauria; order Squamata; family Anolidae; genus Anolis; species Anolis apletophallus. The sequence goes on along the minus strand of JARBWK010000004.1, from coordinate 138,680,643 downwards.
AAGATCCACTAATGTAGCGTTTAGTCTTAAAAGGATTATTGCACTCCTGGAATGGTCATTTTCAGTATCAAAAATCAAACTGGGGTGGGGGTGGCAGTATTAATGTTCAATTTAGAGTCAGAAAATTTTAGAATCTTCTGTAGGTTAAAAATAACAGCATGACGAGAAAACTAAGCAACAAGGGATGGCAATTCTGAATTCATTACAGTTATCAAAGGTGCATGAATTCGCTCATGGTCTGGGCCTACCGAACTTAGCAACCATCATGTATGATGGAATTGTAGAGTTTTCATATCATGTATTTTATGATGCAGTGAATGTTTTTCAACCAATCAGTCCCTGTAGTTATTTTTGTTTACATGGTTTTGTGCTATGTTCTAATTCTAAGGAAACCAGCATGAGGTTTGGGCCATTTGAAGTTAATTGCTACTTGAAAATCACTTGTAGTTGTTTTGCGTGAAGGAGGAGGAGGTCTTTGAGTGGTTTCATGAAGCAGCAGCAGATTCCCATCCCTCTATTGCAAACTTGAGGTTTGTGCCCACGACAAGCAGGATCATTACAAAAGTGGGAAATTTCCCTGACTTTTGTAATTGCTTTTGTTTTTTTCATGATCACATTTTTATTCTACCTGTTCTGCAAAGACCTTGAGGTAGTCAATTAATCCAAATGCTATAATCCTACCTATTAGGCAGCAGAGGTTGAGACTGATCCAAGATCACTTCATAAGCTGTACCTGAGTCCCTCCAGCCTTGTTCAGTATTCTGTTCAGTGCAGTGTAGTGCAGGTTTCATTGAGCATTCACCTTTTTTGTAGGTGGGCGGGGGGTGGGTGGGTAAGAGGGTGTCCAGAAACTGCTGCCACTGTCTTTTTTGACAATAAAGTGGGTTATTAAAACAAAAAAAAACAAAGACAATGTCATGATAGGCAGAAAGGCACCGTGTTGTTTGTTCTATCAGAATGAAGTATGGAAAAGATGGAAGCTGTACCTGTTGAATTTGTGCATATTATGTCTCTTTTATAGATAGACAACTTATGTCCAGCAATAGAAAAAACTCCAATCCATTTGCTGTGGAAATCTCAGAACCAATGGTAATAAATGGTATCTTATAGTGGTGGAGTAGATGGAATGTAGCTCTGAGGCTGCAGATGGTACTAAAGGATGTTTTTGTAGCTCTCAGAGCCACTGCCAATACTCCAGACTGACCTTTTTTCTCACCCAGTGAAAGAGGAACTGATCCCAGCCGCCACTGTGTTTGCCCACTCCTGTTATAGTGATACAAGGCATTGGAAATGTATCATCACTGCTGAAATATGTTTTTCTTCTTCAAAAATAGAGTTTGAAGCTTATGGAGGCAGAGGGGGAGGTGTATTAAAATGCATCTGTCAGTAGATATCTGGGATTCCCTATTTTATATCTCCTGTTAGAAATAAGGCACATATTTAGGCATTTCAGGATTAGGCAAAGCTTTGGCTTGTCAATCCTGTCTTGCTTTATAATGAGAACCATTTCAACTAAAACACAACTGTCAGGATTGGATTCACAATATTTGTGCTACTCTGTCTACATGAACCTTGATTCCAGTGCCTTAGAACAAATGTTTGCCTTTTGTTTTTGAACTTAATAATGTTCATGGGTTGGGAAATCACTGTAGTAAAACAACATTTTATACCAGCCAAACTGACACTCACCAGAGTGCCAGCAGTGAGATCCTAAAGTTTAATCTGTACTATGAGTTACCAGAACAGAGGCCAAGAACCTGGTTTCAGTGCCACGACACATCCTGGGAACATGATGTATTTTAAAAGATAGTACCTTCTCAGTTTTGTGATAACATTTGAGTACCCTTTCCGTTCTCCTGTTTAAATACCATCACCAACATCTTTTGGAATTAGCAGGAAGGTCTTCCCCATTGGATACATGGGGATTCTTTCAGCGATCTGGGAGGTCACTTTAGTAGCATCTCCATACTTTATTCTCCCTGTATGTAGCTTGTAACTTTGTATGTGTAGTTTGTAAAATAGGCTCTAAGCTTTTTTGCATAAGAGTCCTTTAAAATTGCTTTCTCCATTCTGTTGAATGTGGAGAAATTAGAGCAAGAGAGCAAGAAATGAATACTCCCAAGAGATTATGAGAATAATATATATCTATATCTATCTATCTATCTATCTATATATGAGTTATATATATATAATTAACAATATATTTTATGGTCAGTGGGCTAGCAACCAAAGAAAGCTTACATCAATTATATTTTCATCCACTAATAGTCAAGACAGCTATATTACAAATGATGCTTATAATAATCCACTCAGCCCTGTGCTATTCTGGTGTGACATTTTTCTATGAATATATAAATATGAGATAGATGTGTTCATTTCTTAACTTCTAGTTTCACTAAAGGGAGAGAAAAAAAATCATTGTTCAGGCATGCTTTCAAAATCAAATTATGTCTTCCTCTTCCTTTTTTACAAGTCCAGGCCTAGCTGTAGACACATGGCTGCCACCATTGGGAACAGCTCTGTGCCATCTTTTCTCCTTGTTCTCAGGCTGGCATATATCCTTCAAACTGGCTAAGTGGGCCAAACCCTCTTCTCTCACTCCACAAAAGACATGCCTCTTCATGTTCTCTCTTGAGCTGTGAGTGTCCCTGAGCATGTTCAAGTCCTGATCCAAAAACAGTATACTCTTCTTGCTTAAATACAAAATTGCAAAAATGGAATGACTGTCTAAATCTGAAATAAATATTTTAAACTAAAAGATAATAAAAAGCACATCTATGCAAAAGGAACCAATCAGGTAAAATATCTTATTCTTTATATTATCTATAACCTCTTTTGACAATTACAGGTGGCAAAATTCTATTAGGACAACAAACATTACAGTATTTTCTGTTCAGGAAATAATATTTCAATGAGAAATATGATTTTCTATACAACATTTTTTTTCTGTGTAGAAAAATACTTTTTTGAAAGCAAAACAACCACATGTGAGTTTTGTGCAGGATAAGCCCTGAAGTACTTATCATTGATCCTTAACACTCAAAAAAATGTTTTTGCCACTTTTCTGACATTTTAAAATATTTTTGGGCTTCTAATGTGGTACCATCCTGTTTTCTTGAATTTGAAGTAAAGTGGGGTGATTAGGAGAATCTAGATATATATTGTATAGTTTATTTATATGATTTCATTTAGAATGTACATTTAAATATATATAGAATGATAGAACTCATACAGTACATTGCCCTACCATACCTTATCCATTCACATAAAATGAAAATGGCTTTGTATCTTCCCTTTATGCAGGTAAGTTGGAATGATCATAGGCCACATGTGTTTTTATGTTGTATAGTTTAGGATAGATTGTTGTATAGTTGTATAGTTCTATGTTGTATAGTTAGGATAGAATGACAGTTATTGGCATGGTCCTTATGTCAGATTAACATTGGTTACCTTTATCTCATGAAGCATAAAGCCTTCTAACTTGTCTCCACGTCTCACTTAATTCTTCAAGAGGTGTTTCATTCTCTCTAGACCAGTTTGCTCTGCCACATGGTTCCTGCTGCATCGTAGTCTTGTCTTGTTTTGTAACTGTCTCTGGATGAATATTCCTAAACTGTTCACAATGTCAGCCTCTCAGGTTTGCTTCCTGAATGGCACCTCCTAGATTTCCCCAATCATTGGTCCTCCTAGATGGAAGCTATAAGTTTATTTCCACAATTTGGGTGTGGTTGTGATGGTTATAAAACTGATTCACTAAGTAATTATACTCTTAGTTCCAACTAGAGTAGGCTCATTGAATCAATACTAACTGTTAAGTAAATACTTACGTAAGTTATTTATTTATGGTATTTGTACGCCGTAGCTTCTCACCCCCGCAGGGGGACTCAGCACGGCTGACATTTGCAGCACTACAGGCCGCAACACCACAATAAAATATAAAAATACACCATATAATCAACATCATTAAAAAGCATTAAAACATTGAAAAACATTACATTAAAAACCACTACATACAACAATAATTAATTAAAGCCATCAAGCGGAACACATTGTCAGTCCAGTCAAGTCCAAAGTGTCAATCCAGTCAAATCCAAAGGTACAATTTACATCTGCTGCCCAAAGGCCTGGTCCCAGAATAACGTTAGCTTTTTTCTAAAAGTGAGGAGAGATGGAGGCGATCTTATTTTGTTTGGGAGTGTGTTCCATAGGCGAGGGGCCACCGCAGAGAAGGCCCTGTCTCTCGTCCCCACCAGCCGCATTTGAATGAACAATAAGATGCAAGACTGATAAAATGACATCATAGGAAAAATAACTATAGGAAAGGAGAGGTAATGGATTCATCTTCCTCATACATTACCACACCCTCTTGAAAGCTGAAAATCAGTGTTGAGGTGATGTATACCTGTGGGTGGGATGGGAGGAAGATAGACAGACAGACATTCATTAATTCATTCAGTGATTTGGGAAAAAGATATCACTATCACTTCCAAAATAAAGACCCCAGCAATTTGATATCATCTAGCAGCCCACGTACTATTCCTGCCCAGCCATGATATTCTGGATTGGATTATTAATATAATACCGCATATTTGTGATATTGTAAAGGATAAGAGGAGGAGTTGTAGTTATTGCCTTCAACTCATTTCCTACTTATGGTTACTCTATCATAGGGTTTTCTTGGAAAAAAATCAAAAGAGGTTTGCTATTGTTTTCTTCTAAGGCTGGGAGTGCATGATTTTCCCAAGTTTCACCAGTGGGGTTCATTGCCAACTAGGAATTTGAACCTTGGTCTCCAACACTCAAACCACTGTACCACCCTGGCTCATTTTAATTGGACAAAACCTGCTGGATTCCAGATCCAGAGTTAAGAGAAACAATTAGCCATGTCAGAAAATGGGGTGAAGGCAACCCTATCAGATTAAGTGACATTTTTTCCTGATGAAGAAGACAGTAAGTTTGCATTATGTGTTTTTCATATTGTTTGGCAAAGATAATAAATGCTAGGCTATCTGACGCTCAGGATTACAGCTAAGGAACCAAGAGATCCTGCTTTCTAGGTCAGGGGAGTGGGACACAAATGCATCAGCCAAACAGAAAATACCTGTGCATTATTACTGGCCTGGAGACTTGTGCCCCAGAATCTATTGAAGCAACTCGAGGATTTGATGGCATGTCAGTCTTCCATTGACAAATTATAGAACAAAAGGCTGTTTCAGGCAGAATATTCTAAAATTGCTAGTGTGATTTGACAGCATCAGAAACTGTTAACATGTACCACTGATTCCCATTATGTGAAAGGAAGGATGGGACCATAGTCATCTGCCTTAAAAATTGCCCCCAACAACTATCCAAGCTACCCTGAATGCATTGGGATGAGGGGAAGAATCAGAAATGGGGGACTTGTTCAGTACTTTACAAGTTTGATCACAGAAGACATGGCTAGCAATGTAGTTCTAGCAGGAGAAAAAGCAGGAAAAAACAGCAGGCTATTCATGCCATATGTGATGGTAAACAAGCGATAACATAACAAGTGAATAGACCAATTACATTGAATGGAGATTTCAACAAATACAGTGATTTATTTATCATGTCAGAAGGGAAATGGGAATACAGTTATAATGAATAGAAAAACCACAAACAAAGTTAAAAACTGAGCATGATACTAAATTGACCAGAAGCTGGCCACCTTGAGTGCCTCTGGTGTCGCTGTAAGAAGGTCCTCCATTGTACATGTGGCAGGGCACAGTCTGCATTGTAGTAAGTGGTCTGTGGTTTGCATGTCGTGGACTCCACTTTGTAGGCCCATTTCTCAAGGTTGGCTCTGCATCTCATGGTGCCAGAATGCAGTTTGTTCAATGCAGTCTGCATTGTAGTAAGTGGTCTGTGGTTTGCATGTCATGGACTCCACTTTGTATCTGGTTGATTGACTATTGTTTTTCTTCCTAGTTTGTTGGCAAGGTTGGGTTTCCCATTCTTTAGAAGTTGATGCACTATCTGAGCTGCCTTTATGCTAGCATGAGTATTAGTTTGTGAGGGATCATTGCTCAACCGTCATAACAGCCTCTATGTCTTCTGACTCCTGCCCATATCGACGTCTGTTATCAGCTTCACTGTTCTTTCTTGGCTTCAGAGATGGAGGACAAAATGTTCTGTGCTGCCTGGAGAGTTTGCTCACTAAATGGGTCTTCATCATGGAAACTGTAGCCGGGGGGGGGGGGGGCTCAGGGTGGTCCGCGAAATTCTCAGGGTGGTCCGCGAGAAGGCCTTACTGGTACATTATTTAAACTGTTATATTTATTCATATGATCTGATCACCATGCTCAATATATCCCATATGCATGGGGGTATTGGGATAACGATACAAAAGGTTTGCTAGGGTAGACCCTCTCCCACTCAGACTCAGCCCCTCCCGAATCAAAATCCTGCCTGTAGCAGTTTTCCAACAAGGCAACTGTATCAGGAGTAATACTCTGAAGGTAGTATGTTCTGCAGCCTCTTGGTATAGAAGCCCATGAGGAGGTTTTTACTATATTGATAAAGTGTTTGTATTCCTCAGGGTTTGGAGCAACCAATATGATCTTGTTATCTAACATTTCTGAGAATTTAAACCAATCTGCCTTTCTGAATTGAATTTTCATTGAAATTGAACTTCCTGAGCCCTTATAGTTGGAAACAATTGGCATACAATCGGCTGATGCTGTGTGTTTGGTATTGGTGGTCCCACTGATTTAGTGCATTCCTGCACGATGCTGTCACTCACAAATAGGAGGTCTGAGTTATATCCTCTGTTCCATCTCCCACTGTTGTAGGATGATGGGAGCTTACTATCAGGAATAAGTAATAATTCGTGCAATTCAGCCCAGGAGAGGACAGCCTCTCCATTTTATCCTCCTGAGCATAGCCCCATACGTGGCTATCGCTGTTAAAGTCACCAATTACTCCTGTCCTTTGGTGCCTGTCAAAGTTCTCAGGAGAGCAAAAACAGAACTCTTCATTTAGAGGTAATCATGATGTTACTAAGTTCGACTGTTATAACTTCCATATTGTTTTCTTCAGTGTTATGAACACTGATGACTTGAAGGCCTGGTTTTACAAAGACAGCACTTTCATACTGCATATGTGGTCTCTCCACCACTAAGATCATTCCGGGGACTTTTGATTATTTCTTTTGTTTATTCCTGTGTGTTTCTTGGACACACAACATGTCACATTTCTTATCTTGGCACAGTTCATCAAGCAGCTGTTCTTTGGCAGCTGACATGCCTTCAATGTTGATAGAGGTTATTGTCATGGTTGGTCCTGAAAAGACCAGTTTGTTTGTTTGTTTGTTTTGTTGCATGCTGCAAGTCACTTCGGGTGTGAGAAGATCAGTTGTCTACAAAGATATTGCCCAGATATGTAGATAGAAAGAATAAGCAGACTCTGCTTGGGAATTAGGTATAAAAGAAGCACACAGATGACAGCTTTAAGTCGATGATGCAAAGCAGTTAGTACTTCTTGATAGTCTCAGCAAGAAGACCGGATGATTATATCAGGGATAGGATTGTCTAGTTGAGAAGGCTACCTGTTCCAGAACATTGTGTATTATTGAGTATATTAGAGTTGCCATGGCTTTATGCTCTGTGATGTTGTTTGCCCAAATTTTAAGGCAATGTTCAGTTGTTATCTAACAAAAAACTGTGGCCCTTCTAATACTATAATCCATAAATTTAATTTCAGATATTGTAAAGGAGTATTTCAAACAATTATCTTAATTATCTAGTGGGGACAGACTGTACAGCCAAAATCTGATAAGTAAATGCATTTAAAGGATGCACTCTGAAAATGAGGCCTTCCAAAAAGCCAGTTCACAGTGTTGTTCCTAAATGCAGGATAAACAGAGGCAGTTAGAACGTTTGCAGTTTTTAAAAATCTGGTTGAAACCTTTGTCAGTCTTTGGATACATTTACAGAGAAATAAAGCAGGGGCCCTGGTACTTTGAGATGAGATTCAACTCCTGTGAGAAAGTTCTTACTTTAGGCCCAAGTTTAGAGTATTACTGGGGAAATGTATATAACCCCGTTATGTTAGCAAATCTAAATGAAATAGGGCCTGAATGAATAATCAGCACAAAGAGGGTCTGGGTTGAAATACTTCTTCATGTCTGTGGAGAACCACTAGACACAGGAACAGTTCAATTTAGGTGAATCGAAAGACTGATAGTGTAGAACCTGATGAACAACTTGGGCACCCTATCCCAGTGTGGTATATGAGTGTATCTACACTGCCCATGAAATTCTCACATCCATTTGCTGAATATCTGATGATAGTAGAACATAAACCCGGGCCTCAAATATTGTTCTCTGAATTTAGTCAAGTTCATATGGAAGGATCAAATCTTAAAAGCATTTTGGTCCCAGAATATTTAGGGCTTTCAAAAGTAAGACAGTTGTGTTGAAAAAAAGCCCAGGAATGAATGGATAAATACAGCCATAAGTGATGTGGTCTGAAATATGGGCCTTAGTAAAAACTACATTTTGCACCATGCATTTGAAGGTTAGAAAGGACTAGGAAAGGTCATGTAGGTTTGGACTGAAAGTTCCCAAAAGCCCAGCCAATGTAGATAATGAGGAGTGCTGGCAGTCAGATAAGAACCAGAAGTCTACTATTTGTCATATTCATATAATGAATGCCTAAATGACTGCATCTATATCTGGTGTATTGTAAAATCACACACAGTATTATGGTGTTTAAAAACCTTATGGTAGTATAAAGATACATGGGTATTTATAATGGTGTTCAGTCCACAAGGATGTATTTTGGTTTGAAATGCACAGGTTTTCTATTCTCTTCATTTTTTGCTTTTTCACGTATCATCTAATTTGTACTGTGGCCTCCTTTGTAGTATCCTCTGCCATGGGTTACATGTAGACATATTAGTAGACATAAATTATTGGAAAAAAATTCTTCCCTGTTTTTCAGTGGGTGTTGTAAATCTTCGTCAATAATGGCCATGCTGCTTTGTTATCTTAGTGTAAACATACTGCAGCTCTGGGGCCATATGAAGGTTGCTTTTGTGGCCCTCAACTCTGGCAATAAAGAAGTGGTCATAAACTATGTCTCCTGGAAGCCCCCAGAAGCAATGATTCAATCTCTCAAGTTTTCTGCAGCCATTGAATCCTCTACAGTTGACCACCTCTGAAATCTTTTGGCTGCCTCCTGCAGAATTTTGGGGCATGTAGCTTAGGGGAGGGGTCTTTAAAATGCTCAACCAGAGCATTTGTGGTCTCACCAAAATGCAAGGCCCATAATTCTGCAGGAGGCAGCCACAGAGTTTCAAATGGGATGCATACTCATTACCTACTCTTTCAGCTCTAGTGTGATAAGGCACTTAGTGTCTCAATTGCTGTTTTTTGTCTTGGTGGTGCAGTGTGGTTCTGCTGTGCATATTTTAACGGCATTGATCTGACAGCAGCTTTGACCATATATTCAGAAACCAGGAAAATCTTTTGAGGCTGTAATTAAAGACTTGCTTTCTCAAGCACATATTTCCTCCAAAAGAAGAAAGCATATTCCTCCATTGATTGAAAAAGTAATTTACATTAGAGTTCCCTTAGTGCCCTAGCCAGCTTTATAGTTGGCTAGGGGATTCTGGGACTTCTATTTTAAAGGTCAGTTTTATCAACTTGTTTTTTAAAATTATTATTATAGGGAAACAGGTACCTTGAATCTGAGAAATTACACATACACACACACACACACAGAGACACACAGACACACACACACACAAACTATTGACTAAGGGGGGAAAAGAATCATTTTAAAGAAGACATAGCTGCCATGATCGCATGTTTGTTATCCCATTTGGTTTTCTTTTGGGTCAGCTCATTCTTAGTTATCATGACCCACTTGCCAGATGTGATGGGTTCCAGAAACATTATGCTAATTATTTTGGCCAAGTTTTCATCTTATAATAGTTCAAAGTAGAAATGGGAGATTATTATTAAGATGTATTTAAATAGGCTTTTGTGTTGTATTCTTTATCAGCTGTCATCATCATCATCTTTATTGTAATTCACTGTGTCTTTATACATTGAAATAAATATAATATGAATCTTGCATACAAAAGGTTGACATTAAAAGCAATTTAGCTGCCAAAAACATTAAAGACCAACTGAAGTAGGATTAAAGGAGAACAGCACCCTGTTGTAAACCTTGAAAAATATATCTCAAAAGCGTGTCAGAAAAAAGGCTTTGCATGCCAGTAGAAAGACACCAAGAAGGGGCCGTTTTAGCCTCATGAGAAAAGGAGTTCCAGAATCTAGGAGCAGACACCGAGAAGTACTTGTTTGTTAAATGTCTTATTCTTTTACTCTCATGTCTATATTTTCACTGCTCTCTCTCAAAGCCTCTAATCATTTCCTCATGTTTTTGGATACCTAAACCAAATCTTCCTTCAATAGTACTCTTCCTCCTTCACTGCTCATTGGCACTGCAAGTTTTGACGTTATAGCTCCCTTCCATTAATATGGTCATCCACATTCTTATTAAAATGTCTAAGATGAAGGTACATTTGGTTACAAGTTGGCCATCCCCACTTTTTCTCTCTGTACTTGTATATTTTATTTTTACTCTGACTAGATGTATACTGTAAAAGAAGTAAAGGTTTTTCCCTGACATTAAGTCCAGTCATGTCTGACTCTGGGGGTTGGTGCTCATCTCTGTTGCTAAGCTGAAGAGCTAGCATTGTTCGTAGACACCTCCAAGGTCATGTGGCCAGCATGACTTAATGGAGCACTGTTACCTTCCCGCTGGAGCAGTACCTATTGGCTCCTTGATGTATACTGTATGTTGTGTTTATATTGCCTGTTTTGGCTGACAATAAAATCATTTCATTTTGTATTAAAATGTACCTCTACTCCAGTATTCTCAAATTGATTCCACTCCTCAAACTCTTCTTTCGCACTTCTTGACTCTCCATTTGTAAACTGGATTGTGACCACATCTTCTTTTTTGGTTCTGATTCTGTATATAGTGTGTGGTTATTGTGGGCTCTCTAGACAATTTATAGTAAGTATTCCTGGAGACAGTTTTGGAGGAACCACAGTTCTCACATCCAGATAATCATGTTGCAACACAAGTAGAGTGAATACAAAGAGCACATTATAAAAATAGACGATACTCATTTTACCAAGTGCCCAAATCCCAAACTGTCAAATATGTTATATGATGTTGAAGCATATGCTCTACATTTTGGAAGGGGGCAATCATAGTCTATTGTGTGATGATGTTATCTGTAACATGCTACTTTTTGTTGTAAAGAAAGAATAGTAATGTTGTTTTTGAAAATGGAAAAAAATTATGTGTGGGCTGTGTAATAAGTAATGTTTAGTTATTATTCATAAAATGTTGGTTCTAGGGGCACCATTTGTGAGGTTTTTTTTGGTATTTTAATAATTTTAAGCATATTAAAAATAAAAGTAACACATCAGTAATGTAATACTAGTGTGTTGTTGATAGCAACAAACAAACAAAGATGGCAGTTAGTAAGAATGACCTTTTAAAATAGATATGGTTCTAATCTCTGAACTTAGTTATGTTGGATATAGGAAATATTTGTGCTTGCCTTTCTCTCTGAAGCCATAAGTAAATATAATTGTTTGTATGGGTAGAGAAGCAATTCAAGAAGAGAAGAATCCAGACTGTGTTTCCTGCTTCAGTCAGAGCTGGGTGCAAATAATAACTGTTTTGAATTTGCACCTGAGCCAAAACATGCTTTTATGCCTGTTGTAGGATGAAATCAAGCCAGCTTCCTCTTTAGGTGAAGACATGTTGCTCAGTGGTAGAGCAAAAGTGCCCAGATTCAATCTGCAGGTAAGGCTAGGAATGCAAAACATTTGCTGGGAGAACTGGGGAGCTTCTACCAATTTTAACAGTATTGAGCAAGAAGAATCAATGGTTTCAGTCAGCTTGCTATGTTCCTTAGGGCGAGACATCCAGCTCAGCTTCAGCTGGGAGTTTTGTTTCTGTAATTTCCTCCTTAATATTCCACAAAGCAAACATTTCCACTGGGTCTGCTCTTACTATCTACTAACACCAGGAGTTTGAATTGGAACATGGCAACCTGGGAATGGGGAAATGATTAATCCCCTCAATATCCTCCCATCTGGGCCTCACTTGGAAGTGCCCAGCTCTCTGCCTTGCTTTCTGCCAGATGCCAGAGTGTGACATCACTCCTCCTAATGAAATAAAGTAGAATGACCAAACTCTAATAATTTGCAAAGCAGGGAAAACCTCCCAAATATTCAGAGATACTGTATTGTTCAGTTTTTCTAAAAATACTGAAATCATGTATGAAAACTTGGATAGGCACCACTGAGGGAGATCTAAAAAAAATTCAAGCTTTCAGAAAGGTTTCAGATACGTATAGATGCCACTTCATTTAGAAGGATACTTGTTCATGTCTCTTAAATTTTTTACAGAATGTTTTGTTTCCTTTTTAAAAACTTGTGCTGTTTAATATAGCATTATTCAGATTGTGGCCTTACTAATTATATCCTTACTATTTGGGGATATAAATAGTCTGACTGGCTCTGGAGCAGTTGCCATCCTTGTTATTTTCCACTCCATTAATTCAGTTTGCAGGGAAAAAAATCACAATGCTGATGCTTTAACTAGGAAAACAGAAGGATTTTAGTAGCCCTAATCTATTTTTGTTTTCTGCTTAATGGGTTCCAAACTTGAAGGAAAAATATTTTTGTAACAAGACTCAGAATGGAATTGAACATCATGCTTGAACTGCCCACTTTTCAGACAATGTTTTCCCTTCACCTGAGACAGGGATTTTCTCCCATTGGAAATCTTTAGATTAATTTTCTAGGGACCACAAACTAGAACTGATGCCACTGCCAGAAATGGGTAGAGCTACCTCGTATTTGCCCTCCATGAAGATCCATTATGTTCTGCTTTCTGTGAATGTGAAACAACTTACCCACCAGGGAGTGTCATCCACATAGATTCTACTTCTGCAGATGCTGGGCTTTTCTTAGCTGTCATGTTGCAGACAGGCAGGGCACTAAAAGCAAACATCCAACTTCCCAAATGGTTTTTGCGGATTTGCCCTAGGAAATCTTTACCTCATCAAGTTCATAGATGTAGTGTGAATAAGTAATACAAACATACTTGTATAATCACTGCGGCTCCCTGAAGTAATTTCCCATTCGTTACTTTCATGTCTCCATGTAAATCTCCTGATTTCATATCTAATTTTAAAGTTCCAGTCAGTGGCCATGAGGCCATTAACGTGCATGTCCTCAGCAAGGAGGGCTAAAAGGTCTGCCTTTCCAGCGGATTTTGTGGAAGAGTGTGTGCACTTATATTCAGTAAGTCTCCATAACCTGGAAGGTCAGACTTGAAGGCCATGATTTTCAAAAAAGCTACCATTGACTCTTATTATGCTCAGTGCAGAGTTAACGGATAGGAATGTTAACCATTTGAATGTTCTGAATAGATAGCAAATTTCCAGCCTTGATATCTCCCAATGCTGTACCAGTTTGTAAAAAGATGTTTTCTGAATTATCCTTTAAACTCTGTGCACTTCCACCTACTTGAGCAATTCCTGGGACTCATATTGTATATTCCATGTAAGGTTTGGAGAAACAACTTTGAGGAGTTAAAGCATTTTGATTGGCAGGGAGTTGTTGCCAAGTGATTAATAGAAAACAGAGAATGCAACACTGGGATGTTTAACTTTTCAAGTACAGCCATTTTTAAAAAAAAAAAAAAATCGATTTTTTTTTCAAATTTAAAAATGGCAGCTGATAGGCTACGGGCCGGATCCAGTTCATTAAAAGACAGCCCAGTATATTCTATGTAAGGTTTGGAGAAACAACTTTGAGGAGTTAAAGCATTTTGATTGTTGTTGAATAGAAAACAGCCACTGGGATGCCTACAGCAAAAGATAGACCTGACTTTTTCATTAAAAGACTGCAGTTCTAATCAGTGTGCCAACAGTCTCCTTTATCAACAAGATTAATGGGTGGCAAAGTGGGAGATTGACCCATAGTTTACTGGGAGAATTATGTAATGCAGAGCCAAATTATATGAATGGGGACTACACAAGAGTTCAATTTCAGTGGCACATGCGTGGAAGAATTTTCCCAGCAGATCGGGCCCTGTGCTAATGAGGCAGAGAAGCGGGTGCCACTTCTTCTTTTTTTCTTCTGTCTCACATGAAAGAATTTACTGGGCCAAAGCCAGGTTCATATACAGCTGCCACAAATTCTTCAGCATGAATGTCATTTAATGCAATATGGTCATGCACTTTAAAAAAATGGATGTGATCTCACTTAAGATATGTCAATAAGCTACATTGGAAGTATTAGTGTGCAGGCGAAAAGGTACTGTGGAGGTGGAGCCCTTTTGTGGACTTTTGTTTCCTTTTGTTCAGTGGTCTGGAGCAACTCACTTGATTGAGCCTAAGCATGTGCAATGGCATGGAAACAGGGCAATACCCTCTGCTAACACATGCATATTGGGAGAACTGTGGTTGAAGCATGTCTCATTCTAACAGAGGCAGTGTTTTCCTGGCTGTGCTAGACTTTCAGCAAGAACCAACTATTCAACAAGAACAAACAAGGCTGTCCAACAGATTCTACCTTGGGACAAGGTTTTCATCACTACCTGCTAGCTTTCAGTACAGAGTTGTTACCTTCAAGTGTCTAACTATAGAATCTATATAATGCCCTCACAGACAAGAATAATACATAGCTTTTCGGTTACCTCTACTTGACTTTCTATTGCATTGCCTTTAGGGACCAAAATGCTTTCTATTTCTTCCACATTTGAAAAACCAAATCTCCCAGGAAAACATTTAAATACATTATTTCCTATAAATTAATCAAGGCTAATTGTATTTAGACATCTTACTAATTCCCTCAGGAGCTAGTACACAATTGACAGGTATATATTTATTTGAAAATCTATGACATCAATTATAAGTTGCATACAGAGATGGATGTTGATGGCCAGAATGCAGCAGCTTATGTCAAATTAATTGCAGAGAGATGCAATAAACCAATAAGCTTAATGCTGGTGAATCACCCACATTGCTAGTAAACAATAGTGTTCTTGATTCCTGTAGTATCCAGAGAAGGCCTGAGAAGCATCTTTCTAACGTGTGTACAGACAGTCCCTGAACTACAAACATCCAACTTACAAACAACTCAAAGTTAAGAATAGGGCAGAGAAAACAGGAAATTGGAGAAATCTATCCCTAGGAAGGGAAATTCACTCCTGAAAGAGTTACCATGGGGACAAAGGTGAATCCACTGAAGCTTTTATCTCCAATCCGTGTTTCTACAAGGAGCCACATTTTGCAAAATTCAGTTATCATAGGGACAGAAATTGAGGTGAAATCTTCTGAACAGGGGCACAGTCAGCAAAACAAACATCACAAGGGTGTGGGCTCCCCCCAAGCTATTCCAAGCTTCTATCTATCTGTCTGTCTGTCTGTCTGTCTATCTGGCTGGAGTTACTTTTAAAAAATGTACCTGTCCCAACTTTCATACTAATTCATCTTATCTTGTTCATAACTTGGGAACTGCTTGTAATCATTCATGGCTACGAAACTTCCTAAATATGTCAAAAATCTTATAATTCCCATTTGATAGAGCAAATGCATGATAAACAAACATGTTATAAAGGACATACTTCACTGAAAGTTTGAACAGATTCCACTGAAATGCATGGGTACAGAAAGGCAAGGTATTTGATACCTGTCTTAATTTCTTGTGTTATTGTATTATATTGTTTTGTCTTTACTTTACCAGTGGGAATTTACTTTGCCTGTTACCCTACCCATTTTTACTTAACAAGGAAGGAGCTGGACTACAGACTGGCAGGTTTCCTGCCCCCCTCCCCCAAGCACCAAGCTAATGAGTTGACAAGGGCATTACAATTACCTCGAAATAACCCCCCCCCACACAAAAATACCCCTGCACAACAGAAATCACGTTTTATATTTATTTATTTTATTTATTTATTTGTTCCATTTGTCATACAAAATTCAGCTGGCATGTTGCATACATGTCGCCGTACAATAAAAACAAGCATATCAGGATTCTTATACAGAGTTCAAAGAGCCACCAAAGTCTTTGCGGGATGAGCTTCTCGGGCATCGTCCGGGAGAGAAGTTCGCTTTTGTCATATATCTACAAAGATGTTGGCCATCTACAAAGATGTTGCCCGGGGGTCACCCAGATGCTTTACCATCTTGTGGGAGGCTTCTCCATGTCCTCACATGACAAGCTAGAGCATGGGAAGCTGGAGCTGATAGACAGGGTGTATGGTGGTTATGAAACAAGGAGCTTTATTGTAAACAAATTGATAGAACTACAGAATCCCCCCCTCACACACACACATTGAGATAACAAGGAATTCAGCGTGGAAGAGGAAAAATATTATAGTTAACAACATAACTTTTTCAGTTGTAGCTTTGGAACAGGTGCTGTGAAGAGGTCTCCCATGACTGCCTTCTCACTTTTCTTACCTATTTTCATAGGTTTCTGGCAAATGTGGGAGGAACTTAATTTTCAGTTTGATATGCTGTGGATTGCATTGATTTTAATCTCTTCATTATGTTGTTTGGTTTGATTTTTTAAAAAATGGCATGCCTAACACAGGAATGGGGCTAGACAGATGAAATAAGGCGGCTTACATTGCAGTAATTCTGTGGGTGATGATCCCTGGTTTTGGGTGCAAACAAGAGAGAATGGACTTGGTTTGAGTATAGTTTGTGGACATTAGATATATTTTAAGAACGAATTCAGCCTATGCTATGAGGACTTCACATTCATAGATGCACCCTTAATTTTGTGAGAGCAGTGTTAGGAAGAAAGTGCTGGTTTTGGCCTTTAAAGTTCTAAACGGTTCTGGTCCAACTTACTTGTCCGAACACATCTCTCCCTATGAACCATCAAGATGTTTAAGATTATCCGGAGAGGCTCTGCTCTTGGTCCCATCAGCTTTGCAGGCACGTCTGGCGGGGACGAGAGACAGGGCCTTCTCAGTGGTGGCTCCTTGGCTTTGGAACTCCCTTACTAGTGATATTAGATCGGCCCCCTTCCTCCTGACATTTCGTAAGAAAGTCAAGACTTGGCTGTTCAAGCAAGCATTCGCAGACGAACTCTAATTAATCAAGATCAAAGGATTAATATGACGACGAAACAGAAACTAATTTTAAGATTGTGGAGCTGAAATTTGTATTTTGTAGTTTTAATTGTTAACTTATATGGTTTTATATGATTTTTAAAATCTTATTGTGATGTGTTGTAAGCGGGCACTTGCTGCCGCTTGTTCACCGCCTCGAGTCGCCTTCGGGCTGAGAGAGGTGGTATAGAAGCATGGCAAATAAATAATAAATAAAGAATAGCTCAAAGTGTTTGCTGTTTGTAGGCAGCAATATTGCCAGTCATAATAGTAATGGTATAGCATAGCATAGGTCATGTTAATATCCACATGCTTCTCTGTTTGATATTAGATACAATGTTCTGCATGCATAGTTTGTACTGAAAGAAGCTTTTAGCATGGGGTCAAAGATTAAAATATGGAAAACTGGAATATAAATATGCTAGGTAATGGGTTTTATAGTGGTAGCTGTACTGAGTCTAGATGAGAAAAGGTTTAATTTATTTCAGTGTAACTGATACTTGACTTAGGCACTGTGTATTGGAAAATTCTGCCTTCACTTGCCTGCGTGTATTATTCATGCCCTCTTTTAGAGATACAAAAGAAAGGACCCAGGTTAGCTCTGTTTCTAAAAACAGCTCCTAATCATTTGATTATTGTGGTTACATTAGGCATTAAAAACATAAAAGCAAATTGTATCTTGGGGCTAAGTGCATGAGAATCACATCAGGCTTATTAGCAGCAGTCACGTGTGTGTACCTGAGGACAGAAATTGGCTCCCTGCCTAACGTTTCAGTAGATCATGTAGTCAGGGCTGGGAGCTAATAGATCCATTCTTTATTTACCACAAGCAGGCAAAATGAGAGTAACGTTTCATTAAAGCTTCCTTATGTAAAACCTTTTGAAAAACGATGCAAGGATTACTATATGGTAGACTGAGAAGAAACCATGCCAGAAAGATGAGGTCAAAGTCTATTTTATAAGGGACCAGCAGCCTTGAAAGGCAGCACCCTTTAAGAGACTATGAATATGAAAGCACATTTCCAAGAAAAGTTAGATTCTTCCACTAGCTCTGACATTATCATCACCTCCTGCCGTCACCCATGCTCTGTGCTGAAACTAAACCAAGTAAAACAAGATGAGGTATACAGATATTTTTATCCACCCAGATTATATCCCTACATTTATATAAAAATCAAATGACACAACCAGTTAGGGTCTACTTGTTTCAACTGATTCATTACAGGAGAACTCCTTGTTAGATTTAGGTCCCAAAACTTAATACATTTTTTTGCTAATAGTTGAGCCGTTGATTTAATACAGTCACACAGTGTTCTTAATGGAACATTTAATTTAAACAATTAAAAAAACTGTCAGTTAAACCAGAGTTAAGGCTATATGGAGTTCGTTAAAAATCCACAAAGCCTGGGAAGTGGGGTAGGATGATGTCGTAATAGCAGATGAGCCCTGTGGTCAGTAACAATGTTCTACAGTATCATATGGATGTGGGTGGGTATTTAGCCTATCTACTATTTATTTATTTATATCATTTGTATTCTACCCTTCTCACCCTGCAGGGGACTCAGACCAGATCACAATGCACATATACAGGCAAACATTCAATGCCATAGACATTTAACATATATAGACAGACAACAGGCTACACAATTGGTCGAGAGCTGACCCCGAACCAGGCAGGCCTCGAACTCATGACCTTCTGGTCAGTAGAGATCTTATGCAGCTGACTCCCAGCCAGCTGCACCACATTCCCAGTGCTATCCATACATTCCCGGTACTATCCATACATATATTTCCATGCATCCCAATGCAACATATAATCTCTCTGATAACTCTCTGGACATATTGACAGTAGTTGAGCTTTAAAATGGCACCAAATATGCACAAGATAACATTTGCATTTGCTGCCATAAACTCTAATGGAGCAGGGAAATCCTGACATCCTTTAAATTGCTGCTCAAAATTTCAAGAACTATGGAGAATTATCTTTTAGTGGAAGCCTGAATATACAATTTGTTTTAACGAAATATGACATACATGCTTGTTCAAAAATTGGAGTGAAAAAGGTAAATGTATCAATTTCAGCACTTATAAAATTGCTGTACCGGTGGCAATTTTTATTATATCTATTTAAATTCAGTACAATGTAGAAGTCATGAAGTCCTCAGTTGTTAGCTTAACAGCTATCATTTTTATAAGCAATAGAATTCTGAGGCTTTTAATGATGCCTTAACTGAGTGGTTCTCAGGCTGTGGGCCCCCAGATGTTTTGGCCTTCAGCTCCCAGAAATTCTATACAGCTGGAAAACTGGCTGGGATTTCTAGGAGTTGTAGGCCAAAACACCTTGGGGACCAACAGGTTGAGAAACACTGTAATTGATAGGTATTCCTAAGCTCTTAAATGATTTCATAAATTTCAGTAACATACTGACTGGGAAAACCCCCCTATTAATCAGTGGTTCATAGAATATAAAATCAGATGTTTGTAAGCATGAAATAATAAAAGAGGATGTTGCTAAGGCCACAGTAATACTTATTGACAATCAGTTTCCCGTTGTTATATAAATAACAGTGGACATCACATATTGTGGTGCCCCTAATGTTAGAACTGTTTTTGGGTATATTTGACTTGCCGATTCCAAAAATGGCACCACTTTCCCCATTACATCTGCTTTTTGAGATACAGAACATATTCCTCATACCATCTGCTTGACCATAAGAAATCATGATAACCATATCTAAGAAACTAGAGCGGATGTGGTCTATCCAATGCACTTTTCTGAATCCACCCCAAGTAAACCCAGAAACAGACCTATTTGGGGGGGGGGGCTGTGCACTCTAACCTAAGAGACTGTTCAGATACTTTTTTACCTGCAGCCTCTGGATTGTGCCTGGAATTGATTCAAGAATGTGCCTTGGTTTCTATTATACGATTACTGTGTTTTGGGCATTAAATTGTTGCCATTGTGAGGCTGCTCTGAGTCCCCCCTCGGGGGTTGAGAAGATGTGGGGTAGAAATGGTGGAAATAAATAAATAAAATAAATTGCTCCAAGGAAACAACTTTCCAGCAGTTTGGGGGAGCCTATCATTTTCCTGATAATTCTCAACTTCTACGGCAGTTTACATCAGTGCAGAGTTAAATCACCATGTAGGAGGCCCTGCAGTTACTTCACACTACATCTCCCTGGTAAATCAAGCCCTCTTTAAACAAAATTTAATTTCCTAGGATTAGGCAAGATATCTTGTTTGCTGTTCTATTCAGTAGTTCATCCCTGCCTGCAGAAGTCTATAGAGATAAGGAAGTTTCATGAAGTGATAGCCTTCTAAGAAATTTGGTCTATACCCATCTCCAGGTTGATTAATAGTTTTTTTTAACCTGACATCATCCAATCCCAAAAGAGCAGATGTGTGTGAGAAAAGGAATTTTTGTCTTCATTTCTGCCTTCCAGGTACCTCAATTGTTTCTCATTTGGTGGGATGTCATTCATTTTATTCCCTCTTGACAGACCAAGTAAATTCGGGAAATCAAAACTTTTCTTTTCTTTTGCTGACAGTAGCTTGCTTCATGTTGCAGTGCTGGTAATGTAAAGAGAGGCTTAAACCAGGTGAACAGTCCACGAGAGGTAACACTTTAACATTACTTTCAGGAAGAAATGTATCTGTGCCAGTGCTTATGTGACACACACATACATTGCAGCACTTGTGGATGGATTATGTGTGCTGTATGAAATATATTGGATACATATATACACCACATATACATACATATACACACCCACACCTATCTAGCTGAGAGGCAGAATTCATACCTGCAATACAAAATGTTCAAAGCCACACACAGTGCATTGTAGGAACATTAATCTTCTCTTGACTATAGCAGTAGACTCTGCTAAAGGTCTCCTTTCAATATCTAGGGATGAAGAAGGAGAAGGAGGAGGAAAAGGAAAACTTTATTTTTCCACCCCACCTCCATCTCCCTGAAGGGACTCGGGGTGGCTTACATGGGGCCAAGCCCAAAGCAAAATACAATTAAAAACAAACAATAACAATATAAAACAGCATAAACATCGTAAGAAGAATAAAACGGCATCAAAAGCAACAGCAAACTAATTTTGGAGGTGGGGAAGAGGACCAATGTGCAAACTATTTAAGAATGAGGTGGTTCAATAAGGTGGATAGAAATGTATAATAGCATAGGAAATAGCACGGAAACAGAGTAATGAAGTGTTTGAGCATCATATCAAGCTTAATAGAGGAGTGATGTGCAATGCATGTACCTGAGAAAGGAACTTCGTTTCCTTCCTACCAGCTCAGCAGACGGCCACATCATCAGGGCTGGAAGATGATAGATTCATTCTATATTCATTATAAACATTAAAAATCATTAAAACAGGCAACATGAAACTAATGTTTCACTGAAACATATGATGAAATAAATTGATCCCTTTAGTCATTGAAACTTTGTTATGTAAACTTTGTTATATATACTGTTTGAACTTTGGCATAACTCCATTTATGAGCACCATTTATGAGCACTCAATTTATGTTAGTTCATGTCAATTTCCCTAAATCCAACAGGTATAGCCACAGACGCACATCAATTGAGCATGTCCCATAATTTTCAGTAGTGTGTTGAGGTTCCAAAATACTGTAGATGCACCTCTATTGAAAAGGCTGCAAGTTTAGAAACCACATTCAACATAATGGGTACCTTTATATAACTGTACGTTCCTCTAGGTTGTGAATTGCTGTCGGTTTGCCCATTACTTGCTTGCATCTTGGGCAAGATATGACACATCACTAAATTTAAATTGACAGTGATTCAATTACCTATACTTACAGTATCCTTTCTGCACAGACACACCATTTTTCTCCACTTTTGCTGATTCATCTGGCATCTTCCTATGTATTACTTGCCTAAATACATTTTAAAATGCTCTGCACTAATTTGAAATTTAATATAGGCAAAGGGCTGGGGGTTTTGTCTTGAAGAAATGTGGTGGCTATAGCTACTTAGCAGCAAGCCTTCTGCTCAATGCTAATTTGATGGGTTATTGATTGGCTTTGACATGTAGTGCAGTTCCTGTTCTTAAAGGAGACTGGCAGCCTGATACAGAGCCAGGTTTACTCTTTGTTGCAAATCAATGCTGACAACTTCCTGGGAACATGGGTGTATATGTGTGGGGTACACGTGCAATGTTGATAGTGAAGGTGTCACTTCAAGTCAACCCGTGGCTCCAATGTGGAATCCTTGGGGTTTTCCCTCTAAAATCTACCAGAATTCTTCTTCAAACTGGGTTTGAAAAAAGAAGAGTGAATATCTTTTTGAGTGATAGCATGGTATTAAACACCACCTGCAGTTTCTTTTAGTCCTGGGATGGTAATAAAAATTACTGTTGCACACAAATTAAATTACCCCCAATACCTACTTATTTGAGAAAAAAATTAAATAAAAACAATAGGGGTGTAATTTTATATTTAATTATTGGAAGATTTTATTCTACTTTTCTATGGAAAGATGACAGTCTGAGGCACCTAAGGAAATGCTGTATTTACTCAAGTATAATGCACCATCAAATGTAATGTACACTTCAGTTTTAAAGAGACTCATTAGAAAAGGTGGATTTGCCGTAATGCACCAAGCAGTGCAGGTATAGCATGAATGAGGCCATTTGGGAAATTACACCTCTCTGACAGGCTGAGACTAGCAAACCCGCCCACCTTGTGTAGTTCCCAACTGACATTCATGGGGTCTTCAAAACCGAGGGGAAGGTTTTGAAGGTTTCATGAAAGAGGCCAGTTTGGAACTGTGCAGAACTGAGCTTGGAGGGGAGGGAGCAGGATCCATGACAGGAACGACTGGGTCACCAGCCAGGCAATCCTCTTTTCCAGTCACAATGAAGCCCTGAGGCTGTCACTGCCACTGAGAATAGCCTCTTCGCTACCCGCCTGTGGCTCTGAGTCCCTCCAGGTCTTTTCACACAGTGGTTTTATGTGTATGATTGTAATGCATAATTAAATATAATGTACACCTCAATTTTGGCTATGTAATTTAGCCAAGAAAGGCGAGCATTAGACTCAAGTAAATATGTTATCACAAGAACAACTGAAATTGTAAAATCATTAACAGAATTACAATAACAAAAACTGTTTGAAAGTGCAGCTTGGAGAGAGGTATTTTCGCATCTTTCTTAAAAACTTCAAGGGTTGGAAACTGATTCCAACTCAGAGGTAAATGCATTCCACAGTCTGGGAAAAGTATAGGTGAAAAGACTCTTCAAAATGCTTGGCAAAGAGTCCTCATTGGTGTTTTCAAGAAGGCCTCTGCTGAAAATTTGTCATCTGAAACAAGATCATAATGACTCAAGACCAAAGGCTTAAGGCCTGTAGCACAGATCTTTGCATTAAGCCTGGAGAGTGATTGACCATTGGCATAAATGATATAGCATTGCTTTAATTTCCCCTTTAAACCATAGTTTAGGCAAAGGGATAGAGAAGAATGTGAAAGAGCATAGATTTGCTTCCTATACGTAGTCATGACGTGTGTTCTGTTTTGCTCTACAAAACAGTCTTAATACAAGGTTGAAAGTAACGGAAAAATGCTTTACTTCAGCAAACTCAATGGTTAAGCAAATAAAATTGAAAAAACAAGGAAGTCTTAATGCAGACACAAATTAAAGTATCTTACAGAAGTCTCCAAAGAAACAGCAGACAATAGGCAAAGATCATGAAGTCTTTAGCAGCAGACACAAAGCAGGTCCAGTCAGTTACAGAGTCCTTGTTAGCAGCAAAAGCTGACTACTGCTTCTCCTGATTTATACCCCATGCAGGAAGGGCTAGGGCATCTCCTAATTAGCTGACTGTTCTTTAGCAGCTATTCGAGCTGAACGACGTCTGTGCTCTGTCTCCCTTTGTCTCTCTAAAAATGTAGACACCTGCAAAGCCTCATCGTCTGACTCTTCCTCTAATTCTTGAACACTTCCCTGCTCCTCTTCCTCCTCCAAATATGAGGAATCCCTAATAATGTGATCTAATATGACACTTTCTACAGAAAGGACATTTCATCCCTTGCTCATTTATATGCCCACATGTTCCCTGTATCAGTATAGAATTAAATTCCAGGATGGGAACAAAGTGGGAGGGAGTGAATAATTTTTTCACGAGTAATCTGTGTGTACCTGTGCACATTGATCTGCTGAGTCTTTCCCCTTTATTGGAATATGCTTTACACTTGCAAAGTAAAGGGATGTTCAACTGCAGTTCAGAAGAAATACTCTTTTTTTCTCCATCTTGGTTTAATATTCAATACAGCAGGCTCTTCTCTACTACTACTTCTTTTGGTTCTGAGATGTGCAGGTATTTGAAGGCCACATAGAAGTAGACATTATAAATTTTGTTACCACTTTGCAATTGATATTCTCATGACTTTTGTTGTGTTATATATTTGGTAATATGAACTGTGACGTCCTGAATAACCTGGATATTTTTTTCCAATTTATTTATTTAGATCTTACCCATTTACAGATAACAAAAACAAGGTTACTGCATGCCTTCAAAGTAAATGTTTCAGCTATTTCTATCACAGGGTGAACAATTGCTCGAAGAATACAGTATATCTCACAAGTAAGCCATGTGCCTGGTTTCTTTGATTACTAGGAACCAAGAACAATAAAAAAATGATACTTACCATTGGAAGAAGGAGGAATTTCCAACCTTGCCTAATGTGGCAAAATGCCACTAAGGACAGCTAATTTGAAAATCAACATTTTCTAATGTTGAAAAATTGACATTTTAAAATCACAAACCATTATCCATTAGGTTTGTGATTATTTGATGGGTCATAATAGCCAGCAAATTGCTACAGCTGAGGCAGCATAGCAGATTTAAATAGGGCACTCTAACATGTTTAGAATGCTGATTTAATTTGTTGAATGTTAAACTTTTAAATAAAATTAAACATGTGCCCTACACATGCCAATTATATCATTGCTTTTGTATTCTTTGGCTAAAGTGATGGGAACTGGATTGGAGCCCTACAATTCTAGGAATTGTCATGTGTATTTGTTGTACATTTTAGAATGGATTGATTTTACCTAGACATATAACAATTTTAAGTCATTAAAAGAGATCAGGAATGCCCCTTCACTGGAAGCCTTTAAGAGACAATTGAAAACCTGGTTTTTCCACCTAGCCTTTGGAGACTAGATCCCTCAATGCCCGTTTCTTGGATTTCCTTCCCCTTTGTGACTCTTCACGTTTTGGCCCTACTCCATTTATCTCCCCCAGTTTTTAAACATCTTATATGTACATGCGGCCCGCCCTCTCGTCTTCTTTTTTCCTTTTGTTTTAGATGCATTTGTTATTGTGTTAGATGTATTCATGTTACTGTGTTTACTGTTTTTATTGTGTTTATTGTTTTTTCTTGATGTCTGATATTTTGTGATTTGTGGTTTGGGCATGGCCCCATGTAAGCCACTCCGAGTCCCCTTTGGGGAGAGGGAAGCGGCTTATAAATAAAGTTTATTATTATTATTATTAAGCAATAATTCCTAGTTCATTTTGTACAAGGATTGAGGAGACAATACTGGAAAGTAAAGTACAAGGGTAATTTCTGGAACATGATTGAACGATCCACATTTAAGCAAGTTAGAAACTGAGTCCTGCTCATTTTCTGGTTTATTTTCCCCCTAACATAGAAAGGATATATAAGAATAAGTAGTTGTATACTAGCCAATTTAAGTCATGGCTGGCTGGATGGGCACCTTTGATTTTTGTGTGTCCTTTATTTTTTTGAAATAGACAGCTACAGATTCTATCTTTCACACCACGTGTGGTTTGCTGGAGATTGTGGTATGCATTACTCATGCTATAATCACTGATGTTTGTGCACACCCAGCAATTTCTTTTCCCATACATGATAGATGTGGCTGTATGTTTGGCCTTTGCATGTTGGTTAGAACAGGGTGGGGAAAGCTATTCATCCTGCTTGAGTCAACTGTCTGGCAATCGGATTATTGTCATTTAATTTATGTTGCATGTAGAATGGAGGCTGTGCATTTGAACATGATATGTGAGTGGGTTTGCCCTGTCTAAATTGTTATTTTTTCCACAGGACCAGGTTATTTATTGCAGTATTATTCATATTTTTTTCTTGTAAGTGGGGAATGTACTACCATGAATATTTGGTTTGTTTAGAACTATTTTCCTCTGCCAATACTTGGTTTCTTCAAGCTTTTAAAAAGATGGCACATTATCACAATTTGCCACATAACCTTCAGAGGTGAATACCATGGAATAACAGTAGGCTAGTTACCGAAATATTAAAATAAGTTATCTGTTTTTCTAACTTGGGATCCAATGCTTAAACAAGTTAGAACTAAAACTTGATGCCTTTGAAGAAGTTAAAACAGTTAAACAGGATATTTAATTTTAGAATATTGAAATAAGTGGTTAAAATTTAGATATTTAGTTAGTTTTAGAGTGATGAATGAAATGGTTAAGACAAGGTGTTCATACTTTATTCCCACTTTTTAAAATAAACCCCCCTATTAATATGGTTACTTTTATGGAAAACTATGTAAACTATTGGATCATTGCAATTTCTGGTCCTGTTTTCCTTTTCTTGATGATTTTTACAAGAACAAATTTGTTAAATCTGCTTGAAACTATGGATACCTGGAGGAACTTGAATAACTTTCTGTGTCTTTTTAATGTTGATGGTTTCTTCTGTTTTTTATTATCTCTCCTTTCCACCTCCGAAGCCCACAAGTTTCCTTAGAGTTCAGGATTTTGTAGTTCTATTTGTAACAAAAAGTAAATAAGTAGAAAAGTAAATTTATATTTTTCTAGTTTTCTGAATAAACTGTATTCCTATTGTATTAAATATTACACATCACTTGTTTTAACAAAGACCTTGTAACAAACTTAACAGTCAGGGAATGGGTTTGTATAGAGCAGTGGTTCTCAACCTGTGGTTCCCCAGGTGTTTTGGCCTACAACTCCCAGAAATGCCAGCCAGTTTACCAGCTGTTAGGATTTCTGGGAGGTGAAGGTCAAAATATTTGGGGATGTACAGGTTGAGAACCACTGGTATAGAGGATCGTTTTATGGTAGGAGATGAAAGAACACATAGCAGAGGGCTCAAATATTGGTAAATTGATAGCTCTTACAAACAAATTGATGTAATGGTCTAGAATTCTCCTCAGATTGTTTTTAGAATAATTGCGATGTGACTGTGTTCTGTGTGTATTTGATATGGCTTCTGGCTAATCAATAAAATTGTTGTTGTTGTACAAACAAGGGAGAGAAGCATTGGGTGCTCGTAGGACTCTTTATAAAGTAAAACTGAATCACTTGATCAGAGATAATTTGGTTTTTTGGATGACTTTTGAAGTGTCCAAGTTAAAAGACTAAATTTGTTTCTTCAAGGATGTCTTTTTGGCAGTACTGACCTAGCTTTAAAGAAGAATTAAACATTTTCATAGTGGGCCACATTGTTGAGCACTTCTGTCTTATACCCAGGGACAAATACATATAAGTACAGATTAATCTATTTGCATAAAGCTGCTTTGATATGTCAATGTAAAATGGCACTTTAACTGAGAACCACAGTCACAAAAGGGATCCGATTTCATGTCCCCATGGAAAACATAAATATATATTTCTGTTTTTGTGAAATTCTGTTGACATTTGCAAAAAAATATAATTTATTTGTAATGCTGAATGCTTTGGGGGCAAACCTCAAAATAAGAATCATCTGTAATACCAATCAGCTTTTCGTATGTCAGGGCAAGAAAAACCAAATGCATACATTGTCAGATTTTAATATGTGATAATTGTCCACTCACTCTCTCACAATGAGAAAACTATGAACTGCTGCAAGCCTGGCTTAAGTACAAGAGATAAAATAAGGAGAAGATGAAGTGGTGTTGGATAACCTCTTTGTGTCAGAGACTGTAGAAAGTTGTGATAATATTATTAATAGATGAACATGACAGCCTGATGTTTTTGGTCCTTGGGTCTTGAAAAATGCCTGCATTGAATGGATGCTGGGGAGTTCAGAGGGCCCATAAAGGAAGGCCAGATATTTGTACCTTTGACATAATTGTTTTAATCCCATGTTGTATGCTAGCTAGAGAGAACTTGTGTAGTGTAATAGCTGGAGTAGAAAATTGACTTATGGCTTGGGTCTGTATCCCCTCTGTCCTGTGGAATCCATATGCCTAGTCTTCTCTTTGAGCTCAGCAAATCTAGGAAGGCCATTGTGACTGTTTAAAAAATGGGGCCATGTAAATCTTCTTGAGTTCTTTGGAGAAGTGTAATATTAGAAATAAAGGAGCAGGATATATAGATTATAATACCCCCCCCCCCCCAATATAAAAATCAGTCAACAACACCATCAGTCATCACCATCTTCATTTTCCATTAATTGGTGAAGTGAGGTAGACATTTTCATTCCGTGCAAGAGGTTCCATTCTGCATCAGGAGAACAGATGGTTCAGGAGGAAGCACTTCAATGCATCACAACTGTTATCAGGGAGGAATAATTTAGTAGCAATGCTTCATTGCTCCAAGAGGTTACTAGATATGCTGTGGGCTGTATTCTGCTGGATGCCTGGTGCTGGCTGCCTTCTCTGTTTGGAAAACACGAGAAAATTCTGGGTGAAGGTCACTATGATTTTGAGTTAAGAAATGCTACTTTTTTAAATGGTCACTGTTCCAGAACTTTGTAAATACAATACGGGCAGTCCCTGGGTTACGGACAAGGTGAGTTATGCAGGTTAAGGTTATGTAGGTCTGAACAGCTACATTTTTAGTATCTCTGGATATTTGTAAAGTTTTGTATAGTATAGAGAAAGTTTAACATTCCTGTAATGTTTGTTTTGCTGTCTTTGCTCCTGTTCATAAGATTTCACTTCACTTTCTGTCCCTGTGACAATTGAATTTTGAAATTTTTGCATTGTCGGGGAGACGCCTTTTTCCCATGATAACTCTTTCAAGAGTGAATGTCTCTTTTGAGAGGTAGATTTCTTCTTACTTCCTTTTGTCTCAGGGAAAGGAAGTGGGATTAAATATTTCTAATGAGGATGCAGACAGCTGTAAAAATCTCACAAAGCCGCTAATATAGTGGTTCTCAACCTGTGGGCCCCCAGATGTTTTGACCTTCAATTCCCAGAAATCCTAACAGCTAGTTGTAGGCCAAAACACCTGGGGACCCACAGGTTGAGAACCACTGCTCCAATCTCACACCATACTAACAAAAAATAATAACTAAAATTTGCATGGAGTTCTACTTTAAATGTAGCTTGGACAGATGTTTGTCTTCACATACTATTTTTCAAATCTCTGCATGGAAATGCTTGAACATTTTTCAGTAACTCCAAAAGCGTCATATGGTGCTGGCTCCTGGGCCCACCTAGTGTTGCCAATCCCCACATTTGTAATTAGGAGTTGGATGTATGTTGGATGTTTGTAACTTGGGGACTGCCTATATAATATAATTAGGGGTTGTGTCAAGACACAGAGCTGTGAATCTTGAAGTTATGGATTCATTAGGTAGTTTCAAACAAGTCATTCTCTTTTTACCTCGATTGCCCGGCTCCTTTTCAACAAAATGGGTATTTTCCAATACAGGCCGTCCCCAAATTACAAAGAAGAAACTACTTCTACAAGATAATAATTATTATGTGGTTGGGATCAAAGATTACTGAGATAATATGTGTAGGGACATGTAAACTCAAAATGATGTATACGTGAGTTCAGTTTATTTTTCGGCTATGTACAGAGGAATCTGTTTGTTTCTTCCTTGTATTTTGAAGATTTACCAGAATTTTCTACAAGAGCTGTCTCCAATGTGGGTTGTTGTGACTCACCAAAATAAGCACAGCAAAGTAACCATGAGTTATGGTTTGCAAGAGGCTTCCTGGCTTTTTCTTCTCTTTGCCGCCTTCACTTTTTTCTATTCCAGAAAGGCCACAAAGCCAGGACATTTACTGAGGCCCCGAAATGCTGGCCTACAAGATATGCAGGCCTAGAAAGTGTTTAAGACCACACTACCACTATCAGGGCCAAAACCTAAAAAGTGCAGTTTATCTTGTGTGGGTTAATCTGCATGTAGAATGGGTGACACATGAAGGTTCTCTGTGGGATGTTGAATTTAGCAGATTGTTTCTAGGCCCTTGTGGCCCTGCAGATTTTGTGACTCATTGAAATCAGAATATGCATCTCCAAAGTTAGACTTAACTTTTAAATGTTATCGGAGTACTGGAAATTAGCATTAGTTAAATTAATTTAGCACTTCTTTTGCAAGTTTGATTATTCTTTGTAGCTTGTGTTTGAATACTACGTTCACACTCGAAAACAGAAAGGAGTTTGAACAGTCTACAAATGGTTACCAGGGCGTTTGTGCCCCACTTTGTGCTGGTCATGGACCTTAATAAAGTGTTGTTGTTGTTGGCTTGCAAGCAAAGAAACCAAAATAAAAGTTACCTTGTTTGATTGCTTAGAAGCAACTTTAACTTGTCACAGACTCTTTGTATTGCTCATCTACTTCCATGGATAATTTACTGTATTTTTCGCACCAAAAGGCGCACCTGATGATAAGACGCACCTGATGATAAGACGCACCTTGATTTTTGAGGGACAAAATTGGGAAAAAAAAATTGGGGGCTGGCTACACTAACATGGAGGGAGGCGCTGGAGCAGAGGGGGCCGCGATGTACTTACGCTATATTCGCGCCCCCTCCGGCGGCTCGGCGGCTCCTGCCCATGCCCATACTCTCGCCGCCGTGTCGCTGCATCCAGCCAGCGGCGCGGAGGAACGAGGGGCGGAAGAGCGGGACTCGTGGGGCGGGACTCGTGGGGCGGCCTCGCCACTCCACGCAGCGGAAGCGCCCCGGGAGGAGGAGGAGGGGAGGCCAGCCGAGGGCGGCCCCTCACGGCGCACGCAGCGGCAGCCGTAGCAGCAGCCCCGCAGCAGCAGCAGCAGCGGAGTCGCCTCTGCCGAGGAGGAAGGGGGGAGGAGGAGGCGCGCGCTGTAGAGGCCGGAGGGAGGGAGGGAACTCTTCCTCCTTCCCTCCCCTCCCGCCCGAAAGAGAGGCCGCAGGGAGGGAGGGAAGGAGGAAGAGTTCCCTCCCTCCCTCCGGCCTCTGGGCAGGAGCCGCCAGGAGCCGGAGGGGGCGCGAATATAGCGCGCGGCCCCTCCCTTCCTCCCCTCCGGCACAGGCGCGCAGCTAATTTTTCTTCCTACTTTTGGAGGAAAAACTGTCTTGTGGTCCGAAAAATCAGTCTTCTAGTTCGCAGGCCTCTAAGGATTGATTGGATAGCCCTCGTGAATTCACTACCACAAAATATGCTAAATTATGGATTAGATGGGGCATTGAAGCAGTACCAGCCAGATTTATTGAGGGCAGATCTAACAATGGCTTTTAGTTCTGCCACTATGCAGTTACCAAACCATGTGTAGATGCAGTAGGTGAAGACACTATAAGTCCCTGAATGATGAGAGCAGCTGATCCACCTTATCCCAATAAGCAGACTCATCCCCTTCAGAGGTAAGCCCCACTACAATTGTGTCATTTGCAAATGTGGAAATGATATTGCTATGGTGGACAGGGATGCAATCATATGTGTACAAAGTGTAAAGAAGAGGGCTCAACACACAGCCCTGTGGCATCCCAGTGTTGGGAGTAATAGCTGACAAGGTTTGATTACCTAATATAACCCCCTGGGAATGTCCAGACAAGAAGACCAAAATACAGGAACAGATTGGATATGGCAATCCAAGACTCATAAGTTTAGACACCAGTCTGTGTGAGAGGATTGTGTTAATTGCAGAACTAAAGTCTGCAAAAAGCATCCTCACATAGTTCCCCCATTGTTCCAGGTGGGTCAGAGTAGTGTGGAGTGTGATGGCTCTGATGTTCCCTGTCAATCTGTTGGCTCTATATGCAAACTGATGTTTATCTAGTGTATGTGGAAGGCAATAAATGAAATGCCTACAGACCAGTTTTTCATGGAACTTCATGATTATGGAAGTGAGTGCCACTGGTCTGTAGTACTGAACATTACCAGTAGGGAACTACTTTAGTACCGTAAATTGAGCTTTGGATGGAGACCCTCAAACAAGATGGAATAATAGATTGAGATAAAGACTGGTTAAAAATAACAGATGGCAGACTTGAGTGGTGTACTGGATAAGATATTAGATGCCAAGAATAAAGCCGTCTTGCTTTGACAACAGAATGCTTCCAAAGTAGGTAGAGAGGTGGACCCCTTTGTTAAAGCATTTGAGAACACACATTTGACCACTGGGAAACATTTACCTTATTTCCTAAAAAAAACCCCAAGGATATATAGAGTGTATCTGTGTGAATTTGGGGAGGGGGGACACAAATGAGAGAAGGTAGCACTTTCAGTTATGTCTAAAATTTTGTTGGCACTCAGTGTAGTGAACTGAATGTAAGAATACGGTGCTATCTCCAATACCTCTTCTTTTAAAAGTGACATTTCAGAACTGTCCTTTAGCTGCAGCTCCTAAATTGTGTTCAAGGGCATTCTCCACACAGAATGTGTTATTGTGATTAAGTGGAGAGTTATTGAAACATCATTGACTAAAGTGGTATCTTGCATCACGATAAGTTATGACTAACTGGAAATTAAAAGATATTGATTTATTTTAAAACTTACTTTCTTTTAATGTGATTTGTACTTAGGTGGAGAAATCTGAGTACGAAATGCAACCAAGAAGTGACTGTGCATATACTACCACTACTTTTCCTTTCCAAGATACAGGGATATGATTGTTTCCAACTAACTTTATGTGTCCTTTAAGCAGATGTGACATATGTAGGTGATACACATTCTGTACCTCTATACAATTTAAATTTGTTGTATAATAGTACGTAAATGATTTTTCAGTGAGTAATAGATTTCTACTCCATATAGTTAAATCTAAAACTTCCATAGAGACCAATTTGCAAAAGGTCTCATTCTGTGTTGTTCTGTTGTTGAAAAAAAAGAGTCATGTGGCAACACAATTGAGAACTGTCCAATAAACCAGATTTAGTTTTCTGAAATTGAAATCAACCAGTCTTTTGAATGAACCTGCTCAAGTATGGGTTTATGCTGTAGTAAATAAGAGATAGTTGTCAATATGCCACTGTATTTGCCCTCAAGAGTCTGAAAGTATTTGAAATTTGGATAAATATTTGTGTGTGAACCTTCACTTAGCCATCAACACAGGCAGCAATGCTGGCAATAAGATCCATGACTAAGCCACTTGAAGCAGGTAGGTTTGACAAGGCAGTCTCAAAAAGGGCCCCATGGACTTAAATGTACACCCATTCCTGCTGCATAAATCACCTCTATCACTTAAAATGCCTCTTTGTTAAACTGCAGCATTGGCATAGAGCTACTTGTGCTATGCCAGTTTGGCTTCCTCTTTCAGAAATCCCTGGATGCTAATACATTACCTTAAAATAACTTTTGAGAGACATAAGGGAGATTAAAAAATCAGTTGTGTGTGATAGAATAGAAAAGATGCAATCCCAGTGATTTAAACTTATAGTGTCCAGCTGAAATCGTATTCCATAAATTTTCTTGAATTTATAGTCCCTTGCAAGACTTAAGCAGCCACCTTAGCAAATAAAATACATCTATTTCACTTGGTACACAAACAAATCATGCTGACTGTCAAAATGGCTTTAACATTCAATTCCACTTCTGTAATGTGATGGTTTATTTTAAATTTTACCATTATAATCAGAATGGTGGGTATATAATTTCCACACTTCTAGAATAGAATTTTTTTTGAAATTGTATTATGAATGGAACTGAATGTGACAGATAATTTTAAACAGATTGTTAAAGTGGTAAGATTTCAAATGAAATTTTATTTGCATGAGAGAAACCTGAAAGTTGTCATTAATGTGTCAAGTGTTAAAAATATTCTAGGGTAGATGTTAATCTCTGTGTTACTGTTTTTATACAATAACACTATATAATAAAAGTTGAAAAACTGTTCTTGGTTTGAAAATGTTATTCCTGTTTAATTGTGCAGTACTTACTTTAAAAGTAGTTGTTATACTCCAGAAACTTCATTTTTGTGGCTACCACAAACTATGTTGAATTGGGTTTTATTTTTTATTTATCATATCAGAAGCGAATTGAGAATACAGTTATAATGTATAGAAAAACCACAAAGTTAAAACATGGCATCACTTCAAGTGCCTCTGGTGTGGCTGTAAGAGGTCCTCCATTGTGCATGTGGCAGGGCTCGGACTGCATTGTAGTAAGTTGTCTGTGGTTTGCTCTTCTCCACACTTGCATGTTGTGGACTCCACTTTGTAGCCCCATTTCTTAAGGTTAGCTCTGCATCTCGTGGTGCCAGAGTGTAGTCTGTCCAGCGCCTTCCAAGTCACCCAATCCTTTGTGTGCCCAGGAGGGAGTTTATCTTAATTGGTTCGGAATCAATGAGATTATTAATTGAAAACCTATAGCAAAATATACTGCAGGATTTCCCACAAAACAAAGTATTTGCAATTTAATAAACTTTCCCCCATATTTTTAATGATAGAATTAATTAGGAAATGACATTTATAACCCAGGAACAAAAAAAATGTGTTACATAGTGCAATTAGAATGCTTTAATTATAGTGGTGCAATATTTTAGGGGAACTAGCACATAATCTTTGCAGGTCTTCTAAAGACTTCAACAAACAAAGCGAGGGGAAAGTGGGGGAAAGCATAGGGGAACCGCCGTAATTTGTTTCTTCCCACTTTTATCTATCCTTCCCTTTCTTGAGGGATGGCCACATCCTTACTTGTCTTTCCCCCATCTTTTCCCCACTTTCTCCCATATGGAACTAGTTTGAAGTTGGAAGATATCTGACTTCTAAAGATGGGCTTTGGGCTGCATTTCCATATGCTGCTGAAACGTAGTCCCACTGGAAGTGCACTCACATCATGCCTCCATGCGGCTCCCATGGGGCTCTGTTTCTTAAGCATGTGGAAATGGAGGCTGAAGCTGTGATATGAAATCCTAAAAGAAGGGTTAAATGTTAAGCAGCACACTTTATTACAAATGTGTGGTGAACATGCCAAAAGAGTATATGCCCAGACGGAATTTTACTTTTCAAAGCAGGT
Source organism: Anolis apletophallus (assembly GCA_030556195.1). NCBI lineage: Eukaryota > Metazoa > Chordata > Lepidosauria > Squamata > Anolidae > Anolis > Anolis apletophallus. The sequence continues at coordinate 138,645,315 of JARBWK010000004.1, read as the reverse complement.
TGTGGGAAATGGAGGGGGAGATAAAGCCTTCTCATATTAAAATTTCCAGCTCATTGATACTGGCAAGGCACATACCCGAGCCTTTGAATTACACATAGACATTAATGTGTCAAGTCTGGTTGATGTTCACATAGGAATATTAAAAAGTATTAACTGCCCCATAGCATCGACACCTGCCTTTTAGGCATGTTTCAGAAGTTAATGTGTGTGGGCAAGAAGAGCCCATCCATTCCTTGTTACCTGCAGCTGTCATCTCATGGCCAAGCACAATGATAATATGCTGACACATACCATAAATGATAATATGCCATATGACACAATCACATATACCTTGATGTATAACTTTTAGATTGTGATTTAATAAGATATAAAGCATCTCAGAGCCCTTCCACACATCCCTATATCCCAGAATATCAAAGCAGAAAATCCCACATTATCCAAGTGTGGACTCAGGCAGATTTTCTGCCTTGATATTCTGGGATATAGGGCTGTGTGAAAGAGCCCTCAGAAGCATGCATGCGTGTGTGTCTGTGCAAATGAGCTTGACCATGACCAGAATACACACCTTATCCCTACCTCCTCAGGTCGGATATAACTTGGCGCATTGTCCCAAGCTACCCATGTCTCTTTTCTTCATCCAAAATACTTGTACTATTGAAAAGGAATTTTTCAGCATTGTTAAAAAGTACACAGAAGAATAGGTTTTGCTTGAACCAGCTCTCTCTACTTGTTCCTCTCTTCATGTGGTACTGCTTCATGCACTTTTCACTGACAACATTTCTTCAGGGATTATTAACCACTCAGCCCTACACCCAAAATCTGTCAATCATAAGGATATTGCCTGCATTTTGATAACATCAGGCCATTTACATTATAGCATTAAAACAGACATTAAATTTTCTTAGCTCTGGCAAAGAATTGTGTTACATTATGTTTCTTCTGGCGCAACAGATTGCAACATTGATCAATATCTAGGAGCACTCAGGATTTTGTAAATGTTTGATTTTTGTAAGTAAAGTAAGCTATCCTTGAACATAATGCAAAGATATTAGTCACATTGGTTCTCTTTAGCCCTGCCTCCTCCTGATTAATCTTTAAATTTTTCACATGTTTTTCCTTTATACCTTCTGACTGCGTGTTTCATAGATGAAGTGGGCTGTTCACTCTTAGCATGTTGACTTTGGGATACAGCAGTTTGCGGATACTGTATTGTTTGTCACTATTATAGTAGGCAAGTTGAAGGGTTATAGTTAGCTAGCTGCCTATTTATATATGAGAGACTCACCTAACATGGCATCTTCCTTTTCCTTCCACCTGAGAAGTCCCATTTCTTTAACATTAGCATACGTTATATACCAGACTAAGGGCAAGCATATCTAAATGGAAAATATAAAAGTATATTGGCAATTATTTCTACTGTAGCCATGAACATAATTGCAAACATGTGTCTATGGTCTACTTTTTGACATACTGTAATACTATTTCCATTTGAAAATGAAATATGTAAAATGATAATATGAGAGGGGAAAAGAGGGCACACCATTGATGTGTTGTTAAATTTGAATAAATGTTTTTGGATCGCTCCCTTTTCCAGGTCAACAGAGATTGCAAATGCTTTGCAAGGCGGGAATCTACTATAAAACACAATAAGTATTGATGCTTCGTGTTCTGTACATTCATGGCTATTGTAAATACTGGTGATAATCTATTTTTTAGTTCACCCCATAGAGATAAAAATGTCAAATTTGCTGATCTGCCCAACTTTTCTAAAAATTGAAGTTAACTGTTGCTGATTCTGCTCATGGACATGAAATATGCATGCATTGCCGTGTATATTTTATACTTGCAAACTGTCCCAGTTTGCAGGGATATTCCCAACTAATTCTTTGATGTCCCACTTTGCTTTAAAAGTGCCCCAGTTTCTATATTCTGTTCCTACTTTTCCTCTTTCTTCTCAGCTGACTTTAGTTTCCGAAAACTGCAGAAGTTAAAATTTCTTTATTCACTCATAGTTTGTGTGTTCTTCCACATATATAACATACCATCTTGACCACTCTCTGATGTTGCTTGGCCAGATGTGCCCTAGTTTTCATCTTATTGTGTATGTTGAGTGGTTACTCTATATCAGGGATTCTCAGACTCTTTAAGCAGTGGGCCAGTTCACAGTCCTCTAGCACTATAATTTGAAAAAATACCTGAACAAATTACTTTGCACTTCACATACCTTATTTTACCAGCATTTAAATGGGAAACGTGGGCTTGCATTTGATTGAAGAGGTAGTCAAGTTAATTAAGATTGTTGTTGTGTGCCTTCAAATCTTTTCAGATTAAGGCAGCTCTCAGTCTAAAGTTTTGTGTGGCGAAAAGATGTATCCCAGAACCCCAGAGGCATAGAAGGTGAAAATAAGGGGAAAATGACAGAAGTGGAGGTAATCAATTACCCCTCCCAGGGGGGTCTATTAGCCTCCTGCTAGCCAGCCATTCTCTTGAGACATTTTTCATCAGCTTTCTTATTCCAAATTCTACAAAGTGTGCTTGGCATTCTACAGAGACAGTTTCACCCAGCATACGTTTTGTAGCTGCTGCAGTTTCAAGTTGGCTTGGAACCACATTAAATAGTTAGTGTACATATGCCCTTACAATAATTCTCAGTACATTTCAGCATACGATATGGGGAACTGGAACGGAGACACTGGTTTATAGAGGCTATGGATGAGATGGAATTTAAGCAACACATTTTCTTGATGATATTCATGTCCTTTAGTCATTGCCTTCCATTAACAATAAGAGACAGTTAACAGGATAATCAATATCATATACGAAAGAATACGTTGATCCCCTTTTGCACTCATTGTTCATCTAGACTGTAGGCATTCCTCTTTTTAATAAAGAAAAGAGCTAAATATTATTGTAATTATATTACATAGAAGAAAACATAAAAAACTCATAATTGCAGAAATATGAAATCAAGCACAAGATTTTCTGCCCAAATAGATTTCTTTTGAGAATACACTAATGAAAATTCCAAAGCTGTTCTATTTCTCAGTAGCTATGGTTCCCCGAGTCTTACATATTCTCATTTTACTTAATGTATGCTGAATTCTTAAAATCTCAGTAGGGGAAACCCACCTGAGTGCTTCACATAACAATTTCAGATTTGTTTAATCACATCATGAGAAATCTAAGATTGTCTTTTACCTTTGAGATACCATATTACAGAATTTAATTGTCATTATATCTCTTCTTGTCATGTATACACTCCGTCTCACAAGTCATTGTTTTTCAGTGTCCTCCAAAATAGAAAGTCACATAGAAAAAAATAAGAGCCTTAAGAAGCATAGAATACTTCAAAGAGTCAGGAATAAAACAAAAATTGGTAAAGGCCAAGTATTTAGTTTTTATTTTTAAAAATGAATTGGCAGTTCACCACTTTAATAGATAAGACATACAGGTACATCCAGCAAAGTCCAGCCAAATATAAAACCGTTTCAAATTTAAACTTGAAAATAAATGTAAACAGAATACAAAGATCTCTCTGTGATTTTCTAAAAGCAAAACACTAACAGTGCTGCATCTAGTCTTAAGGATTGGAAAAGGGTATTGAAATCTCCTTTCCTCCATTGTTTCCCTCATCAAAATCTCCTGCTCTTAGATCCATGAAGGGCTTGGTAGACATGCTGAAGTCCTTTGCCTGATTTCATGTACCTGAGAAGAAACTGGGTAGGAAAGAGAATGCACCCTTTTGGTTTTGACCTTGCTCACTTTTGTAATATATCCCCTCTGAGAAAATGAAACTCCAGATAAAAAAGTTCCCCTAACCAAGCTTAAAATACACTACTACATTTAAATTGATTTGGACTTATTTATTAGGACAGTTCCCTGAAGGATAACTTAAATAGAAAAGGAATTAACATGATGTTTATTAAGCAGCCCTCACTGGGGATTTGGCTGTATAATAAATGTGTCCTCTTGTACCATCAGAAGTTATGAAGCATGGGTGTTCATTTGGGTATGTCGGGGGCTTATCTTCTCAAGGTGACATGTAGCATTAATACAAGGATAGCCAACTTGGGTGCTCTCCAGAAAAAAAGAGTTGGGCTACAGCTTCTTTCATCTCTTATCATCGTTCAAGATGGCAGAGACTGAGTTTCTGAAGATCATCATATTTTCCACTCCTGCGATGAAATATGGGATGTTTCCACCTTTTACATTTTTGGAAATCATTGGTTTGGCTTCTGTTACACTGCTCAAATTATACTGATGTTTCAACGTGCATAGAAGTTACAGAAAAGGTTGCATGGGAACAGTGCCAGATTTAGGACAAATCAGTTTTTGTGCTAGTTAAGTTATAAGATTTTTAGGATTCCTGATGGGTTTTGAAAGTAGCTAGATTAATATAATAATATAGTTGGAAGAGACCACATGGGCCAGCTAGTTCAACCCCCTGAAAGTGCTTCTTATGCTCTTCTTATTTTATATTTGGTGAATGGATAAACGTATGTCTCCTGCAATCCAGTATAACAAATGGCTCACAGTAATATGCATTATTCTCTGTCGTGATCATCTGCGAATACGTACTTATGCAATGTCTGTGGCACACAGAATAAACCGGAACCTTCTAGAAAGATAAAATGATACATTAATGGTAGCCCCGCCCCTCCATATATAAGCTCCCTCAGAGGAGCTACCCCCTCAGTTCTCTTATTTCCGCACACCGAATAGGAGAACCTTCGCTCGTTAGAGAATTGGACTGCTTTACTGGTACTGAATTACTTTTTTGGACTAACTACTCTCTTGCTACATCCCTAACTTTGATTGATTACTCAAGATTTGACCCGGCCTGGCTGACCTTTCTATTATGGCGACCACTTCTTTTAAAAAGTGTACCCAATGTCCGAATGTCCTGCCTGACACGGACGGCCACCAACTTTATCTGGTCTGCCTCGGCAAAGCCCATCTGACCAGCAACTGTCAGATTTGCAAGGCTTTTACCACACAGACTAGAAAGAACCGTGAGGCAAGACTCAAGGTGGCTCTTTATGAGAAGTCTAGCCTTCCTTCTCAGCCCCCACTGCTGGATGCTAGTCTTCTCCCTCCGGTGGATCTTTTGGCCCTCACTCCCCCTCATGCTGGGTCAGCAAATCGGGCCCGATCCCCGCGCCCAGAGGGCCCGTTGAACGGGGATCAGGTGAAAAAAGCCAAGCCGACTAAGGCTAAAGATGGCCGACAGGCTCCTCTACAAAAGAAGAAACCTGTCAAAAAGGCGCGAAAGGAGGGCGATGCCACAGTGCTCACCGCGGCTCTCTTCTCTCCACTGCCGGCGCCGGGGCAAGAGAAGGCCCCCTTTGGTCAGCCGGAGCAGGCGCAGCCTGGCCTAGCGCGCCCGCCGATGCAGCCCACGCCGGGAGGTGCTCTCAGGCCGGCGTCGGAGCAGGGAATCTCGTCCCTTGGCCAGGCCGGGCTTCCGCAGCCCTCGATGCCGCCTCCTCCTCAGCCCATGTCGATGACGTCAGAGGAGGGGAGGGCGGGCGCTCAGATGCCGAGAGCGCAGGAAAGGCCTACTGAGCATGTGCAGGCTTCGATATCGGGGCAAGGAACCCCGAGTCAGCTGTTTTTGACAGCTCCATCGGAGGAGCCCCAGCTGAGCCTGCCTGCACCAGGGATCGCTGCTGCGGCGGAGCCGGCTCACCCGTCCACGCCGGTCTTTCGCTCCCCAGCTTCTCGGGACAGCGCTGCTCCTTCTGGCCCTCCTGTCCCGTCTGGGCCATTCGACCCCTCGACGTCGACGATGGCCCGTGGCAGGGCTCGCCCGCCTTCTCGCGGTTCCTCCCGGCGTTCACACCGCAGGAGACGCCGCTCCCCATCCTCTTCTTCATCTTCTTCCTCGTCCACCGCCTCTTCTTCTTCATCGTCCAGTCGCCGGGGCCGCAGACGTCGCAAGAGATCCCGAAAGCGCTGGCATCTGGAGAGGCGCTACAGGAGAAGCCCTGATCCACGCAACACTGCGGAGGCTCCACCCTGCTGGAGGTGGACTCCCGAGGGCTATATTTACGTAGGCCCTCCACCTCCTCAAATGCTGCAGGCCCCACAGCTGCCACAGGCGACTCCACAACCATCTACTTCAGCCCAGCACGTCGCCCCCCAGACCCAGCTGGCCCCTGCTAACCCTCCTATGCCCACTGGACAGTGGACACAGCATATGCAGCATCAGTGACCTGCTGACATGGAACACGCTGACCGTCAGCTCGATACGGATGTCTCTGGAGATGAACAGGACCCTGAGCCAGAGGGGACTGACCTGGGTGGCGATCATATTCCCCCAGATTTTAATAACTTTATGATCATGATGGAGAGATTGGTCAGGGCACTTGATTTGCCAACCCCCAAGGCCACCGACACGGTGGAGGACCATATGTTTCCTTCCAATGAACAGAGGGCCCGCACCCCTCAGGCAGTGCCAGCACTTCCCTTTCTAGCCAAGTTGGCATCCCTCCCTGATACATCACCGGCCCTAGTAGCCGCGGTCCCCAGACGACTCGACTCCCTATATAGGGTTGATTTTTCTTCTTTTGAGTGGCTGGCCAAACCAACCAAGCCTAACTCTGTGGTTACGGAATTGACAAAGTCTAGCCGTCCCAGGGGCAATATGACGACACCAGCAGATAAGGAGGGTAGGAAGCTGGATGGGATTGGAAGGAAGATTCACACCACTGCGGGCTTAGTTAATCGCATAGCCCATTATGCGACCTACCTCAGTGGTTATCAGACCTTCATTTGGCACAGGATACTTCCATATCTCGAGCTGCTGCCGCCTGAACGGCGCCATCTCCCTAAGGCCCTGCAGGTTGAAGCCTTGGCTTTATCCCGTTTCCAAAAGGATCTAGGGAAACATTTGGCCGAAACATCAGGTCGCCTATTTGCTGAGGCAACCGCCATACGGCGCCACGCGTGGCTTGCGTACGACCTCTCTCTCCGAAGAGGGCAAGACCCTCGCTGAAGACATGCCGACGCAAGGCAAGGGCCTGTTCAACCCGGAAACCGATTCTGACCTTAAATCAAAGCAGGATGTCCGGGTAGCTGCCCATGATTTTGGATTTCCCCAACAATCTCAGCCATTCAACAGGCGCAGGGGACAATAATCCTCCCCCTTCTACAGAAGGAACTATGGAGGCCAATCGGGCGGTGGATATAGATATGGAAACAAGGGCCCTAACAGATTCCAAGGTAAACGCCAAGGTTTTAATAACCGTCAAAGGAACAGGCCTTACCAGGCCAAGCCCAAACCACAAGGGGTTTTTAGAAGGCGTTTTTAGTTTTTGAGCCCCGCCTCTTCTGTTTTCCTCCACAGATACGGCGGCGCCCTCCTCTCCTCACGTTGCAGAGAACCCAGTTTCGCCTCCTGTTGCATCCTCCTCAGGTTCAGTGTTTTTTTTAGATAGGCTGGTCCCTTTTTATACGGCTTGGGCCTCCATATCGACCGATGCCTGGGTTTTGAGGATTATTAGGCAAGGTTATTCAATAGAGTTTGTAGACCAACCCCCCTTAGGATTTATTGTTTCTACTCCCAGCTCTCAGGCTATCCTCGAAGAGATTAGCACGCTCTTAGACAAGGGTGCAATTTCTCCGGTTCACCCTTCCACCTACCCCAGTTGTTTCTTCTCTCGTTACTTCTTGGTGGCCAAAAAAGGGGGAGGTACCAGGGCCATCCTGGACCTCCGTGAAGTTAACTTGTTTGTCGCACCGCGCAAATTTAAAATGGTCACACTGTCTGCCATTCTGCCCCTTTTAAATAAAGATTGTTGGTTTGCTACAATTGATCTCCGGGACGCTTACTTTCATCTCAGTATAGCCGCTCACCACCGGAGGCTTCTTTCTTTTTTGGTGGGATCTCAGGCATATCATTTTAATGTCCTGCCCTTCGGCTTGTGTTCAGCTCCGAGGGTCTTTACAAAGTGCATGGCCGTCGTCGCAGCTCACCTCAGAGTTAATGGCGTTACGGTTTATCCGTACCTGGATGACTGGCTCCTGGCGGCCCCTACTAGAGAAAGGCTTCTCTCCGACTTAGATTTCACACTTTCACTCCTTCAGACGTTGGGTTTAATAGTTAATATGGAAAAATCCAATCTAGTCCCCTCTCAAACTATCCCATTCATAGGGGCGATTTTAGACTCTACACAGGAACTGGTTTACCTCCCGGAGGATCGGTTCCATACATTATCTGGATTAGTGACTCAAATATTACAAACGGTCACCGTCACGGCCCACCAGGTCCAAACTCTTCTGGGCCATATGGCATCAACAACAGCTGTCACTCCACATGCCAGGCTACGGCTAAGGCCACTTCAGTCTTGGCTTCTATCAGTTTTTTGCCCACTGAGAGATAACGATTCAATGCCTCTTCAGATGCCACCACATGTTAGAACATCATTACATTGGTGGTTAAATGTTACCAATGTTTGTTGTGGGTTGCCATTTTCGGCCCCCAACCCCACTCACACGATAACAACAGACTCCTCTTTGACGGGCTGGGGGGCTCATTCTGGAGACTTAGTAGCCCAGGGTCAATGGTCCCAAATTGAGGCCAAGCGCCATATCAATTATTTGGAACTCCTGGCAGTACAAAGGGCTTTAGAGGCTTTTGAATTGATTCTCTCGGGTAATAGTGTACTACTCCTAACGGATAACACTATGGTCATGTTTTATATCAATAAGCAAGGGGGTACTCACGCTCATTGCTGAAGCTGACACTACAGATATGGGACTGGTGTTTACTTAGACGAATCCACATTACGGCACTTCATTTGCCGGGTGAAGAAAATACCGTAGCTGATGCCCTTAGTAGATCTCCCATTGGGCATCATGAGTGGTCCCTACTACAAGAGGAGACTCACCGTATATTTGCCCTCTGGGGCTTCCCAGATATTGACCTATTTGCCACTGGGTACAATACCAAATGTGATAGGTTTTGCGCACGTAGGAGACCAGATGCCTCGCAGGGATGCTTGGGGGATGCTTTTCGCCTCTCATGGGGAAGAGGGCTACTTTATGCCTTCCCTCCTTTCCCTTTATTACTTAAGGTGCTGTCCAAGATCCAGAGAGACAACGCCAACTGCATCTTGGTGACGCCGTGGTGGCCGCGCCAAGCCTGGTTCGCTCCACTACTGCACAGATCCCAGGGGACGTACCTCAGGCTAAGGGACACCCCAGACCTCCTTTTGTCCCAGGGGGACAGGGTCCTTTACCCGGAGGTAGCCAAATTACGACTGACGGCATGGCGCCTTCGACCCTTCCCTTAGTTCCCGTGTCGGCACTCTCCCAGCCGGTCCGTCGATTTTTAGACGCGGCTCACAGGGATTCTACCAAAAAATCCTATAAATATAAATGGAGTAAATTTTGTGCCTTTGCGGCTAAGACAGGTTCGGACCCACTTACCGCATCTATATCTTTGATTTTGGATTTTTTAGCGGAATTGGCAGAACAGGGGTTAGCTCTGTCTTCCCTCAAATGTTATTTGGCATCAATTTCCTGGTACAAAAGACAAGCAGGTCTGCCTTCCTGCTCTTCTGACCCCCTTATTAAACAATTCTTCCAGGGGTTTTCAAAGATTAACCCAAAGGTAGCCCCGTTAGCCCCAGGCTGGGACTTAGATCTAGTTTTGCCGGCCTTGTCCAAACCACCTTTTGAGCCTATGGCTTCCATCGACATTCCTCATCTGTCCTGGAAGGTCGCATTTTTGGTTGCCATCACGTCGGCTAGATGAGCTAGCGAATTGTGCGCTTTGCGGGCTGACGTCCCATACGTCAGATTTCACAATGACAAGGTGGTGTTGCATACTGATTTAGCCTTTTTACCCAAGGTGGCGATGCCATTTCATATGTCCCAAGATTTAGTTTTGCCTGCTCTCTTCCAAAATCTGACTTCGGCTCTAGAACGCTCCTTACACTATTTAGATGTCAGGAGGGCAGTAGCTTTTTATCTGCATAGAACAGCGGGTTTTAGAAAGACTAATAGGCTGTTCGTTAAATATAGGGCAGACTCTAAAGGGCTGCCTGTATCCTCTCAGAGAATGTCAGCCTGGATTGTGGCTACCATTCAGTTAGCTTATCAGTTAGCTAGGAAGGAACCTCCCCAGAATGTTAGGGGCCATTCCACTTGTGCTATGGCCACGTCTGCAGCTTTCCTGAAGGGAGTTCCACTGGATGCCGTTTGCCGTGCTGCCATCTGGAAAACGCCGCTGACGTTTGTGACACATTACAAGCTGGACGCCATTTCCAGGAGGCAAGCGCAGTTTGGCAGAGCAGTCCTCTTCTCCTCGGTGGCATGACGCCCACCACCCAAGGTTGGTAGCTTGGTAATCTGTTGCATAAGTACGTATTCGCAGATGATCACGACAGAGAACTATTAGTTGCTTACCTGTAACGGTATTTCTCTGAGTGATCCTCTGCGAATTCGTACGACCCGCCCTTCCTCCCCTTGTCATGCCTCCTCGTTCTGGCTGCTTTTGCGGTATAAGAGAACTGAGGGGGTAGCTCCTCTGAGGGAGCTTATATATGGAGGGGCGGGGCTACCATTAATGTATCATTTTATCTTTCTAGAAGGTTCCGGTTTATTCTGTGTGCCACAGACATTGCATAAGTACGAATTCGCAGAGGATCACTCAGAGAAATACCGTTACAGGTAAGCAACTAATAGTTCCAAGGGATCTTGTAGTTTCTGGTGCCCTTACACACAACTCTATATACCAAAATATCAAGGTAGAAAATCCCACAATATCTGCTTTGAACTGGGCTATTTAAGTCTACACTGCCATATATTCCCGTTCAAAGCAGATAATGTGGGATTTTATTCAGCTGTGTGGGGCCTGAGAGAACAAAGTCTACTTCTTCTGATGCATAGAGCAGACCTTTAAAGGCAGACAGTATGTGTGTGACTAGCCATAGAAATGCAAACTTGTGGGCACACTGATGAGGTGACACGTTCATTATTAATGATGGCTGTAGGAGGACAAAAACAGAAGGTATGATGTTGCCCAAAGGCAAGATGAGTAAATAAATAGTATGCAGTGTTAGACAAGCAAGTGTCATATTGAGCAGAAATGAAGAGAGACGTTGACATTTTCAGGATGCAGCAGAAGCTGTGAGGTTAACTAATTGCTTTGCATATAGAATATCTGAAGTTAACCATGGACAGAAGTTCATTACTATTTCTTGCAATATATAGTGAGTTGTGACATACTTGTCACAGAAATGTACTAAAGGTTGCAGTTCTAAATTCATTAAAACGGACAGTTAGGGGGGGTGGGTGGTATTATTTATTAGTCATTTCAGTTCTATACAGAAAGTGACTACTCTGGAAGATTCAAGGACCTATGGAACCTCCCATCCTGTTTTGTTAAGGATCTATCAGTAGGCTTTCATTCTTTTGATGATGTAGGAAGCACATGTAAAGCTTCCCATATTAGTTGATAATGCTAGACTCTACCTCAGTGTTTCTCAACCAGTGTGCCGTGGCACACTAGTGTGCCGTGAGCGATCATCAGGTGTGCCGCGAGAAAAACTCTCTGCCCCCCTTCCTTCCCCCCTCCTCCTGCCGAACTCCTGCTGCTTGGGGAAGGAGGAGGAAGGCCGAGTGGCGGCGAAGAAAAAGAAGGGGCCAGGGCGCCGCCTCCTTCAGCCGTTTCCCCAGCCAGCCTCCAATCCGCCATGGCTCCCGCCACGACTCTCACCCCTCGCTCGCTGAAGCCGCGCAGAGGAGGAGCCCCGCCTACTGAAGCCCGTCCACCGCTCATGCTTCTCCTCTGTGGGAGAACTGAAGCCAGGGGGGGGGGAGGGGCATGGCACGGCCTGGCTCCGCCCCCGGCTTCAGCTCTCCAACAGCTTCTCCAGCCTTGAGGGCAATTCCAAGCCAGCATTGTGCTGGCTCTGCCACTGCTGTGTTGGCATTGCCCCCTCAAGGCTGGAGAAGCTGTGGGAGCTGAAGCCAGGGGGGAGGGGGTGGGGCATGGCACAGCCTGGCTCCGCCCCCTCCCCGGCTTCGGTACTCCCAGCAGCTGCTCCCAGCAGGCCACCAACCCCCCAGCCGTTCTTTACTGTGTTAGAGTGTCATTTTGGTTGGTGGTGTGCCCCCGGATTTTTTTTAATGTTAAAAGTGTGCCGCGGCTCAAAAAAGGTTGGGAAACACTGCTCTACCTAACCCTTGTCTATAATAGAGGTAGCCACTATTCATTCATTTATTTTGACAAGACCCATAGGTTTTACTGCTCTTACTCAATCATACCACAAATTCCTTTTAGTGCTGTCACATGCCATTGTTCCATATACTGTAGCTAGAAATCCTTGAATTGAATTGCTTTGGCCCTTCCTTCTTGCTGTTTTTTGCTTTGTTTTTGCTCATGATTGTGCTGGCTATGAAATGTTATCTTCTTTGCAACCTACATAACTAAAAGAAAACATGAACTTAACCCCAAACAGTTGCGAGACTTGGGTCCATTACAATTGTGGCCAATTAGTAAGATTGAAACACAGTTGTAAGAGCCACTCCAATGTGATTTCTTGTGTGTATCTGTCTCTTTTAGAAATAGGGAATCTTAGGCTGGATTCATCCTATAGCATTTGGGTGTGCCTTCTTTTCATTACATGAAAGAAAAAAAGAGAGTGTACAGCTGGTCCCCCCTTAATCTGAATATACTTTCTGTCTAGATGCCTTCTTTTTGTTGTGAATAGTTAATGTGAGATCTTGGTAATTATTTTAGATTTATTTGTACCAATAGATGAAGAAACATTTTAATTTCAGCTACCCACCTTGTCCTGGTTTGTTGTGTGCTTGCTTGTTGCTTCTCCATAAAAGTAGGTTCTATCCTATTCACAATAGTAGATGCAAAAGACATTCTGTTCTGCATGAACTATAAGGTGGGAGGTCCTTGTTATGTGGCATGTTTGATCTGGCTAGGCCTTCACAGTATCTCTAGTCAATTTGTTCTGACACATTCTATATAAAGTATTTCCCCAAATGTTGTTTGCATTAATATGCTTCTCATTCCTAAGTCATGCTTCAAAAAAAAAGATGGGTTCGTTCTTTATCTAGTATACCCAGACACTCAAGCAGGAAGCTTCAAGACTAGCTCCCATCCCCATCAAAAGAAGAAAGTGTTATGTTTTCTCTTTTGATTTGTGACTGTATGTGTTATATATGTTTGTGATAGTGTAATATTCCAGAAGTACTATACAGCAGATTAAAGGATTTCTATGCATATAATAGGAACAGTGACAACATAGGCTTGTCAATGAATCCTAACCTCCTTCCTTCCTCCTTCCCTACCTCTATACCTCCTGTCATGAATTCATTCTCCTGATTATTTCATATTTGAGCACTTAGCGATAACTGTGTTCTCTCTATATTGGTTCTCAATTGGTCAATCAATCAATACATTTATTATGGTAGCCAAAGGCTTTAATAGCGGAATGTTAATTTGAATGTTAAGGAATTTTATGGCTGATTTTATACTGTTTTAATTGAGCCAATTGTTTTTAATTGTATGTATATTGTGGAAAGCATCATTGATGCATATGTGAAGCCACCCTGAGTCCCTTCATGGGAGAAGGGCAGGGTAGAAATGATGTTAATTAATAAATAAATAATGAAAAGCTGTATGTGTTTGAAATTGAGCGAGAGAAGTGTTAATTAGTTTTTGGTTTGATATCTTTCTATGTCTCACATGGCAGGTCCTATCTTGGCTGTGATGATGAATCAAGACAGCTTACAAATGAAAATAATTACAATATATTTTAAAATATTTAAAAAGTCAACATTAAAATAGAATTAAACTCTAAACATTAAAACAAAGGCCTAAATACCCTAAAGGCATTTGATCCTATCTGATCTTGGAAGCTAAGTAGGGTCAGCCCTGTTTAGTTCTTGGATGGAAGTCTGCCAAGGAATACCAGATGCTATGTTACAGAGAAAGGATCCGGTAAACCATCTCTGAGTATTCCTTGCCTACAGAAACCCTATTAAATCAATGGGGTCACCCTTAGTTGACAGGCAACTTGAATGTGTGTGCATGCACTAAAACAATTTCAAGCATACATTTAAAAAAAATTAAACAAATTTAACAGGTAATTTGAAAAATACTGCATCCTCTTACATACCTTTAAAAATACTGCAATCTTAAAAGCCCCAATTTTACCAGTCCTACCTGTGAAGGTGGTTGGACTGAAAGATGGACCTGTTCTACAGATCTCAGGATCTGCAGGCCCATGGGGGAGAAACAATAAGACATAAAGTTTGGTTCTAAGATGTATAAGTCATAACCAGCCTTCTGATTTGTGCTTGGAAAAAAGGAACATCAGTGAAGTTCTTTGCATAGGGGCGTTTTATGGTCCTTGTAAGCTCAACTGATAGAAAGAGCTGCAAGACGAGTGGTAATTGTAGTCCATACTACAGTAACCCAAACATTATGTAATGAAGCCATGTGTTACCAGACCAGATTAAGCATCTTTACGAATGGGTGTAGTGACTTGAGACATTAGTTTTAATGGTGCAAAGATATCCCTCATTATTGCATGTTTTGTTTTGACCCTGGGAAACATAGGCCATTATAATGCAAAAATGACATGCTCCAAATTACAGGAGTACAGACTCTTGTGAATTTTAATGTGTTCAAATCTTTTGATTGGGAGATTTAGAAGTGCAGGAGCTGGTCACTCATCCCCCACCCCCACCATGGAACATGATGAATATGTTTACCATGTTTGGTCCAGATCCTACATGTAGAAGCCACCCTGGAACATTCATTAATTCATACTCATGTATCATTTCTATCATTTCCAATAGAATTTGCCTGGAATGGCAGTCACTGCCTAATGGACTGATACCGTGTTTCCCCGAAAATAAGACACCCCCGATTGTAAGACGTATCGGGTGTCAGAGGGGTACGGCTTATATAAGCCGTACCCGAAAGTAAGCCGTACCTCGGGCGGCAGCGGGCCTCGGGCAGCAGCGGGCCTCGGGCGCCAGCGGGCGCCAGCGGCGTCTTCCATCCTTTCCTCTTCCTCCTCTTCCTCCCAGCGGCGCCTTCTCCTCTCGCGGTTCCGCCCCTCCCTTCAGTGAAGGGAGGGGGCTTGAGCGCCACCGGCGAGAGGGAAGAAAGCGCTGGCAGAAGTCCCCGAAGAGGTGTCTGCAGGGGGCGTCATCGCGGCTCCCCTGCAGCCTCCTCTTTGGGGAATGGAAGAGAGGTGCAAAAGGCTCTCCTCTGCGCCTCTGTTCCATTCCTCAAAGAGGGGGCTTCAGGGGCGATCGCGCGGCTCCCTGCAGCCTCCTCTTTGGGGAATGGAAGAGAGGTGCAAAAGCTCTCCTCTGCGCCTCTGTTCCCTTCCCCAAAGAGGGGGCCTCAGGGTGCGATCGCGGGGCTCCCCTGCAGTCTCCTATTTGGGGAATGGAAGAGAGGTGCAAAAGGCTCTCCTCTGCGCCTCTGTTCCATTCCCCAAAGAGGGGGCTTCAGGGGCGATCGCGGGGCTCCCCTGCAGCCTCCTCTTTGGGAATGGAAGAGAGGTGCAGAAGGCTCTCCTCTGCGCCTCTGTTCCATTCCCCAAAGAGGGGGGCTTCAGGGGGCGATCGGGGCTCCCCTGCAGTCTCCTCTTTGGGGAATGGAAGAGAGGTGCAGAAGGCTCTCCTCTGCGCCTCTGTTCCATTCCCAAAGAGGGGGCTTCAGGGGGGCGATCGCGGGGCTCCCCTGCAGCCTCCTCTTTGGGGAATGGAAGAGAGGTGCAAAAGGCTCTCCTCTGCGCCTCTGTTCCATCCCCAAAGAGGGCTTCAGGGGCGATCGCGCGGCTCCCCCTGCAGCCTCCTCTTTGGGGGAATGGAAGAGAGGTGCAAAAGGCTCTCCTCTGCGCCTCTGTTCCATTCCCCCAAAGAGGGGGCTTCAGGGGGGCGATCGGGCTCCCCTGCAGTCTCCTCTTTGGGGAATGGAAGAGAGGTGCAAAAGGCTCTCCTCTGCGCCTCTGTTCCATTCCCCAAAGAGGGGGCTTCAGGGGCGTCAAAGGGGCTCCCCTGCAGCCTCCTCTTTGGGGAATGGAAGAGAGGTGCATAAGGCTCTCCTCTGCGCCTCTGTTCCATTCCCCAAAGAGGGGGCTTCAGGGGCGATCATGGGGGTCCCCTGCAGTCTCCTCTTTGGGGAATGGAAGAGAGGTGCAGAAGGCTCTCCTCTGCGCCTCTGTTCCATTCCCAAAAAAGGGGGCTTCAGGGGCGTCGGGGCTCCCCTGCAGTCTCCTCTTTGGGGAATGGAAGAGAGGTGCAGAAGGCTCTCCTCTGCGCCTCTGTTCCATTCCCCAAAGAGGGGGCTTCAGGGGGCGATCGCGGGGCTCCCCTGCAGTCTCCTCTTTGGGGAATGGAAGAGAGGTGCAGAAGGCTCTCCTCTGCGCCTCTGTTCCATTCCCCAAAGAGGGGGCTTCAGGGGGCGATCGCGGGGCTCCCCTGCAGTCTCCTCTTTTGGGGAATGGAAGAGAGGTGCACCCGCCTCTCCACCGCTCCCCTTACCCTTCGCCCATAGTGGGGGATTGAGGGGCAGATCGGGGGGCTCCCCTGCAGTCTCCTCTTTGGGGAATGGAAGAGAGGTGCAGAAGGCTCTCCTCTGCGCCTCTGTTCCATTCCCCAAAGAGGGGGCTTCGGGGGGCGATCGCGGGGTTCCCCTGCAGTCTCCTCTTTGGGGAATGGAAGAGAGGCGCAGAGGGCTCTCCTCTGCACCTCTGGTCCATTCCCCGAAGAGGAGGCTGCAGGGAAACCACGCGATCGCTCTCCCTGCAGCCTCCTCTTCCCATCCGAGAAGAGGTGGCCGCAGGGAGGGCGGCGGAGGAGGAGGAGACGGGACCGAGTGACGCGGCGGCCGGGGGTACGGCCAATGTAAGCCGTACCCCGAAAGTAAGCCGTAGTGGGACTTTTCGGGGGGGAAAGAAAGTAAGACGCTGTCTTACTTTCGGGGAAACACGGTAGTAGTCTTCAAACCACCACTGAGTAGCACAGATTGTCTTTGCATTGTTCAAAAGAAATTGAAACATTAAGTCATGTTTTCTAGTCTATTGAGATCATTGTACTGCGATCATTATTATCTAGTATTTTACATTCAGAAAGACCATCTGAATAATATGACTATTTCTTTCTGACACAAAAGAGTATGTTAATAAAAATTGCATCCTGAAATTATCTGAAAGCAATTATTATATGCTTTAAGGATTCATCTGATTAAAATAATCTTGCTTTTATTGTGGGGAGATTCATTATATATTCATGGATTTTTTTTGTGCTAGCTGAGTGTTTTTGTATGTGTGACATTTTTTATTTATATAGGTTTCATTGTGGAGTCTGCTGATTTGATCAATACATTTCATTCATGCAGCCCCATCATGGCATATGAATAAGGAATTTCAAACTTCACCCCCCACCCCCCCAATAAAATTACGAAATCAGAAAACACTGAGAATGAGTACACTTTAAAAAGGAATGGGCCTTTTTTGAACTTTCAGCTCCTCTCTGGTAGAACGTATGTGTTCATAGTTTTCTGAAGGCCTAGTGCACATCTACGTGGACACTTAAGCCCATGCAAATCAGCTCTGTGGTGGCTAGCTACATAATGCATGGATCTGATTTGAGTTAAGGCTGCATAATGTGGTCCTGAACTGCAATGACAAAAATCATGAGTTTCTCCAGAATTTCCCAGAATCTCAAGAGCAAACCTGGACTCTGGGCACATGTAAATACCTGAGGGATACAGAACTGATCACAATTGTGTTTACATGGCCATTCCATTTTTTTCTAGGCTCAGGTGGCCTGAGGACAGGGGATGACACTTGCTATCCCTCTCCTGTTCCCATCACAGCAGTGAGAACCCAGCATGAAATGGGTGATGGTCGTTGGTCATCACCTGATGCCAGCCAGGATGCAAGGGCATTTGG
This sequence comes from Anolis apletophallus, assembly GCA_030556195.1. Classification (NCBI taxonomy): domain Eukaryota; kingdom Metazoa; phylum Chordata; class Lepidosauria; order Squamata; family Anolidae; genus Anolis; species Anolis apletophallus. The sequence goes on along the minus strand of JARBWK010000004.1, from coordinate 138,627,370 downwards.
AGAAGGGAGGGGTGAAGGGAGGGAACAGTTTCTCTTTCTTCCCTCTCCCCTCCCACATTATTCTAGCACCCTGGCTGATATCACTTCAGGTGATGAGCTATGACTACTGGCCATTTCATTTACAGTTACTGCTGCTATAATGACAGGAGCAGGATGGTAAGGGTGGCTGCCCAGCAGCACTGAATTGAGTTCAGTATCACCAAATTGTTAGAACTCCCTACTCTGCAGTGGTCTGGAGGATGGGAGTAAAGATAATCCCAAAGCCAATCTAGAGTTTGACACTGCAGATTGGTCCCAAGATAATGTGTCCATGTAGAGTTACCCATAGAAAGGACCTCTGGGGCAGATATGCCATGCTGGTTGAATAAGATGACTGCTTCTATCTAACAAAATGTGCTAGGTTATAGAATGAACTGGGGTGGCTTTTTTATTTGGATTCAAAGATGGAATTATATAAGATTGGTTCTTACCTGTGGACCTTCCCTATCTGGACAGGTCCAGTTCTCATTTGTTCTTTCCTTATTTGGCCTTTTGAAGGAGGTGGTTGACATTTTTAAAAGCATAATTTATATCGTTGAAGCTGCTAGAACATTTTAGCTATTTTGATAGATGTGAGTTAAAGAGATAATTGGGGTTATATATATATATGGTGAGGCAGAAGCCTTGTTTTTATTTGTATACCTGCATGTAATCTCTCAACTTGAACAGTCATGTCTCACTCACTGCTGTTGATAATACATTTTAAACTGTTGAGCAGACATAAAAAACACAAGAATATTCCTTGTTTTTAAATCTGAGCGAAGACAGTTATCACCAAATAATCAAATGTTACACAGAATAGCAACCTATAACTGGAGTTTGAAAAGTTACTTTTAAGAACAATGACTGCAAGACCACATTGATAAGTGAACTTTAATGGGACCCAGGGCATTCAGAATGTCATTATACGCATGCTTCAAGATGGTATTGTATTTATCTTTTAAAATAAAAAGTCATAGCAAGCTGTTTAATAGGGCTGCAGAATCCAAAACAGTGATTGTTGTTGTAAGAATGAAGTAGTGGCACACAGCAAAGAGCAGTATCCTGATTATCAGCTGTGATATGTTGATGGAGTTGCCCCTGTTGAAGAGGTATTATGCAGATCTGGCAGCTTTTTCCAAAGGGTATTGTTATTACTACAATGTAAATGCTTGGTGCAGCCCTAAATAGTATCCAGAATATTATGAACAATCATAGATGATTCTGAAATGCCATCAAAAACAACTCTGTGTCTGACAGCAGTGAGGATGTTAACTATTCTGAAGGGGCTGCTTAAACTAGGTATCATCCCAAACAGGTATTTTTTTGTTAGATGCAGCCTAATGGCCATAGTTTTTAATGAAACCAATGTCATTTAGAGAACCCAGTCTCTCTGGAAGCATTTTTTTCCTGTTGATCCATCAGCATGAGATTGAAAAAAAGTGAGATAAGAGTGAGTGAAGATGATGGCTGAAAATGAAAGCAATAGAAATAGTATGATGAAAAATAAATTTTATAGTGTAGCCTGTCTTATCAGTGTCTTCCCCATATAGTCCTCTTTTAGTCTGGAAATAGCTGTCTTCTCTCAGCACACTGAAATTTTTACCACATATGTGTCACAAAGAAGCCATAATAAAAGTTGGTACATACATTTAAGTCCTATATCTTTTTATTCTCAAAATGTGAGAAAAGAGGTAAAATATATTATAACCTGACAATTGAAGCTGAGGTACCAGCATGAAAGTTGGAGTATGTTATCTGTTAGGGCCAGGCCATAATAATGTCCTTCTAAACAAAACACAATGGCATTAAAAGTAATAGCATTGGCTCTATAACTAAAATAAATTCAGTTACAAATTAAAATACCCCTGAGAGATTTTATTTAGAATTATGAGCAAATTCTTAGTTCATTATTACCTTTATACGATTGTAAAGAGCTCAGAGCAGGATTCAGGATTCTTCAACCCCTCACAATGGCCTTGAGTAATGTGTTCATATGAAAAATAGTGAATGCCCAAAAGTCTTCCAGTGATCTTCATGGCCATGTGAGGAACTGAACCCAGTTATTTTCAGATCAAGTCCACTTCACCTGATGATTAAAAGAAAGATATTCACCTAATTCTAAGGAGCCCCCCGGTGGCACAATGGGTTAAACCTTTGTGCTGGCAGGACTGAATGAAGACTGACAGGCCAAAGGTTCAAATCCAGGGAGAGCATGGATGAGCTCCCTGTCAGCTTTAGCTCCCCATATGGGGACATGAGAGAGAACCCCTCCACAAGGGTGGTAAAACATCAAAACATCCAGGCATCCCCAGGGTGTCCTTGCAGATGGCCAATTCTCTGTCACCACAAGCAATTTGCAGTTTCTCAAGTTGCTCCTGAGACTTCCGGTTCGGAGGCTGAGCAGAGGGGACGCGTTTAGAGGCTGCTCTCTAAACGAAGCGAAAAAAGGGGTTACTGGGGTCGAAAGAACCCCTCAAAGTCCTCAAGAAGAAAGAGGACGACTGACCAAGGGCTCAAGAAGCACCCCAACCGCCCAAGTCTGAGCCCCCAAGGTGACGGACGACCGCGGGGGGGGGGGGGAGGAAGAGCCTGGAGGAGTAACCCACACGGCGAGACCGGTCTCACCCGGCCATAACCCTCTGCCAGCACGAACCTACTCCATTGCACTGGGAGGAGAGACAAGAAAGAAAAGAACAGTGAGTAGGGAAAGGAGGAGAGGGGGAATTCAAGGCTATTGAACTCTTCCCGATAGCAAGCATTGAAAAAAAAATACCTGGAAGATAAGCCGCTTTGCAGAGCGTCTGGAGGGGTCTAGACGGAAAAAAGAACGGAAGCCTAGCTGGTACCAGCAGGCGGGGAGGGAAGGCAGTTGCGTGCCAAAAAACCCCCCAAAACTTTGAAACGCAAAGGCAACAGCGGACAATAATGGCGGCCGAAGGCACAGCAACGCGGAAGGGGCGGTAGAGCATAAACAAACCATTGTTGCCTGGCAACTATAGGAGGGCAGAGCGCTACGAGAGGAGGGAAGTGACGAGGGAACTCCCCCATAACCCCACTGCATCGTGGTGTGCTATAGAGCTAGCAAGGACAAAGAACCAGGAAGAGACAGGAAGTGAACAAAGAACACCCGGTTTACAGAGCCAGTAAAGTTAAAGAACCAGGAAGAGACAGGAAGATACCAAAGAAAGGCACGGAGATTTGACTGGGGGAAAGGACGAAAAGAAATCCTTACCACCAAACCACGGAGATAACCCAGACCCCGGAATTAAAAGGCAGATGATTGTAATGGCTACGAGGGGGAAGATAGATAAGAAAGGGGAGCAGATGAGAAGAGGATCGGGAGCAGGAGAAATAAGCCTTAAGGATGTATTCCTAGAGATGCAAGAGATACGAAGAATGATTAAAGGAGGTGATGAAGAAAGAAAAAAGATGAATGATAGCCTGAAAGGGGACATAAAAGATCTGAAAGGTGATACAAAGAAAATGAAGAAAGAAATGCAAAGGCTCAACATAAATATGTCAGACATGAAGGGAGAACTAATGGAATTGCGGAAGGAGAATAGTGAGCTAAAGGAGCTACAGAAAGGAAATCTAGAAAGGATAAAAGACCTAGAATATCAAAACACAATCCTGGAAGATAAACAACTGAAGATGGAATACTCTCAAAAAGAACATTGGCTAAGATTCCGCGGGATAGAAGAGGAAGAACAACAGAACCCGAAGGAACTAATAGCTGCCATTACATCCAAAATCCTCAATATGCCAGAAGTCTATATTTTAGACAAAATTGACAGGGCATATAGAGTTAACTCCGAATTCGCAAGAAGAAATAAAGCCCCCAGGGATATCATTGTGCAGTATACTAAAAAATGTATCCGTGATGAAGTACTAGGAAAACAACCAAATAGACAAGGTACCTATAAAGGCAAGAAAGTACTAATCCTGAAGGAAACCCCCAGCGAAGTTTTAGAAAAACGCAAAAAATATTTCTTTCTGACGGACATTTTAAAGAAGCATGACATTAGGTTTAGGTGGCAAAGGACAGATGGTCTGATGACTACATTTAAAGGGAGGCAACATTGGCTCACCTCTATAGACAAGGCTAAAGAGTTCCTAAAAAGATACGGAGACAACTTAAAGAAGGAGGAAAGAAGAGAAGGAAGAACAGAAGAGGAGGGAAGGACAAAACAACGATCACCTCAGACTAAAACACCTGTTACACCAGACCCAACGGTAGAGGAACAAATAGAGGACCAATCAAGCGATAAGGAAAGGGAAGAGGAATACGAAGAGGAAGAAGACGAACAAGAGAACGAGGAAGAGGAAGAGGACTCTTAAAAAGCTTAAGCTAAAAGATGTGGAGGTGCATTACTTGGAACGTAAACGGGCTTAACAGTGGGAATAAAAGAAAAAGAGTATTCAATAGATTAAAAAGGAAAAAGGCAAATATTATAGCGCTGCAGGAAACGCATATAAAGCAAGCTGATGAACGGCTCCTAAAAAGAGACGATCTAGGGGAGGTATACATAGCATCGGCGGAGAAAAAGCTAAAGGGAGTTGCAATTTATGTTGAGAGCCTCTTGAAGCCTAAGTTGATATTTAAAGATAAGGAGGGTAGATACGTTGGTATAACTGTACAAAATGGTCAAGAGAGAACTTTAGTTTGTAATGTATATGCTCCGAATGATACTAAAATTAATTTTTTAAAGAATTAGAAAAGAAGATTTCAGAATATCAGGATGAATTTGATAGTATTATAATTTTGGGGGATCTAAATGGAGTCATAAATCCGGGAATGGATAGATCCTCACTGGACAAGAAGGGGAGTAAATGGAACGGGAAACTACCCAAATCCTTCTTTGATTTGAAAGATATGTTTGATTTAAGTGATAGCTGGAGAGAGACCCATCCGAGGGAAAAAGATTACACATACTTTTCGAGCAGGCATAGATCATGGTCGAGAATAGACTATATCCTAATATCCAGCCATATGACTCACTTGATAGAAGAAAACAAAATATTACCAAGAACGATTTCCGATCACTGCCCGATTGTAATACAATTTAAGAAAACAGTAGCAGAATTCCACTGGAAATTCCCAATTAGAATCCTAAGGGATCCAAAACTAATAGAGGAAAGCAAAAATTTATTAAAAGAATACTTTCAGATTAACTGTAAAAACAACGATAAAATAGAAGTTATCTGGGATGCTGGGAAGGCATATATGAGAGGGTTCTTTTTAAAACAACAATCGATATGGAAAAAAAAATCCCAAAAGTCAGTAGAGGATATATATAGAAAAATTGAAGATCAAGAAAAGGAACTTAAGAAAAATCCAAAAAATAAAGAAATAGAAAACAAATTAGATCTCCTCCATAAACAATTAGAGATATTAGAATTGGAAAAAATAGAAAAAAATCTAAAATATCTTAACCAAAAATACTTTGAAACAGCTAATAGGCCAGGGAGACTTCTGTCCTGGCAGCTAAAAGAAAGGAGGAAAAGGAATATAGTTTCCAAATTAATAATTGAACAAAAAGAATACACCTCAGAGACGGAGATAAGGAAAGCTTTCGAGAGGTTCTATTTAGAACTATATAAAAAAGATGATATAAAAATCTCAGACATCCAGAAATTCATTGGAGATAGGAAATTGAGAAAGATAAGTGAAAAAGAAAGAGAAATATTAAATGTGGAAATATCAAAAGAAGAAATTATTGCTGTCATCCAGAAGGGTAAATTGGGGAAAGCTGCGGGGCCGGACGGCTACCCATTAGAATATTATAAGGAATTCCATGAACAGATGATAGAAATAATGGTAAAACTTTTTAACAATGTATTGACTAAGGGGATAATACCAGCCTCCTGGCAAGAGTCTAATATCACAGTGATAGGCAAGCCAGGTAAAGACCCTAGTAACCCTGCCAACTATAGACCTATATCACTATTAAATAGGGACTACAAAATCTTCTCAAGCATCTTAGCAGAAAGGTTCAAAAGGTTTCTGGGCAATTGGGTTAAGGAAGATCAAAATGGCTTTCTGCCAAATCGATATTTAAAAACTAATATAAGATTGATAATAGACTCCATTGAGTTTTATAATAAGAATATAGACAAGGAGATAGCCTGGGTATTTATAGACGCTGAGAAGGCATTCGACAAGACCAATTGGGACTTTTTGGATGCCTTACTCAGAGAAGTGGATGCCGGATATCAAATAATTAACGCGATTAATGCCATATATAAAGAACAGCAAGCGAAAGTGATTATAAATCAAAAGAAAACAGAAAGTATAAGAATCCAAAAAGGGGTACGCCAAGGGTGCCCGCTCTCCCCATTATTATTTATTTTTATTTTAGAAGTATTATTAGAAGATATCAGGGAAGACAAAAAGCTAAAAGGCTTAAACATAAAAAACGAAAATATTAAAGTGTTAGCATATGCAGATGATCTAGCCCTAGTGGTGGAAGATCCAAAGGACACCTTGATAAAGTGGATTAAAAAAATCGAAAACTTCGGAGAAGTGGCCGGATTTAAAATCAACAAAGAGAAAACCCAAATGATGACTAAAAATATTAGGGAAAATGACAAATTGGATTTACAAAATAAGACAGGAGTGAAGATAGTGGATAGGATTAAATATCTGGGGGTATCATTAACAACAAGGAACTCGCAATTGTTTAAAAAGAATTACCAAATAAAATGGAAAGAAATAAAAAAAGATCTAGACAGATGGTCGAAATTAAATCTATCTTTTCTGGGTAGATCAGCCACAATAAAAATGAACGTTTTACCTAAATTAAACTTTTTATTCTCAACACTTCCGATAATACATAATGCCTCCATCTTCGATATGTGGAATAGAGATATCTCCAAATTCTTATGGAATGGAAGAAAACCAAGGGTGAAAATGAAAATACTCCAGGAACCTAAAGAGAAAGGAGGAATAAATCTTCCCAATTTTAAATTATACTATGAGGCAAATTGCTTTGTTTGGCTCAGAGAATGGGGAAGACTAGACAATGAAAAAATTACAAATCTGGAAGGGTATGATTTAAAATTCGGCCTGCACGGGTACATTGGATACGATAAGGCTAAAGTAGATAGAAATTTCAACGACCATTCTATAAGGAAACCATTATTAAAAGTCTGGAACAAATATAGAAATAAAACCCCAAAAAAACACCCATGTGGATATCCCCAAATGAGGCCTTTCAAATTCGACAATTAGGAGAAAATAAATGGCTCAGATACAAAGAATTGCTAACCAGAACTGGCACTAGATATGTATTAAAAACCAGGCAGCAGTTGTTAGAGGAAGGCAAAGAACTTGGATGGTTCGCATACTTTCAAATAAGAGAAAAATTTAAACTAGATGAGAAAATAGGTTTTGAACCACAAATGGGAGAAATAGAACAGGTTCTTATGGGAAAGAATGAAAAAATGATAACAAAAATCTACAAGTTATTATTAAATGCGGAAAATGAACATTATGAAATGAAAAATCTAATGAAGGAATGGTCTAGAAATGTAGGTTTTAGAATAAAACCAGAAACCTGGAAAAATATATGGAAACATAATATAAATGTGTCATACTGTTACAAGTACAGGGAAAACTGGCTAAGGCTATTATATCGCTGGTACCTGACACCGGCCAAATTGGCAAAGATTTACAAAAAAACAAAACCGAATTGTTGGAGTTGTAATGGAAAACACGGCACATTTTTCCACCTATGGTGGCTCTGCCCAAGAGCTAAGGCTTACTGGGGGATGATTAAAGAAGAAATAGAAAAGGGTTTTCATTAAAAAAATATAAAAATTATGTTAAAACCAGAAACATTCCTTTTAGGTATTGTCGAGGCAGAATTCTCTCCTAAAGAAAGAAAGATATTTATTTTGATGACTACGGCGGCCAAACTAGCGTTCGCCAAATATTGGAAATCTAAGGACTCCCCTCCTAAGGAGGAATGGATAAATAAAGTAATTGAGACTTATCAAATGGAGTTGTTAACGGAAAGGCTGAAGAATAATAAAGATAGAGGAGATAGTAAATGGGACTGGACGCCCCTCCAGGAATATTTTAAAAAAATATGGAAGGTAGATTTAAATATAGGATGAAAATAGGGAAGGAAGCAAGAAACAAGTAGTAACAAAATTGCTTTCCTCTCTCTATCTCCTTTCTTTAATAGAACAACATGTAATTCGCTCAAGGAAGAGTGAATTAAAGAGAAGAAACAGCTGTTCTGAAATAATAATGCAGAGACTGTACTAACGGAATGGAATATGAACAGATTTGTCTCTCCGTTCCCAAAAATTTGTTTTCCTCTTTTTGCACAATGTATGTTTTTTCTCCCATGCTGAAGCCTGTATGTTTTTAACCTTCCCAATACCCACTTTCCCTTACCCCTCCCACTCACCTTTACCCCTTACCCAACCTACCCTATCGTCTCCCTTACCAAATCCCTTTCTTTTTTGTATTCAAAAACCCTAATAAACATTTTAAAAAAAGAAAAAAAAAAGAAAGTTGGAGTATGTTATCTGTTAGGGCCAGGCCATAATAATGTCCTTCTAAACAAAACACAATGGCATTAAAAGTAATAGCATTGTCTCTATAACTAAAATTAATTCAGTTACAAATTAAAATACCCCTGAGAGATTTTATTTAGAATTATGAGCAAATTCTTAGTTCATTATTACCTTTATACGATTGTAAAGAGCTCAGAGCAGGATTCAGGATTCTTCAACCCCTCACAATGGCCTTGAGTAATGTGTTCATATGAAAAATAGTGAATGCCCAAAAGTCTTCCAGTGATCTTCATGGCCATGTGAGGAACTGAACCCAGTTATTTTCAGATCAAGTCCACTTCACCTGATGATTAAAAGAAAGATATTCACCTAATTCTAAGGAGCCCCCCGGTGGCACAATGGGTTAAACCTTTGTGCTGGCAGGACTGAATGAAAACTGACAGGCCAAAGGTTCAAATCCAGGGAGAGCATGGATGAGCTCCCTGTCAGCTTTAGCTCCCCATATGGGGACATGAGAGAGAACCCCTCCACAAGGGTGGTAAAACATCAAAACATCCAGGCATCCCCAGGGTGTCCTTGCAGATGGCCAATTCTCTGTCACCACAAGCAATTTGCAGTTTCTCAAGTTGCTCCTGACACACACACACACACACACACACACATGAACCCTAATGCTAAAAGTACACAGATGTTGGCACCAGTTTAGTTTCTAAAGGGAGCATTCCACAATTGGGTACCACTGCAGACAGAGCCCATTTCCTATTCCCCAGTCACCATCTCACCTCCTTTCTTCACATGTGGGTGGGATCTTAGAGAATTTATTCTGAAGGTTATCTCAATGTTTTGGCAGGTTATTTCAGGAGAAGGTGGTGCTTTGAGTGCTTAGGCTCTTTGTTGTTCATTGTAAGAATCAGTGCCATGAATTTTTAAAAGATGAGACTGGAAGTCATTGTAATTGACGAATACCTATTGTAATGGACCCACATGCCCAGTCACAGTCAGTGGTCTATCTAATGTATTTTATGGCTGTTGAAATTTCTATATATTTGTCAAGGGCAGTCCTACATACAAAAATTTACAATATTCCAAAGGGATGTTTTTCAAAATGACCATTAAGTATTTTTATAACCAAAAAATGCCTAAGCCCTCATCCCTATAACACCGCAAGTTAGAACACACTCATCTCTCTTTAAGTTATGCTAATCCTTACTGCTCCCTGGACACACATCACACATTAATCTATATACATACCCATGCTACACATTTCCTACTTCACTGTTATGCTATGTGAGATTTATGTAGTCTCAAGATACAGTGTCTGTTGCTGTGTGTGGAATTAAGAATGGCATAATGTGGGCCATTATGCCCACATTATGTGGGCCACAACACCACTCAATAGATCTTTATCATTTAAAAGTGTCTGCTAGATTTGTTGATAAATTAATGTTTGATTTACACTTTGTGGTGATGACCACTGCTTTTCCAAATCAATAAGAAGGGTTGTCTATTATGGGGCCAAAATGTAAAGAAAGCAGTTTGAAGTTCAGTATGTATTTCCCTTGCCATATTTGGGTTACCATTCTCTGTGGATAAATAACAGGCCCATCTGTTATGTAAGCAGTGACTATAATTCTCTAATATGCCATCAGAGAATTTAAAATTCAAAACCCTGTGCAAAAAATGAATACCCTGTGAATATTATATACATACATCTCCAGTATTTTACCTTCACTACAGTTGTGCTGGGCAAGTTGAACAGAAATATGAATCTGATTCTTCTCTTGTGAATACAATATGTATTAATATGATCCTTGATCTTCTGTCAAACTTTCATCCAAGAACTGGGCATTTTGCAAGCAATGAAATTGTCAGAAAACACTTGATTTGGTTGTGTATCTGGTTCTATGGTGATATGTTGAGAGACTGTTACTGGTTGCCTAGAAATCAACAAAGCCATTTTTTTATTATTGTGTGCTTCTGTTTTTAAATTTCAGGTATGGAAATTTATTTATCTGGTCAATAAAGACAACCTGTCCTTAGGTTTAATTTCTTTAATAGAAAATTTGGTACCAAAGACAGAGATAACATGGAAGGAATAAGGATAGGTTCCTCTGTCACTAGGGGTGCATTTATACTGAAGAATTAATGCAGTTTGACCCCACTTTAACTGCCATGGCTCAATAACATGGCATCCAAGGATTTGTCGTTTAGTGAGGGATCAGCAAACTTTAGCAGAGATGACTAAAGAATTGTAAAACCACAACTCATACGATTTCATAGCATTTAATCACAGTGGTTAAAGTGTGTCTGCATTAATTCTACAGTATAACTATATCTAAAGAGACGAGCAGTTCAATATGTTTCAGCAGATTTTTATTTCCAGCCAATTATATGCTAATGTGAAATAAAACAACCATGTCAGATAAATCTTGCATGAGTCAACACACATGTATTGAACCTTCCACTTAGAACAGGGCTGCCAAACTCATTTTAATGGAGGGCCACCTCAGCCATATGGTTGCTTTCAAAGGATGGAGAATCTGTGGATACAGAGGGCCAACTTTCATTTTTTACATAGTGGTCAGTGCTCTTTAGTGTTTTCTCAGTTTACTGAATTGCACTTATGATTATCTGTAGATAATGAGAATTGCAACCCAACTGCCTTTGTGGCTCTGAGTTTGGGGAAAAAATTAAAGGGCATTTAAACACCAGACATCCTATCCACAAGCCTTGTATCTCAATTCAGATCCTATTTTCCTGACTGCAGCCTTCCAGATGCTCCTACATCCCAACTCCCATAATCTCTCATCATGATGTCTAATGATGGGGAATACATGAGTTGTAGTCCAACATCTGGAGGGTCACATAATGACTTTTTTTTCTTCATCAGCCTTCACTTTTTAAAAAGTCTTCATTTGGTGACCACACTAAGACATGCTTGTTTTTTCTCTGTATCTGTGGGGTTTGGAGGACTGGAATCATACATAGCCAATTAGTATATGTGCAGACATTTTCCATTGAGACGCAAAATCAACAGGATGAAAACAAGTGGTATCAAACATGAAACTGGCTTTTAAGACAAGGCATTGTAAACCTCCTTGCCTACAAATACATTGAAACCTCTTGTGTTGTTATATATCCACTCACAAAACAAACTATAGAGGAAATAAAGAAGGGGGTTAAGAAAATTAATATGGAAAAATATAAAGAATTAGAAAGGAAATTTATTTGGAAATGGTATAGGACACCTGCTCAATTAGCAAATATGGGGGGGAAAGTCTAAGCGCAAAGTGTTGGCATTGTAAAGTAGAGAAAGGATGGTATGCACATTTGTGGTGGGATTGTTTAAATGCAACAATAATTTAAAAAATGGGGAAACTATTTCAAATAACAATCCAAGTCAATATGGAATTTATTTACTATCTATTTGAGCAGGTCCAATCAGACATTATCACATGCATAACACAAGAAGTTTCACAGGAGGACAAAATAGAATTAAAGAGAAATGGGCAATCTATATGAAATGGGTAGAAGAAGAAGGCGAAGCCAGCATAGATATTGTACAAAGATTAAGAAGGTTGTACTCATGGTTGAATATTAAGATATAGATGAAAATGTGGTGGGGGTACGGTTGGGAGGTGGGAGAAAAATAAAATGTAATGCAAACAAACTGCAATGAATGTGAATAGATAATATAGAAATACTTTATCTCAATGGAAGCCTACAAGAGGCATTTGTTATCTGTCATATATTATTTTCTATTCAATAAAAAATGACTATGGCCTTTAAAAAAACAGTTTTCGTCTAAAGGAAAACATAAAGGTGGATCTCAATGTTTCAAATCTTTGGTAAACCAGTATGGAAAATTCAAGGGAAGGGATTTTGTTTTGAACAGGCCAGTAAAAAATCGTAGCAGGAAATCTATCATATTCCACTAGATTTGTGAAGGTTCCTTCTTTAGAAAAGACATTTGAGAAATCCTTAGGAAAATAAATACAATTTCAGTAAGAATAATAATACATCTAATAGTTTATGTATAGTTTCAAGATAAAATTTGGAGCTGGTAAAAAGGCTAGCTGATTGCAATAACATGACTAGACAAAGGCAGGGGGCAGCTGATGGTTTTGTTCTAAACTAAGCAGCTGACTTTTCAGTGGATTTTGAATGGACTAACGCATTTGGCTGTAAAAAAGAGTCAATGTGAAAAAGGCTTAAATTTTTCTGGTGGAGGCTTTTCTTTCAGGGTGTGGGTCTTATTATTACATTGTAAGATTATTATTGTGCTTAAAAGAGTAGGTAAGCACATTTATCGTTCCTTGTTGTTGTTGTTTTTTTTTTTAAAGGCACAGGGCAATATCAATCTGTGTACAGAGAGTTAAAGCTGTGCAAACAGGGGGAATGGAAGAGAAAGGGTGGCAATGGGGCCTGTCAGCAATCAGAAGTCAACTTAAGTGTGGTCCAGATGGCAGATTGCTATTGTATATGCTGTGAAGTCTGCTGACAGACCCCTTTGCCTTGCCTTATCACTTGCAAGGGATTCAGACACCAGGCCTTTTGTCCAAAAGAGGTCCCCAAGTGGGCATTGTCAGCACTCCCAGGTGATAATGTGATCCCTGCCCTGTGTAACTTCCCTGTCAGACGTCTGAACCACTCTGATTAATGAGAGTGATGTAGCTGCTATTGATTGATGGTGTCCATTACTTGATAAGCAGCAAACTAGCCCTGTCTACCAAACTCTTTCATGTAGTACTTGTGTCTAGAAGATTAAACACTCTAATGTCATCAAATGCCAGTTGCAGCTGTTGGATTGCTGCTTTCTGCTTTGAAATGTTTTTGCTGAAACAGTCAGGGACAGTTTTCAGTGCCACCGCCAATACAAGAAGTTGTGATGTTTCCCCAGCTAGCACTGTATTCTTGTACCCCACGTTGCAACCATTTCCAGACATGGGATTCATTGGGTTCAGAAAACTCCGATTTGGAATATATGCATCTTGATGCATTAATAAACACAGTGCACAATGTCAGTGGATTAAAAAATGAAACAAATGAAAGAAAGACACATTAGTATGCTAGAAATATAGGGAATGAACTTCCTGTTATTTTAATGACAATTAGGAATGGAAGACTTCTTGCAATCCTAGAGGAACTAATATATGTACTCATGTATGTCAAACCCATGTATAAGTTGAGGTTTTGGGGCCAAAAGTGTGAATTTTATATCACCTTTGGATATGTCAAGGATCATTTGCAGAGAGGAAAGAGCACCAATGCCAACTCAAGGATAGTTAGCTGTCGTTGCTGCCAATTTCTTGTCCAGACTTTTAAAAACAATATACAGGCAGTCTTCAAATTACAAATATCTGACTTACAAATGATTCATAGTTAAGAACAGCCTATAGGACTGTCATGTATCATGTTCCACAGTTGGTGGTGGTTGGTGGTGGTAGGCCCAGCAGTTGGTGATGGAAGGGTTAATGTAAGTCTTAGTTCTAAAGAGTTGAGTAATCTGTAAGTAAGAGTTCATGGGCGAAAGCAATTAAGGGTGGAGGTGTGCAAGAGATAAGTTGCAGCTGGGTGTTTCTGAATATAATGAGCTAGCCTTGGCACTGATATTCGGGAGAAAGGTATTTGTCTTATTTTGGTGGTAGAAGCTGCTGGTTTTCCCCCAGGTTTGTGGATTTTCGGTATCCTGACTTGACTCCTGAACCCTTAGAACCCTGGAACCTTGAATCTTTGGACTGGCTTTTGACTACGGTATAGACCAGGGGTGCTCAGAATGGTGATCGGGATCACCATGGTGATCTTTGGGCCTCATCCTGGTGATCTTGAGGGCCCTGACCAGGTTTTTTTTGCAGTTGGTCCTCTTCACGCGCCCCTGCACGCTGCAAAGAAGTCCTCCGTTGTTGCTCCTCCCCGCTCCCTGCTCGCGCGCCGCCTCCAAAAGCTCCAGAGTCCAAGAGGCAGAATGGGCCCCCTCTTTTGGATTCCTCCTCCTCCCTCCGTCCTTCTCCAGCCATTCAGAGTTGTAGGAGACCAAAGGGGGCAGGCCTGGATGATGCGATGCATGGCTGGCCCCGCGCGCATGCGCAGAAGCACCATACTGCCTCTTGGACTTCTCGTGAGCTCTTGGAGGCGGCATGCATCCTGGCGGCGTGGAAATAGGAGCAATGATGGAGGAGGAGGACAAGGACGCGTTGGGGTCATTTCCTTACCGCATCTCAAAGGTCAGTCTTTTTACTTTGGGGTGGGTGCTTGATTGTTCTGTGGCATGTCTCTTTGTTTATTTTTAATGTTTAAAAATGGCCTTTTAGCTCCAAAGCCTCTCTGCTTGCTTTGTTCCTTGAGAAATATATGTTGGGGAATATGGAAATGTGGGAGAAATGGGGTGGTTGGCTGTATTTTTGCATGTTCCTTTGTTTACCTTGCTGAGTATTAAATGGCCTTGCAGTTCAAAAGCCTCTCTTCTTACTTTCTGGCTGATAATATGTGTGGTAATATGGCAGTGTGGGAGAAATGGGGTGGTTGGATGTATTTTTATGCTCTGTTTTATATTGTTATTAAATTGAAATGTTGATGTTTTATAACTTCATTTTATGTAAACTGCCTGCTGGAAGGAGCGGTACATAAAAATGAATAATAAATATAAATAAATAAATAAGAAAATAGTTATACGTTTTACATTTCTGGGTAGGTGATCTTTGGGACTTGGTTTTTTAATCAGTAGCTCCCATGCTGAAAAAGTGTGAGCACCCCTGGTATAGACTTTTGATCCCTGGACTTTTCTCATTGAACTCTCAGCATTTGACCACTGGTCTGGACCCTTTGACTACGGTGTAGCTTTTGCTCTCCGTTTTTGTTTTGTATTCTGTGGCTGAATGCTATCTTTATGTTTTATATTTTGGACTATTAAAACAGCCAGAAAGTAAGTGTTGTTTTAATTAAATTGTTTAACACAAACTGGGTTTTTGTTTGGTTCATCTCTACCTGAATATGGCAGAGCCCTGGCATCGTGACAAGGATCATGGGAAACTGTAGGCAGCAATTGCTGTTCTTGCTACTTTCTCTGTTTTCATTTTAAAAAAATGTAAATGGAAGGAGAAACTGTTTTTTGAGATAGTGGAACGCAGTAGGAGTAGCTAGTAGAGGCTTCAAGAGTCTTTAAGAATTCACCCAAACTTTGTTGTGAACATTTATAAATCCCCAGAGATTAGTATTTAGCCTGACCTCAGAGCATGTTGTCAGCACATGTCACTAGATCCTATTTTGCAAATATACACATCTGAGTGAACAGAAGGTCATTTTATCTTTTGTCCAACTGGATTCAAATCGAATAATATTTGACTTTCCTTGAAAAAAATGCAGCCAGAAAAAAATGCCCCCCTCCTTTTCCAGGAAAAAAATAAATAAAATAGTTTGTAAAATCTTTTCTTTTAGAACAATGACCAACATATTTTAGACAACCTCCCCCCAAAAAACCCTGTGTTACCATAACCTGATGTAAGACCATGTACAACAGTGGTTCTCAACCTGTGGGTCCCTAGATATTTTGGCCTTCAACTCCCAGAAATCATAACAGCTGGTAAACTGGCTGGGGTGTCTTAAGAGTCATAGGCCAAAACACCTGGGACCCACAGGTTGAGAACCACTGATGTATAGTGTCTTATAGAATTGCAATTCTTGTTTTTGTGTTTTGTGTTTGCTTTTAATGGAAATGGAAATTAATGTGCTATCTTTCTGACACTATCGAGGGCTAGAGGAGGTAAAATAATGTTCTTTGTTTTGCTAATGTTAATGGTTTCTTCTGTTTTATTGTATGCTATTGGCAGTTTATGAGGAACAGCCAAAATAATATAGAATTTTCTTATGGTTTATGTATCTTTCAATACTCAGAACTGTTGTGTCATTTGTAATATTTTTAATATCCTCAAGTACTGCAAGTTTGCTTCCTGGTACAATTGAAAAGATTGGTTATATTTCTTAAAATGGCTGATCAGTTTAAGATGAAGGTATTTGAAGGAACTGCTTTCTCCCATACAAGCCTGCTGTTATATTCATTGTTGGAAGTCTAGTTCTGGGTTTTTTCATCTTCTCGGGTCAACTATGCAGCAAACAAAGAGGGAGCCTTTATGACAGAAGTGTCTGATATTTGGAAACATCTCGCCTTATTTTGCTCTTATGTTTTAAAAAAGTTGTTTTTCTAGAGGTTTAATAGCTGCTGGCAGCTTTAAAACAGCTTATAGTAATTTCTAACTATTGTTGTGATCTATTGCTGGTCTTGTTTGTTTCAATCGTTTTCTCTGTGTGTATGTGTGTGAGAGAGGAAAGATTTTAATTAGATAACTAGCTAGATTAGATACCTATTTAATTATAGTTTGCCTTTAAAGTATTTTGGACTATCCTTCTTAAAATTAGCATAACTAACCAAATTAAATGGCCACCCAGAACCATGACTTTTTTAGAGAATCCATGCAAAAAGGAAAATGTAAAGGAAAATGTCTAAAATAAATTGGCTACAATGTGTAACAGAAATGAGCCTGGGTTATTGTGGGTTTTTTGGGCTGTATGGCCATGTTCTAGAACAGCGGTTCTAACCTTTCTAATGCTGTGACCCCATATAGTTCCTCATGTTGTGGCGACCCCCAACCATATTTTTGTTGCTACTTCATAACTGCTACTGTTATGAATCGTAATGTAAATATCTGATATGCAGGATATATTTTCATTGTTACAAATTAAAGCATAGAGTTTGGGCCATGGATGATGGGATTTGCAGTACCTTCAACTGATTCAGCTCTGACTTCCACAGACCACTGAGACCCTCCATGAATTATAAACCTGGACCAAACTTGGCACACAGAACCTCCTTGAACAACAGAAAATACTGGAGGGGGTTAGGAAGAATTAACAGTGATTTACGGGTAATGTAGTTCAACTACATCCGGAGAGCACTGTGAACCCAAACAACTATGGATCTAGAACAAAATTGGCACAAATATTCAATATGCCCAAATTTGAACACTGGTGGAGTTTGAGGAAAATAAACCCTGACATTTGGGAATTAGAGTTATAGTTCACCATCTATCAAAGAGCATTCTGAACTCCACAAACAAGGGAATTGAACCAAATCTGGCACACAGGACTCTCATGACCAACGGAAAATACAGAGGTGGTTTGGGAGAAAATTGACCTTGACATTTGGGAACTGCAGTTGTGTGGATCTATAGTTCACCTACCATCAAAGAGCATTATGAGCTCCACCAACAATGGATTTAAACCAAACTTGGCACACAGAACTCCCATGATCAACAGAAAATACTGGAGGGGTTTGCAGGAGGATGTCAAATAGATGATGGGATTTGCAGTACCTTCAATTGCTTCTGCTTTGACATCAAAACCACTGGGGTCTCTTCCACTGCTTGGAGCACAGCTGTTGGGAGAGGCCTCCTTGCCATCCCCTGAAGGGGTGCAGGAACAGCCTCCAGAGCCCCCAGGCTGCCCCTTGAGGGAGGGAGCACCCTGATAGCGAGCTCTTCCCCCTCGTGTTTGTAGTAGCTCTCCTCCCCCGGTGTTGGCAAGAGGGCCATTGCAGGAAGCAGCAGCCCTCATTCCTCCGCACCCATTCCAATTCTAGGAGAAGGCCTAGACCTCTCGGGGCCTTTATGACACTCTGCAGGAGGGGGAGGGGCCTAAGGAGGTGCCGCTGCAACCTCTCTAAAATTGGCAAATGACCCCCAGGTTGAGAACCACTGTTTTAGAAGCATTCTCTCCTGATATTTCGCCTGCATCTATGGAAGGCATCCTCAGGTTGTGAGGTCTGAGGATGCCTGTCATAGATGCAGGCAAAACGTCAGGAGAGAATGCTTCTAGAACATGGCCATACAGCCCCAAAAACCTGCAACAACCCAGTGATTCCAGCCATGAAAGCCTTCAACAATACAAGGAATGAGCCTAATCGTTTCCTTCAACAAGAGTTTAACTCAATTCTCTAGCTCCCATTTTTTGTTAACAACTTTATGAGGTAGTTTAGACTAATGGTGTGACTGAAGAAGACTCTCTCATAAGGTTCATGTCCAATTAGGGATTTGAACAGAATTATATCTATTGCTTTGTTTATTACGTGTTTGAATTGGTCTTCAGTTTCTTTGGACAATGCACAGATAAATTTTAAAAAACCACATAATAAAAATGATTTTAAAAACTAACAATGATGAAAAGAACATGTCTAAAGCCAATATAAAATTGACATCAAAAGGGGAAAAAAGAAATGCGGTACCTATAACCAGTGTTGTAAAGATGTATACTAGTATAATCTTTCATATAATGCTTGTTGTAATTAAAATGGCTTTTACTTGTCTCCCAAAGACCCTGACCCAAGGTGCAGTTTAACATCACTCTAAATGCCATGGCTCAATGCTGTGGAATCATGGGATTTGCAGTTTTAGAAGGTCCCACAAGTTCATAGTATCAAACCACTGCAGTTAAAGTGTTGTCAAACTGCATTAATTATATAGTTTAGATCCACCCGTAAAGTCTAGGACAGCCTCTCTAGGGAGCACATTCTGTGAAGGGAGTACCACTAGTAAAAAGATCACAAGATCTTTCTAGTCCAAGTCGAGCAGTCTAACTGCTATGGCTTTCCTGTACACAGTGGTTCAAAACAATTTTTTCATCTAGACGCATACTTAAAAATAGCAGTATAGCTGATCTTGCCATATCCTGATGATGCCGTTAAACTGTGTTATATGAGTCTACACCACTGGTTCTCAAAGTGGGCGGTACCATTCCCTGGTGGGTGGTGGGACAATCTAGGGGGCGCTGGGAGGCTCAGGCGAATTTGGGGGGCACTGAACCCCTGTAAGGGGGCGGTGGTGAGCCAGGCGACAGGCTCCCCGCAGGGCCCGCCCCCTGCCTCCGAGGGAAGTGCGAGCAGAAGACCAGCAGGTTCACGTTCTCCAGCACCCCGGCCGCCACTGCCTCCCCCAGACGCCACTCCCCCCCGCCACCAAGGCCCTTTCCCCCACCACGTGCATCGGCACTGGAACACCTCTGCAGGGACAACACACCGCCGGGGAAAGCCAAGGGCGGTGCACATGCTTCCAGAGGCAGGGCCAGAGGGAGGGAGGGAGGGAGGAAAACAGTTGGGTGCGTGCGCCTCCTGCTGGCCCAGGAGGGAGGCTCAGGCCAAAGCAAATGGTCATACTCCAGTCCCTGGGCAGGATGGGCGGGGCAACTGCTCTTCTGGCTCAATGGCCAGTGGGCGCTTTGCGAAGATTTCCAACTGCGGGTTTCACAGCGGAGATAGAGCCAGTGGTGTTAGTGCTGGTGTCGGCTTGTGGTCGTTTGATGTCCCGGCGTGGCATGCCCGTCCTTGGCAAAGGAGAGGGAGGCCTCTGCGGAGGGGCCCTCCGCAGGCGGGATTGGTGGGGACGAGAGAGACAAGTGGGGGGTGTCCTCAGTGATTGTGCCCCCCTCCCCCCTCTTTCTGGTGACACTAGTAGACCAGCCCTCCCATCCCGGCCTGGCTGCAGGACAAAATCAATCCCCCAACCCCACCAGTATTCAAATTTGGGTATATTGAGTATTTGTGCCAAATTTGGTCCAGCTCCAGGGTTGTTTGGGTTCAGAGTGCTCTCGAAATGTAGGTGAACTACATGTCCCCTAAATCACTGCCAATTCCTCCCAAACTCCTCCAGCATTTTCTGTTGGTCATGTTCTCTGTGCCAAGTTTGGTCCAGTTCTGTAATTTGTGGGGGTCTCAGTGGTCTGTGGAAGTCAGAGCTGACTCGATTGAAGGTACTGAAATCCCATCATCTGTTGTCCATACTACCCCAAACATTGTTTTTGTGATTAACCACTATGCTTTAATTATGTTCAATTTGTAAAAATGAAAATACATCCCGCATATTAGATATTTGCATTAGAATTCATAAGAGTAGCAAAATTATTTATGAAGTAGCAATGAAAATATGGTTGGGGGGTCACCACAACATGAGGAACCTTATTTAGGGGTCACGGCATGAGGAACCTTATTTAGGGGTCACAGAACCACTGCATTAATACATATATCTTTCTGTTAAATAATTTCTAGGGAGTTGCTGAGTAATTTTTTTTCTCGGAAGGGGGTGGTAGGCCAAAAAGGTTTGGGAACCACTGGTCTACACTGACCATATACTGCAGTTTCAAGCTGCAGTATAGAGCAATGTAGATGGGGCCTCAATTACTTGTACCTCCTGAATCCTGATGCTACTACTTTGTATTTGGAGAGGTGTTTTTAGCTATGTAGCCCAACCTTTGCAATAGATTGCATTCTTGCAAAATGTTATATAAAATTAAATTTGACTAATTCTTTTCAGTGGTCGCACCAACCCTCTGGAACTCGTTGCCAGAGGAGACGCGAGCTCTACGGGACCTAATGACATTTTGTAGGTCCTGTAAAACCTGGCTGTTTAGACAGGCATTTGGTGCTTGACCGGTGTCTACCTCAACCTGCCACTCAGCCGCGCTGCAGCCATTGCACTATGCACTGACTACTGTCATTTTATTGTAGGGGGTGGGGGTTTTAAATTGGTTTTATCTTGCTGTTATGTTTTAACCTGATACGTTTTTACGGGCTGTAAACCGCTCTGGGCTTCGGATAGAGTGGTCTATTAAGCCGAATTAATAAAAAAATAAAATAAAGGCACATAAACTAGAGTTGCAAATAAAATATGAGCATTTTCTGGTTTGCTTTGCTTCGAAATGAAGAGTGTGTCAGTTATGTACCTCTAGTTTCAAGAGAGGCCAGAAGCAAAAAAAAAAAAAAACCCATACTAGGAAACGGGTGGAATATTTTCCTTGGGAGAGGACATCTGTCATTGTATATTATACTCCAATGACATTCTGCTGTCTGTTAGCTTTTATAATGAATCAACAAGTTTATGAAGTGAAAAACCAAGTTGTAGTTTAATTCCTTATTAAAAGAATGATGGATTGCCTCCAAAAAGAATTAAGCCATATAGTTTCCTTAGTTTGGCTATCATCTACTGAAGGCAGGAAACATGATTTTAAAGGGATTTTTGATGCACCATTAATGGTGCATCCAATTAGGAAGAAATTAAAATGTAAATCTCTGCTTACTGCCTGATTTTTTTTTAAAGTTCCCTTCTTGGGTTTATGGAAGTACTTGAGAAAATTAATTAGGTTTGTGCTAAATTGAGTACTAACTGAAGTTCATCCATCTGAGAATTCCACATCCACTTAACCCTGTCACTGCTTCAAGTTTTCAAATGATATGTCTACTTTTTGACCAATGTGCAGGTAGTTTGTTTTTTGTTTTAAAAAACCTTTAGGTGAGCAGAAGTAAAACTTAATTTGTGGAATAGTTTACATTTGGTAATCATCACCAAATTCATCTCTTCTGTGCCATGCTAATACTGCAGGATGACACTTATATGAAATATAAAGGGCATTCTTAGATAATTATAACTGTATAAATACATTTGTGACAGAACAGGTAAGGAAATGACTTGTTATAGCTCTAAAACAAACATCTGTATTGATCTAATGATATTTGAAAGTATGAAACAATTTTGCTGTTAAGGTTTTATAATGCCACTTGCTGTCAGGACCAAGAAATCAGATGGGCCTGTGAGGTGATACAGAACCTTCAAGAAATCGCTTGTGTCATAAATTCCAAGGGCACATCAATGACTGAAATGAGTCACTTGTACAGCAAGTAAATGACATGGGCTGCAGGACCTTGAACAGCTCCAAATGAAACCTCTTGCCCTATTGAATAACAAGCAAGTTTAAAGGGTGGGGCACAGGCGTTCATATAATATCCCGAAGCACGCCAAGAGTGTATGTGCTCCCTAGACTTCTAAAATTTCCAGTTCATAAATGCCCTTCACAAGCCCTCTTCAAACCTTGATGCTTTTATGTGTTAAGGTCTAAGGAGAGGTTCATCAGTGCCAGTTGGGTTGGACTTCTGCATTCCCACTTTAAGCCCTTTTACAGTCAGATATTTGCAACTTTGTGAAGTCCACCCTGACCCAACTTGAGTGTATTTTTAAAGGGTCCACTCTCTGTGTTAAGGAGGAGTGACTGTGTTTAAAGTCAATTTTACACAGTGTGCCATGTGCTTTTGGCTGTTAGCCTGTAGTGAGTTTTCATGGGAAAGAGAAACAAATTGTACATAGTGGCTCCAAATATACTAGTTCTTGGCATATGGGGGAAGGCCATGCTGGTCCCTGACATCAGGCAACTTAAGATGTACTGTTGTAAGGGATTTCATTTACCAAGTAAGTGTATATGTTGAGTGGCTGACTAGAGTTTGTGCCTACGACTAACTCTTCCTCTCCTACAGTCTTCCTCCCTGAATTGTATTGCTCACTTTGTGGGTTCTCCATGACCAGAGTGTCTGGTAGCATCTAGTAAGGGGACAGGTTTAGGTCACAGAAGATTTCTTGGTTATGTCCTATGGAATTGTGAGAGCAAAATCTGGAAATCTGGCCATCACAAGCTTAATTTTTTCTAGCTTAATTTCTGTAAAAGCCAATTATTGCTAGAATGGCATGTGAGCACTTCTGTGCAAAAATGTGGCGGGGCAATGCACCTTTGGGATAAATGTGCATTATTTCCACTTTTCCCACTGTGCAGATGATCAATCTCTTTTGGGTGAATAACTTACTCTCTCATAGCAAAAATGCTGCCATTTTGTGAACATTTTGCTTTTCTTAATGTGTCCTTTAAAAAAAAGAAAATAAAAGGTGTTTTAAAGTGCATACCCAACCCCCTATTTTAAAGAGGGTTGAGCAGCAATAATAACCAGTATGGTGTAACTATTTCAGTGTTGGATTATAACTCTGGAGTCCAGGTTTTGAATTCCCACTTCACCATAGAAACTGAGGCGTCTCATTTTTTCCACTTTAATGCCAAATCAATCTTCCTGTGAACAGAACTTGCCAACAAAGCATTGTGATACTTTTGCCATAGGGTCTTCTTAAGTTGGAAATAACTCGAAGGTACACAGAAACAATAAGAAACAACAGAAAAATTATTGCCCTCTTTTTTCATAGCATGCCTGTGTTCTAAGCAGAACCTTATCTTGGTAAGGGATATTGCATCACTGCCTTTTAACAAAATCTATCATCCTCAAAGGGTAGGTTTCAGGACAGATATATGTTTGAATGATTGACTGATCAAAGCATTAGCTATAGCCTGCCCAAAGTGCCAAATAAACTTAACAAATGCATTAGTCGGATAGTTTCAGAGTACTGCACTATGCTGAATTAATTTCTGGTTTATTAATTCATTACTATGTAGTGCAAGGAAGCTGGATACCTTCAATTTCTTTAGCCAGCAAAGAGGAGAAGCATTAGAAACCACTGTAAGGCTTTAGAGAAAAAGCTCTCATACAGGGTATGGTCATGTCTGGGAAGTGACATGGGATTATAAAGATAAATCGGATAGTCTGGAGCATTTCCAAGGCACTGGGCCAGAGAAGATTATGGGGCAAAAATACAAGGTCTAATGAGAAAATAAACTGTGTCCAGAGATGTGTAGATGTCAAAAACTGAGTTTTGGAGCATCTAGGGATACTGTTTTAGTATTCCCTGGGTGTAGACAGGCATTCTCTGGGTGTAGAAGTTTTCTGCAAAAGACACATTATAAGACGAGAATGAGGTGCCGCCGCTGGGCTCCGCTATCCCCAGCAAAGAGGGCACAGGGCCCTGAGAGCAGCGGGGGATGAAGAAGAGGTGGTGATGGCGGCATGAAAATGGCAGTCACGGCACATTTCCGTCACTCCTCCCCGCTGCATGCTGGGAAACCGAGGCCCGGGCTGTTCTGGCGAGCCAGATGCAATCATGAAAAGAGCCACATCTGGCTCGTGAGCCATAGGTTCCTGGCCCCTGCTTTAGAGGAAACAATGTTCAATAATAATAATAATAATAATATAATATAACATAATATAACATAAAACTTCGGTTGGTGATCCTGTTCATGCTCTGGTCACTCTCTGGAATGGGGAGATGACTAGGGCAATAGACATGATTGCTCCGGAACGGCCCCTCTCAAGTAGCCAAGCTAAACCATCTTCTTGGTTTAACGAAGAGTTGGCAGCGATGAAACAAAGGAAGAGGGACCTAGAGAGCGTGTGCTGTTTGGATCCGAGCTGGCCAAATCGAACACGCCTTGTTGCCTCTCTAAGGGCATATGGCATGGCAATAAAGGCTGCAAAGAAATCTTTTCTGGCAGCCAATATTGCGTCTGCAAAGAACCATCCGGCGGAGCTGTTTCGAGTCGTCAGAGGCCGACTGCATCCCACCGTTCAGGATGGGAACCCTGACAACTCTGCAGCCTGCTGTGAAGCATTTGCTCGGTTCTTCGTGGACAAAGTCACTTTGATCCATCCAGGTCTGGACACCATGTTAACGGTAGTCTCTGTGGATGTAGCTGGAGCACCTGCTTGTCCAATTTTGATGGATCAATTTCAATTAGTGAAACCTGAGGATGTGGACAAGATACTTGGAGGGATGAGAGCGACCACATGCATCCTAGACCCCTGCCCATCCTGGCTTCTAAAGGAGGCCAGAGGGGGATTGGCCGAGTGGGTGAAGGTGGTGGTTAATGCCTCCCTTCAAGAAGGCATCATTCCAGTGAGCTTAAAACAAGCTGTTATAAAACCGCTGTTGAAAAATCCATCACTGTACCCCACTCAATTCGTCAACTATCGGCCTGTTTCCAATCTCCCCTTTTTGAGCAAAGTCCTGGAACGTGTGGTGGCCTCTCAACTCCAGGTATTCTTGGTAGACACTGATTATCTGGATCCGGTGCACTCTGGTTTTAGGCCGGGACATGTTACCGAGACACCCTTGGTCGCTTTAGTGGATGATCTACACTGGGAGCTAGACAGGAGGAGTGTGTCCCTGTTGGTTCCGTTGGACCTCTCAGCGGCCTTCAATACCATTGACCGCGGTATCCTTCTGAGACGCCTCGTGGGAATGGGCCTTGGAGGTACTGTTCTGCAGTGGCTCCAGTCCTTCCTAGAGGGCCGTTCCCTGATGGTGTTATTGGGAGACACCTGTTCAACCCCTCAGCCATTGTCTTGTGGGGTTCCTCAGGATTTTATACTGTCTCCCATGTTGTTTAACATCTATATGAAGCTGGGGGAGGTCATCCGGAGTTTCGGGGTGCCGTGTCACCTGTACGCAAATGATGTCCAACTCTGCCACTCCTTCCCACCTGCTACTAAGGAGGCTGTTCAGGTCCTGAACCGGTGCTTGGCCGCTGTGTCTAACTGGATGAGGGTGAACAAATTGAAATTGAATTCAGACAAGACAGAGGCACTCCTGGTCAGTCAAAAGGCAGAACAGGGCATAGCGTTACAGCCTGGGTGTGATCCTGGACTCATCACTGAGCCTGGAACCACAGGTTTCGGCGGTGACCAGGGGAGCATTTGCACAGTTAAAACTTGTGCGGCAGCTGCGCCCGTACCTTGGGAAGTCTGACTTGACCACGGTAGTCAATGCTCTGGTTACATCCCAAATAGGTTACTGCAACGCTCTCTATGCGGGGCTGCCTTTGAAGACTGTTTGGAAGCTTCAATTGGTCCAACAGACAGCAGCCAGGTTGATAACAGGAGCGGCACTCAGGGAGCGCACAACCCCTCTGTTGCGCTAGCTCCACTGGCTGCCAATCTGCTACCGGGCACAATTCAAAGTGCTGTCTTTAGCCTTTAAAGCCCGCAATGGTTCTTATCCAACTTACGTATCTGAACGCATCTCTCCCTATGAACCTCTGAGATGTTTAAGATCATCTGGGGAGGCCCTGCTCTCAATCCCGCCATCTTCGCAAGTGAGATTGGTGGGGACGAGAGATAGGGCCTTCCCAGTGGTGGCCCCTCGGCCTTGGAACACTCTTTCTACTGACATCAGATCTGCCCCCTCCCTCTTGACATTTTGCAAGAAAGTTAAGTCCTGGCCGTTTGACCAGGCATTTGCAGATGAAGCGTAATTACCTAAATTGAGACCTAAGGAATGATGACAACGCAATGGAAATTGATTTTAATAATGACACGCTGAGATTGTGTTTTTTAAATTTTAATTGCTAAATTTGTGTTTTTATATGGTTGTTTTATTAATTGCTGATGTATTTTGTATGTGCGCAGTTCTTGCCACGTGTACACCGCCTCGAGTCGCCTTCAGGCTGAGAGGGGCGGTATAAAAATATAGTAAATGAATGAATGAATAAATAATCAATTGCCAGGAGCTTTGGCTGCACCCATCTGTTAATTCATCAAATGGTAGGAAGGCAAGGAGGCATTGTCGGTGTTGCTCAGGTAGAGTTTTTTTTTCTAGCTTCTGAAACTGAGCAGAGTGACTAGAGGACATTCCTGAACATCAACACTTTTGAGGTCTGGTTTCAGACAACAATATCACTTTGTCAGGCCTGGCTTGGGTATTTGATATTTGCCTCATAGCAATGGCATTCTGGCCTTGTAAAACAAATGAAAGATGACTTGTGATATAATGCAGGTTAAGAGGCACGAAATGTTGCTTCCACGCAGTTCTATTTTTATAACTATTTCATTCAAGCATTTTTATCCATATTGGATCTTTACTAACATATCACTCTTTGTAAAAATCTCTTTTCAATGACAATTTAATATATTTATACTAATGGGGGAATAACTTTAAGTATAATCACAGTTTCTTGCTTTATTAATTGTTCATATGTAATAGAGCTTAATTAGTTATTAATTTCTTTCTCTAGTTCTCTCACCCCTCTGACTTCTCTCACCCGAATAATTATAAGATGGGGATTTATATTATTTCTTCCAGTTTCAGGGACCAGAATGAGCTTCATTATTCCCCAGATCTCTTCTAAGCCTTCCATTTGCTCTCCATCAGTTTTCAAAACAGATGATACTGGCATAGAATAAGTTGTTTTAGGCTGCTGAGTCATGCTCTGCTTTGTTTCCTTTTATGCCACTTTCAACCAGGAACAAACCTTATTTATCTCCCCTCTTTCAGCATAATTCTTTCCTTTGATTGCAGCCGAAAACCTAATAGAAATGGAATATATTGACAAAAAGCAGACAGTCAATGGGTTTGCATGTTAAAAGCCTCAGACCTAGACTTTGGAATCTCCAGTGGTTGAGAAATACTTTTGTCCATAATGTCTAGGTGAGTTCCTATCAGAGTATAAGGCATTGCAGTAGTTGGATTAATAGACCAGTATGAATTGAGAGCATTCATACAACAAATAAGGTCATGAAGAGTTGGAAACAAGTGAACGAATGCACTCAACAGTAAATTGAGTGCATTCATACAACAAAAGAATGTAAAAGGCTAAAGATACAGACTGTTTAAGGTTAAATATTTGAATATACAGTAGATAGACTCTTGTTCTTGAATGTGTAGAACTCATAAATGCAGAAAATAATCTTTGCATATGTCAACTACCAGGATTAATGAATATACGAAGGGTACAGCTGCCAAGGTTCTGAAGCATGCTGCTGGCAAGTCCTTGCTTGGTATAAAGCTGAAAGGAGAATTCTGGGATGCACAAATATCCCAGAGGCTGGTTCCCATAAGAATGCAAGGTGGAATGAGGCAGAATTATAATGAATAAAGAATCGCTGCTGAAATGGGCTTTCCCTTTGTACTATTTTCTCTTCTTTCTACCTTGTTGCACTGCTAACTTGCCATTATGACATATGCAAAAACAGTGAAGTGACCAAAGGTGTGGATGATTGGGAGGTGAAACCACCAAGAATTTACCAATAATTTACTAGCATTTACTAACATTTACTAGGCATTGTGGGACTGCAAGTCTCAACATTCCTTACCCTTGGCTGGGCTTGTTATGTGTCTTGGGATCTACAGTCCCATTGCATCTAGGGAGTTCAATATGTCTTCTCCTCTTGTAAGGATATCCTTCCACACACTTTTTCACACAGCCAGAATTCCTAGGTAGGAGCAAATGGTTATTAAACATTTTTAAATCCATTATTTTGATCACCCTGTAAATCTAAGGGATATTTTTTCAGTGGCAATCCTGATGAATAACAATTGTGATGATTTTCTCACAGTATAAAACCTAGTTTAAACGCAGTATAATAACAGCTTTCTCTTGAATTGAAATATGAGCATGCTTTCTTTCATGGTTTCCCTTCTCGTGATTTCCCAGTAGCATTCTGCTGGGTATTGAGAAGATGCTGTTTCACATTCTACATCTGATATTTTAAATAGCCAAAGCCCTTCTGTATTATTAAAGGGAGATAAGATGCCAGAATGGCCTAGATCTTTCATGAGGAAAATTTGAAAGTTGCTAAATGGCTTTGGCAGGAGGTAGAGAGGGCAAGTTGGGGGACTCTTATCATGTATTCCTTGGAGGCTTTTGAAGAATCATCAAAAGGGATGGTGTAGCTCAAATTTCTCAGCCTCAGACTTGCATGCCAATGTAATCATATAGGCTAGAGTCACAAGACATGAATTAACTTGTTTCCTCAGTAATTCCTATAGCCACCTTTTGTTTTTCCCTTATCACCTCCACATTCCTAATGTTCTCCACTATTACCAATCATGTATATCTCATTACCTTGTAAAGTATTCCTTGTTATTTGTTTTACTAATGCCAGTTTAGTAAATGAATATTTGTTAATGATATGCTGCTTCTTTAGTTGTATTAAGATTCATTTTACTTCATGAATTCACTTTTTATTTTTATTTTGCATTTTAAAACTAGTAAATGCACAGGTAGAACATCCCTTATCAAGAATTCCAAAATCCAAAATACTTTGAAAACCTAAAATTGTCCACATGGGGACTTGAGATAGTGATACCTTTGCTTTCTCATGGTTTAGTCTACAGAAACTTTGTGTCATGCACACCATTATTTAAGAAATTGTGAATAAAACCACTTTCAGTCTATGTGTATAAGATGTATAATTTATTTATTTATTATTCGAGTTTATATACCGCCACTCCCTGAAGGCTCGGAGCAGTTTACAACAGAATAATAAAGTTAACAGTAAACAACTCTGCACATCACAAACAATAACAAAACAAACTATAGGAGTCATCTACTAGATACCAGGGTTCACCCGGTCCCTAGAGAGAGGGGTAGAATAAAACCCGATGGAGTGTGGTCATGGACAGGGCCAACTGGGTGGCGCGGGGCCAGCGTAAAAGCTGGCTCACCCGGCCAGCATTGGAGGCGTCGTGACGGCCTGACAGGCCCTAAAATAGAGTCTCCAGTAGAGTCTTTAGGAGAGTTCCTATCACCAGTAACTTGAGAGGGCACTCTTTTCTCCATCTTCACAAAGTTTGAGTCACTTATAAGGGTGAACTGGGGAGATGCTCTCTCTCCCTTACAACCCTAGGTCGAGCATTTGAGTCCCAGTCCCTAACAGCTTGGGAGGGCCCTCTCTCCTCCCCATTCACAAAGGAGGGACCACCTGGGAGACCATATTCCAATTTTTGGGAGGGGGCTGCTGCTGCAGATCTTTTCCAGCTACCGAAACCTACAATGTGAAGCATAATTCATCTCAAAAGATATTTCATTTGATATTTCAAAGATTTTAATTATGCACATATATGCAAATACGGGTGATTTTAATGCAATAGTTGGATGAGATTTCAACCTGTGGTCAGGGACTATAGGGAAAGACAGGGTTGGAAACAGCAAATAAATTGGCATTTTACTTCTCACCAAATATGTGGACCAAAACCTTGTCATCGCCAACACAATCTTCCACCAGAAAATAAGTTTAAGACATCATGGAAACACCCAGTCAAAGCATTGGCCCTATTAGACCATGTAATTATATGTGCCAGAAACTCACAAGAATCCTCCTGGAATTCCAG
Source organism: Anolis apletophallus (assembly GCA_030556195.1). Lineage (NCBI taxonomy): Eukaryota > Metazoa > Chordata > Lepidosauria > Squamata > Anolidae > Anolis > Anolis apletophallus. The sequence goes on along the minus strand of JARBWK010000004.1, from coordinate 138,596,972 downwards.
AATGGCCTCTGCCCTTCCAGAGGACCAGTGGATATGATCTTTGTTGCACAACAGCTCCAAGAAAAACCTCTGTACATGACATTTATTGACCTTGCAAAGCAATTGACACATTGAATTACAATGCTCTATGGACCATCCTTCTAAAAAATTGTGAGTATCCTGCAGCTCCTCCATAATGACATGATGGCAGCAGTTTTGAACAGCAATGGCTCCCAAAGTGACCAATTTAAGATGGTATCAGGTGTCAAATAGGGATGTATATTTTCCCCCAACTTTATTTTCCATCTTCATAGCTATGATTCTGTAGCTTATTGATAGAAAGCTTCCCATGAGTGTGGAAATCACCTATCAGGTAGATGGCAAGCTATTTAACCTCAGCAGGATGAAAGCGAAAACCGAAGGCCCCAACTACATCTGGTATAGAACTCCAATATGCTGATGATAATGTAGTCTGGGCCCATTCAGAAGAAGACCTATAAGTCACTCTAAACACTTTCAAAGAGTCATGAATGGAGGGTGAATGGGAGAAGCATGTCAAGAGGAAGGTGCATCAGGCTGACCTTTGTCTTCCATGTGAAAATCTATGTCCTCACCATGAAAGAATATGCAGATCCAGAATAGGTCTCTACAGTTATCTACAGACCAACCACCAAGGCTCTACACTTGGAAGGCAATCATACTTGGCTATGAGTGAATGCAGGTATTAAAAATCCTGGAAAAAAATGAAATTCAAAGCACTTCGAGTTCAAAGCATTTTGGATAAGTGATACTCAACCTGTTTTAGAAATGCAATTTAACATAAAGTGGGATACTGTCTTAGGTAAAACTTGCCATGTATTAATACCTCAGTGATTTTAAAATATTTATCCACCAGACGTTTTTATACTAAAGCTTTCATCTATGCAGATCAGGATTTGAATTCCCACTCAGCCTTGAGAACACACCAAGTGACCCTTGGCAAGTCACATACCCTCAGCCTCAAAAATCCCATGATATGATTATCTTAGGTTTCTGTAAACCAGAAGTGATTTGCAGGCACACTGTGCAGCAACAACAAAACATCTGTGTGAGGAGAGGGAGAGATTCTAGCCTTGAAGTTTAGAAGCACTCCAACAAAATAAGTTTGTTCCATTTTAAAGTGCCTGACCAGTAAAGGTTATCAGGTAATTTAAATATGTGTAAGAGCAGTAATAGAAGTAAAAACTATCTATAGTGCATCTCTTGGTGTTATTTGTTTCCTATTTGGGCAGTTTGCCATATAGATTAAAATAAAATACAGCTTCAAAAACCATTGCAATAAAACAGTTGCAAATAGTTATACTGTTAAAAACAATACTAAGTTAAACCAGTTTAAAACTTTTAAAAACATAACTTTGAGAATAAAATAGAAGCACTATCCCAATGACAGATTCTTTTTCAGAAGTACTTCTATAGTCATAACTATTCTTAAACTGGATTTTTATCTGTAACGTTTCATCAGGAAAACCCTGCTGTGTGATGTCAATTTTCAGCAGACTACCTGAAGAGATTTTCTTCATTGGCCTACAGATTTTTAAAAGAATTATCTGGATTTCTACCAAGTGGCTATGTCCCCCCTCTCCCCCCATCTCTTTTATCTGACAGGCTATTAAAGATAAGATTGATAGAGAAGATAAAGCTGGTACTGAAGGTTCAATCAGTGTGATTGTTGGGCTTGTCAGAAACCAGATTGTAACAAGGACTGCCATGTTTTGCTGAATTTGCTCTTATTGAGATACAGATAATGTCTGAAAGGGGTTGTCTAATTAATTTGTTAGTGATGCACTATGAGAAATGTATTGATTCGGTTCATTTGCTCCCATTGCGAATTTAAATTTGGGTGCAAGACTCATTATAAAGGTATATTGATTGAGCATCAAAAACAGAAAAGCATGTAAAGGTCGTATTTCTGCCCGTAGCAAGCCTTGTTCTGTCAGTATACATTACTGAAGGAAAGATCAATGCTAAACTCAGGCTGATGTCATAACAGGTTGAACTGTCATGGCTTCTCCCAAAGGGAGTTGTAGCTAAGGGAGAAATGTTGTTGGTATCACCGTCATCTCTGCTTTCTCCTCAGGATTGGAACACAAAGTGATAAGAATTATGTAAAGCCATCATTAGGCTACTCCTAAATAAAATGATGGGAGCAAAGGATATTAAACTGCTTTAGATTTTTTTTAAAAAAAGGTTTATATAGCTGCTTTTTTGGGATTCAGTTCTTGGCTAAATAGAAGAACCTCTAGGTTCGGAGGCACAGTGTTTCCAGGTACATGAAGTAAAGGACAACTAGCAGGGTTGCCTTTATGCTCTGCTTCCATGTTTCCTAGAAACAGGTGACAGTCTATCTTTGGAAGAAGGATGGCAGTCAAGATCACAACTTAGTGATTTGGTCATGTTAATTTGGGTGAAGCTTGGAGCTGCTTGTTTGTGAAGGGAAGTAGATACCATCATTGACTAACTAGACATTGATTTTTGTTTCGTAGTTCATGCAAAAATATGTTCCTTTATTATGAGAGAAACACTGACAATATCAATTCTAACAATAATAACAAAATTATCAATTCTCATTTGGGTTTTTGGGCTGATCAGTCTGCTTTATTCCTTGTTCTTATCCACCTTCAAGTCAATTTTAAGTAATGGTGACCCTATCAAATCAAATGAGACCTTCAAATCACCTTGTCAACAACTCTGCTCCACTTGTACAGGTTCAGGCCATGACTTCCTTGAATGGCTCTGTCTACAACATTCCAATATCTATCTGAGGTTTTTTTTTGCTTCTGCTGTGGTTCACCTTCTAGTAGCCAGCCACATGATAGCCCTGTTGTCTAACAAAGGATAGGGTCCTGTTGCCTTTTTTTTTTGTCTCACATCTAGGATCACCTACATCTTATGCATCCCTTTTTTGACCAATCAAGGCATTTGTTTTGGATTGTTGTTGTTGTTGTTATTATTATCATTATTAACCTTTCTGACAACAGTTTGGATCCACAGGAAATCAAATGCCAAAGTGAAGCAAAATTTTGCCTGTTCCATAAAATCCTTTTATAGCATATCATTGCAATGTGGCTCCACGGTACCATTCAGCAACAACAGTTGTTTTGGCATGTAATCATAGGTGGAACCAGTTCAAGTAGCAGTGATGGGCTCTGTCAGTAGCTGGGGACCTTGCCAAGAGGAATGCTTATTCAGAGCTTTCTTTAGGCATAAAAATGACCGATATATAGAATGCCTTCTTAGGGCATATCAAAAAGTCTCTTAATTCACATTTGCTTGCTTTTGATGAGTGGCTGTTCCTGTTTTATTTTCTGAACTGCAATAGGTAGATTCTACCTAAGGTTTTTTTTTTTGGTTAAAATTAATTTTAGAAATGGGTCATAAACAACTTAACTGCCATTTTCAGCTAATATCTTACAGTTTTCTTACTAGTTATCAATGTGTGTAGAAACAGATATGTATATTATTGATAATATCATTAATACAAGTTAGTAATGTGGGGAAGTGAATGCTGAATGTAATTGAGTAGCCTAAATTATCTGCTAAAAAGGACAATGGTAATGATGGTGGTGGTGGTAACAGAATAACAGAGGGGTATGCATGCTGCTGGGAATGCTGCGGGTAGGATTTTCAGGGGCTGTCAAGTTTAAATGTTGTTTTAATTGGTATTTTTATTTGTATTTTAATTGTCATTTAACTTTTACACTCGTGACATAAATATTTAATTGTTTTAAATTTTTAATTGTTTTAAATTTGGGAGGTCATTTAAAGAGCTGCATTAAAGAACTGGGGTCAGTGAAATCTATGAGGCAAAAGGAAGGTGGACAGGGCATATAGCACGAACAAAAAGACAACTGATTGTCATGTTGACTAATGAAATGGATACCTAGAGACCACAAGAGGTCCTTGGACAGTCTTTGTATTTGATGGGACAAACCAATGGTTAAGCTATTCATCCAGAAATACAAAAGAAAAAGCACAGGATCATATATTTTGGCAAATGGTAGATTTGCGTGCAGCCCAAAGGAGTGGCTTGACGACAAATTGGATAGGATAGTTTCAGAGATAATTTTTCTGAGTCTCAGCTTACATTGAAAAAGGACTCAAGTTCTTCCTTACGTTAGTTCTCTGTTGTGAGAGGAGAGTGAGGATGTGACCTAGCCTTTTCTGTATGGGGCTTGACCCAAGCTAGGTTGTTTGTAATAAGAGTTTGAAAAACTGATATTTTAGGATCAGAGTATCGAGAAAATATTTGCTACCATAAACTGTGGCTATGCTGGCTGAGGGATCCTAAGAGTTGCACTCAAAGAGTAAGTTTTCCCAGGCTGTGTTGGAAGGAGGTTATAGTTCCAAAAGGCAACTTTTCAAAGTTCTGGTGATGACACAAGCATTTTAATACACTGCAGCACTATGATACCTGAAGCCATATTATTACTATCCAGGAAGTTTGCACTTTGACATTTGGCATGTGGGTGATAAAATTATGTGGTTATTTTTATATTTAATTAGGAGGAAGCTTGTGAGATACCTGCAAAATGGAAAGGGCTTTGATCATGCATCCTTTCAAATATTTATGTGAAAGGAAAAACCCTTTAAAAATTGAGGTTGTAAATCATTGAATCCAAGATCTCAGCAGTTTGCCAATTAAACCTCTCCTGAGCGGCTTTCCTGTGTGCCATTTGGTCTTGTTTATATGGACAAGAAAGTCACCCATGCTACCTGATGCATACTCTTCTTTTATTTATAATCAGGTAGCCAGGAATAAACTGTTCTGTGCCTTAAAGGTTATGGAAAGCAAGAAAGCAAGCCATTGCAATGAACCTATTTCTTATTATTTGGACACACTGATTGTTTCAACACTGCATTGCTACTCATTCTGTTTACACCATATTGAATGAATGAAGCTTTATTTATATCCAGCCCCATCTTCCAAAGGGACTTGGAGTGGCTTACAAGAAAAAAATAACATAAGTAATAATAAAACACATAAGTCAAACAATTTAAATATGTATCATATTATAGGGGGTAATGAATTACATTTCTGTGGTTTACATTTCAAAACAACACAACACATATACCCAGACTCTCTAAAGCTTGAAATAACTACTATGAGAAAATTAACAATACAAGAAGAAATCATACAAAAATGAAGTTAAGAAAGATAGCCAGTAGAAAGACTGCAATGCAATCAGTGGTAGCAGCAATGTCAGATGTGTTCTGCACTTACAAGCTATTCCAAGAAGAGAGCAGCCATGCCGTACGTGGAAAAGGTTGTTCCTCCCACCAGAAGCAATTACAGTAAAGATCAAATGGCATTTCACAGATCTACTCAAATGCATATGATGGGGGCGCACAGAAAAGGTACCACTCTGCAGAACATACAGAATTATTGGTTTCATGTGAGAAGAGATAACTTCTGTGGCTTATGTGTCCTACTAGTATGTACAGGTTTGTAAAAGTGAGAATTGATATCTTGAACTGCTCTGGGAGGTCATGTATGTGAAACATATTATGGTGGCATCATCTTCCAAGATCTGCTAAGAGCCACAATTCTGAATTAGCTGAAGTTTCTATGTCATATTCTAGACTTGCCTCTCACACTGTAGTATTTGTATCTTACATACTACAGAAGGGCAGCAAGAATTCCTTTGTCATAATAGGACATTGCCATCATAAAAGGAAACTGGTGAAAGATGGAGGTGTAATTTAAATTGCTAGTTAAAATACTAAGTGTTATCCACATTGCATGGTTTAGCACTTTGACACCATTTGAATTGCCATGGTTGCATTTTATGGAATTCTGGGATTTGTAATTTCATTGCATATTTAGAATTCTGTTGCTGTAGTTTAACAGAGTGCACAAGAGAATTCTAAGCATTCAAATAACAGATTTCCATAAGAAAAAGTACTATAGCTAAGGTGGTCTCAAACTACTACTATTGTGCAATGTAGGTTTATTTCAGTGATTTAAAATAAGATTTCATCATTCAGATTCACACTTCCCATACATACTGCATTCGGGTCAGTTGCTATAAACATATGAATCTATAAGTAAGCAAATTATATGAACAGTCAGCCTTCCATATTCATAGATTCTGCATCCATGACTTGAAAATGCTTAGAAAACAACTGTGTGAAAGGGAACCTCTAAAACTATGGTCCCGCAGAGGAGGCAATCAAAAGCAAAACACAACCAGTCTCCAGGTGAAATAGAAAAATCGTTTATTTTCAATGATGGCCATGCAGGGACGGAAACAGCTGAAGACAGTGCATGCCTTCTTCTTTCAAAGAGCTGCTCTGTGATGCTATATTTTTACTGCTATCTTTTATATACTTATTCATTAGGCATGGCCTAACCTTTTCTCCACACATCTCTTGCCCAATCAAGTTTCTTAAAAACATGCTTTTCTCAGTATTTTCTATCTTGACACTTTCAACTAAATAAGCTCTACATACGAGGCGGCAGCATCTATAAGCATATATTATTTGTATCCTGATAGCATTGACTTGTCAGGTCACTCTGTGTGCATTGATATTAAAAACATTCCAACATCCTGTCTCATGGCCTCCCCTCTCGTTACCTTTCACCAAGAAGAGGCACTGTTTAAGTTAGCATTTCAGCAGTTTGCATTTATGAAGCTCATTAACCCCTTCATGTGGAATTACTTTCTCTGTGGCTTACTCTCTGCACAAGAATACAAAGACAGGTATCTGGCTTCAACACGAAAGGACTGGGAATTTACAGATGGGTGTAACTGACCAGAATGGTCTTTCTCCATATCTAATTGCATATTATTGATAGACATCTTGAACCCAAACACTTGAAACCATATGTGGATATGGACGTGTGTGTGTGTGTGTGTGTGTGTGTGTGTGTGTGTATACATACACACAGACACACATACGCATACACACAGACACACACAAAAACAAAAAACAAATTTAATTAATTAAAACATATTCAAAGTTGAAAACCTCAGCACCATCTGACTAGATCTTAAGCACCTTCATATTTAAATGCCTAAATAAAGAGGTTTTAGCTGGCCGCTAGAAGGACAGTAGGGAGGGGACCATTCTGGCTTCCCTGGGAAGAAGGGAGTTCCAGAGTTGAGGGGCAGCCACCAAGAATATCCTCCCTCTCGTTCCCACCAACTGGGCTTGAGATGGGGGTAGTACCAAGAGAAAGGCCACACCTGAAGATCTCAGGGCCCATAGAAATAGCCAGGACCCAAACCATCAAGGGCGTTAAAGGACATAATCAGTACTTTGGATTGTGTTTGGTAACAGACTGGCAGTCAGTGGAGCTGCTGCAACAGGGGGGTTGTCCGCTCCCTTTAGCCAGCCCCAGTGAGCAACCTGGCTGCAGCTCTTTGGACCAGCTGAAGTTTCTGAGCAGCCCCACGTAGAGCATGGTACAGTAATCCAGATAGGATGTAACTAAGGCATGTATCACCATAGCCAGATCAGGTATCTCAAGGAATGGGCACAGTTGGTGTGCAAATTTTAATTGTGCAAAAGCCCTCCTGGCCACCGCTGACGCCTGGGCCTCCAAGCTTAGTACTGAATCCAGAAGGATCCCCAAATTGTGGACCTGTGCTTTTTTGGGTTAGTGTGACACCATCCAGCACAGGCTGAATCACTATTTACTGATCTACCTTCTGACTGACCAGGAGTACTTTATTTTTTTATTAATTTCATTTATATACCGCTTTTCTCTTGGGCAACTCAAAGCGGTGTACAACATAATGGACAAAGATTCAATGCCTCACATCCATATAAAAGAATTACATTACACATCTAAAACAATTGCATATAACTATAAATTAAAATCATTAAAACTATACAAACCATCAGACATAACAATTAAACATTAAACATTTAGACATTTAGACATTGCATCAATCCCATGGCTTCCTTTAGCTTCTTGACTATTGCTATCATTCATCAAATGCCGGCTTACACAGCCAACAAATGCTTGTTTCCTGAATGCCAGGAGGAAGGGGGCCAATCCGATCTTGCTTGGGAGGGAGTTCCACCTCTGTCTTGTTAGGATTAAAATTCAGTTTGTTTGTTCTCAACCAGTCCATTACTGATGACAGACACTGGTTTAGGGTCAGGACAGCTTCATTGCTTTTAGGTAGAAAGGAGTAATAAAGTTGGGTGTCATCTGTATATACTGTAGGTGGCATCGTATTCCAAAGTTTTTGATGACCTCTCCTAGTAGTTTCATGTATATGTTAAGCAGCATGGGGGACAAAATGAAATCCTAAGGAACCCTACAGATCAACTGCCAAGGGTTCAAACAGGAGTCTCACAGCACCAACTTTTGAGTATGGCCCTCCAGGAAGGTCCAGAGCCACTGTAAACAGTGCCTTCCAGTCCCATTCCAGCGAGAAGACTAAAAAGGTTATCAATGGTGTTAAAAGCCACTGAGAGATCCAGGAGAACCAACAGGGTTACACTTCCCCTGTCAAGCTCTCTATGGTGACCAAAGCTGTCTCTGTTCCATAGTCATGCCTGCAATCAGATTGAAATGGATCTTCTAGACAATTTGTTTCATCCAGAAATCCCAGGAGTTAAGAGGCTATCACATGCTCCAAGACCTTGCTCAAAAAGGAAAGATTGGACACTGGCTGAAATTTGTCCATTATATAAGAGTTCAGGGATGGTTTTAAAAATATAGGTCTCACAACTTTCTCCTTTAGGCAAGTTGGAATTTTGTCTTGTTCCAAGGAGACATTGACCCACCTTCATCCATGCTGCCTATCCCCCTCTGGCCTGTAAGGGAAGAATCAAATTGGTTTTTTTAGAGACACTTCTGACCATCTTGCAACCATTTGTTTATATGTATTCACTTTCCATTCATCTCTGTCCCATGAGCATAAGGCAGGTAAAAGCAATGTCTTGGCACAAAGTTTTAGACTCATTGATCTACAGACTGCAAATCCTGGCTCCAACCTTTTTGCAGTGTGTTGATCCCAAGTGCAGTTCTTTGACTGAAATCTTTCATTTAATTGAAAATGCAGCAGTTTTATAACTCTTTTGCCGCAGTACACATGGGGCATATTTTGATGTGTGTTTTTTCCCAGAGTATTGATCTTTTAGCCTGACTTGGTACTTCTAAGCGAGCTGCGATATTGCTTCACTTCATCATGTGTACTATAGTATACGTGGCAAGTGGCACCTTTCTCATTTATTTTTCCAAAGCAAAATGTCACTGAAGAACAAGAGCTGAATGAAAGGATAAATTAAAATGGAGGTGCATGGAATGGAATCATATGGCTTGACGTAGTTTTTCATGGATTGAATAGGGCTGAATGTCTGATGTAGATGTGCTGGTAAATTGAAAACTGAAAGGAATCGAATATATGGATATACATAATATGAGAGCCTGCGTTATACTGAGTCAAAGCAGATTGTTCATCCATTCGGCCTGCTGTTGCTTGCTGTGATTAGGAGCTACTCTAGTCAAGGTCTCTGGCAAAGGCTTTTCTTAGCATCTGCTGCTACCTGAAACTTTTTTACTTGAGTGTACCTGGATTTGAACCTGGAATATTATATGAAGGAAGCATGAACTCTGCTACTCTGCTGGGGCCCTTTTCCACTGCAGCTTGCATTGCAATCATTACAGTGTAACATATATGTATTCTATTCATTACAAGAGGGTTTTTTCATTGACCAACTTTCAGCCATGAATTTAAGGTTATTTAGTCACCACAAATGTTGCACCTTTTTAGTAGTGGGACATCACTCCACTGAAACAAAACAATGTATTATTTATTATCTGCTGCACATTGTTAGTTGCAATGAAACATTTATGGGAACATAGGGAATATGGAGTGTAGTGGTCCCTCTCCTCTTATTCTCATTCTTATTCTTCCCCCTTCTGTTCTTCCTCCTTGCCTGGGAGGTGTGAGGAGGGAAATACCCTTTAATCTCCATCCCTTTCCTCACCTCAGGTTTGGGGCTTGGGCCAAACCACCGAGGCAGGGCAGAAGGGATCCTTCCAGGCTTTCCCCACATTGGAAGGGAAGGTAAGAGGGGCCATGAATGATCCTCCTCCCCTCCTCTACCTAGTGGCTTCTCTCTCCACCCACTTCCTTCATAACACACCTCCCCTGCCCTCCCTCATTTTACCACTCCACATATAGAGTGTACTAAGGGAGTTATGAAAAAACAATTGGGAGGTGGGAAATAACTGAAATACAGGAGGGTTGGGTCACATTAGTTGATGCCTAAGTCTTATTATTAGTTGTACCAAGAATAGATCCAAGGGATTTCCAAATATGTTGTCTCATCATTCAGCAATTGATTCTGTTCTGTTCAACCTGAGACTAGAAACTATTATTATATTGTAAGTATCTTTTTTAAGACTGATATTGCAAAGATATTTTCAATCAACGTAAATCTTCAAAAGTATCATTTTAATACACATTGTTATTTATATTTCTGGAATAATCTCCTCCCAACAGCAAACAACAACAGCCTTTATTGGCATACACTAACAAAATCACAACACAGATATGTATAACAAAAGGAAGTCAGTTTTAAAAAAGTGAAACCCGATTAAAAATTACTAAGTTCAAGGGGAAAAAAAACTTGCAACCACCTTGCAAAAGAATGCATCAGAATTGTTCAGGAGGTAAGGAATTTTATAACACTCTCACCACTAACAACACTGCAAAAAATTGAATTCCTGTTTTTCATCCACATCTTGCCATATTTCACTCCCAAATTCCATATAAGGTTTAGTTAAAATGTTAAAACCAAGTGAAGTATTACAATAACTTTTTCTTTCCAATTAACAAAAAGTGGCATAAGAAACAAACACTATAAAAGCCAGTTCTTACAATGCAGCTGTAATGCCTTTAGAAGCTTCTGGCAATGCTTTCATCTCAGGACATCAAAGAAGTCAGTCAGTACAAGAAATGGATCACTGGGAAAGTTTTGAGTCCAATAGCCCTCAGATAAATCTCATCCTGTATTTCAGAGAACATTTCAGCACTGAAGGATAATTTTGCCCCATATACTGAATCAGGCCATTTCATAATCAGTCCTAGCTGGATAGCCTGTCTCTTTACTGGAACTGACAGGTCTTTTGTATGCAAACACCTTTAAAATGGAGATGTCAGGGACAGAACAGCCGAGAAAGAGCATGGAGCTGTCAATCCTTTTCTCATGTTCAGTTTACTCATCTTCAGAGTATATCATGAAACCACAGTCTCATTTCTTTTGTAAGCAAGAAGATATGAAATATTTGCCCTTTGTCATTCTCAAAAAAATCTTGAAATCTTTGGTTCATTTTCATATTTAAGCAAGAGTCTATGTTGTTTGACATCCTGCTTCCACTAGTGGAGAAGAAAATGCTTCAAGGAGCCTTTCGGTTGAGCCCTTGAAAATGATATTCAATGCCATGCTCTCTGTGCATATGAAATTACCATGTCCAACCGTCATTGATGCCACTGATAGTCCTATCCTGCATAAATGAATCTGATCGCAAGTGTAACAATAGCACATATTTTATTCATCTGGGGAATGATGGGAAGGTCGATCCAAACTTTAGAACTAACTTTACTTTTCAATTCCTCTTCTTCAAAGGCCTCAATCATCTCCACAAATAATAATTATATGACATGTACCATTGACATTTTAGCCATTAGAACAATTATTGACATACCTTACTATCTAGACATAGATTTTAAAAAATGTTTTAAAGATTAATACTTCTCTAGCTAAGATTTTTCACTTTTTTCACATTTATTTTAAGAACTTTATAAGGTGGGATTTTCACTATTCTTAGGGTTTAGCTTTTCAAAATGTATATATTACCACTCCACATATAACTTTCCTATATTCTTGACTAGTTTAATACCTTAATATTTTTTTCCTTTTCTTGGAATGAAAATGATTATTAGCTATTTAATTTATTCATAAATCCCAAACTGGTTTTGATGACAAAAATTTCAATATAAATAAACAACACTGTTTCTACCATTATTTAAAGATATGCCGTGTTGAATTGCAAAAGTTATATAAAAGCAATAATAGGTGATAATACCATATCTGTCTTCATGTAAGTATGCCCGGCAGAATTAGGTCAAACTCCCAGATCAGGAAATGACAATCTTTGTAAATTAAAGGAACAAGAACAGAAAAGTTTCCTTGTGTCTCTGTGTGAAGGTGTTTTTGAGAAACCTGTCCCAGTAACCACTATGAAACAATCCACATAATATTACTTCAAATTGGGCACAGCTAATCCTCTTTCGTGGTAATCTAAGACAGCAGCCATCAACACATTCTGAGGAAGACATCCCATAACTAAATATGTATTGTTTGACATGGTATTTCCTTGTGTTTACTCTGAAACCAGGAAATTTGTCTGGATATAATCTATTGACTTCTTGCATAAGAGAGACAGCTAATTGAAGAACTTCCTCCACAGCATTCATAATTTTATAAACAAAAATGATTGCCAGTGACAACGTTTTATATTAAATAATCAGCAAGATCTTCTGAGGAGGAGAGGATTTTTCAGACTTTGTATTGATTTGGAAAATGTAATGTAGAGACAACCTTGGTACTTTCCGAGCCTTTTCAAGGTCAGTGTTAGCTCTGGAGTATTCCCCAGTCCTCCGTTAGGTTCAAGAGGATAGCAGTAGATCTTTCAGACTTATTTCATCAAGGAAGCTTAGAAAGTACTAAAATGCTTTTCTAACACAGTCTTGACTGGTTCCTGCCTTTCCTATGAGGATTTCCTGCTTCTTGGCAGAGGGTTGGACTGGATGGCCTATGAGGTCTCTTCCAACTCTTATGATTCTATCTTGTCTCTGAAGCCCAGTATGATATCACTGGCAAGTTGAATCCTTCCATTACAAAAGCCAGCCAGATGCTGTGGACCATTATTTTAAAGCTTTTTTTGTGTTTCCTGCTATTATCTCTCCCTCCCAATTAAAATGGCTCAAAACTCTTTAGCTGTTTGTCTTGACTGAGGTGCTCCATTCTCCATCATTTCAGTTGTTCTGTGCTATAATGTTTTGTCATATTTTGAGATACGATCACTAAAACTATGCAGAATTGTTCAAGAATTTTGCTGCAAATGATTCGTATATTATAATAATTGGATTTGATTCATTATAATACTGGGATCTGATTCTTCAGTCCCTTTTCCATTTTCCAACATTAAGTTGCCTCTCCCCACTATTTTATCCCAATGGATTCCCCCCCCCCCCCAATTGATGTTTTCAGAGGAGGTCTAACCAATTTATGTTTCCATCCAACATTTTCTATATGGTTTCATTCAGCATTCCTGGCCAAGATTCCACCAGCACATACATAATCTAGGATTTTTTTTATCATACACTTTCCATATCTACTCTCTTAAGACAGTTTTCCTTTGCATTTTTCTTGCCTATTGATTCTTCGATCTGTTGTAGTTATTCATCCTGCTTTGACCTTTCACCATTTTGGCTGCTTTCCTCTTGGACATGTTTTGTCTTGTCAATATCTTTCTTGAATTGTGGTGTGTAGAACTGGACACAGGTGGGACTCTTGATCTAGATATCAAACTCCTCTTGATGCAGACTAGAATTGCATTGGCTTTTAAGCTACCACAACACACTGTTGACTTAGCAAGCTTGATTAGCATTGAGTAGCTTTGCAGCTGCAAGGTAAATCAGTGAGGATATCTGCATAGAGGTAGTCTGGCTGGCTCCTGTTGCATGGAGGCATCCTCTTTTTGGGAGGTGTTAACTGACAATTGATTGTCTGGAGTTCCCCTGTTTCTGAGTGGTGTTCCTTATTTACTGTCTCGATTCTGGTGTTTTTTAAATATTGGTAACCAGATTTTTTTCATTTTCATAGTTTCCTTCTTTCTGTTGAAATTGTCCACGTGCTTGTGGATTTCAATGACTTCTCTGTGTAGTCTGACAGTGGTCCAGCATTTCTGTGTTCTCAAAAATGTCACAGTGGTCCAGCATTTCTGTGTTCTCAAAAATATGCTGTGAGGAGCCCAGGTTGGTTCTTAGTGGGTCAAGTGCTCTGTGGTTCCTTTGATGTGTGGTAGCTGATCTTTGTCCTTACTCTTTTGGCTTGTTCTTGGTCTTGCAGCTCTTCTGATGTCTGTCATAGAATACCCATTGATTCAGCTTGTTTACAAGACTATCATGGGGGGCCTTGTCAAAGACCTAACTGAAATCAAAATATACTACACATACAGTATTTCCTTCATTTATCAAGGTTGCAACTCTATCAAGAAAGCAATAAGATGAATCTGACATGACTTGTTTTTGAGAAACCCATGTTGACTTTTAGTGATATCAGTGTTCTTTTTATGTCTACACAAGACTAAACCTCATAAGCACTCTGATTTTAACACGCGATGTTAAAATCAGAGTGCTCATGAGGTTTAGTCTGTTTGCAGTTTATTTCTTTGGATTTAAACCTTTTTCAAAAAAGTTTGCCTTCTTCCCCACATAGTTTTACAGAAAATCCAGACTTTTAGGCAAATGTCTATCTCTCCAGGTGATATTACTTCATTGTGTCATTCAGTGGTAGAGTTAGTGGTGGACTGAATTGGTTGGTGATCATTCCTGCCAGGAAGTTGCTATTTTCCATTTGAATTTTTTAAAAATGAAGTGCATGTTGCTGAGTTGTTGCATATCAGTATGCTAGCATTAGCACACCTCTGCTTAACAGAAATATAATTGGATAGTTTAAGAAAAAATTCTTGATTCTGATTTAGCATTCTCCAATACTTTCATAAGCCCATTCTTTTTGTGATATTTTGTGATATAGGCTTTTATATAGGGGTTTTTAAAAAATGGAATTGCAATATTTGTTTAGGTTTTTTTTTTTTATACTAATTTTTGAATCAACATTCATATGATTATTAGATATCAGGTTTTTTTAAACAGAATAGAGCCCTGGTTTCTTTTTGGCATATAAAGATGTGTGTGTGTGCACACCTTCAAATTGCCTGTCAATTATTTATGGTTTTCTTAGGGAAATACTCAGGAGTGCTTTGGCCATTTCTGTCTTCTTAAAATATAGCCAGCAGTATTAATTGGCAGTCTCCTATCCAACTACTAATTAGGCCTGACCACGTTTACCTGCCAGGATCAGACAAGATTTGATGTCTTTGGGGGTATTTGGGCTTCTTTTCAGAGCAAATTAAAAAAAAATTACTGTTCTAAAAGCAATGCAACGATCTGACCCATATAATAATGCAATTACTTTTACCCCAAACTTTTCAATATATTGCTCTATTTCTGAAGAAGAAAAGGTTTGAAATGTTAAGAGTATGGTGTGTGTGTGTGTGTGTATCTATATAGAGAGGAAGTGTTTCCCCCCTCTTTTTTCTCTTTTCTTTTTTACTTATTGAATTTTCTTAAGGTTTGTACATAATCACAATGTACCAGATCTGGAGGGATTGGATCCTCTAAACCCCTCCCATTAGCTTTGTAATGTACAAACATGTATATCTTTAGTTAAAAAAATAAAAAATTGCTGTTCTAAAATAGAATGATAAAGACTGTTAAAAGTCAAGTTCCTGTCGGATTTGCTAGTGCTAGCTTGGGCACGGGTAGCAATTGTGTGTCTAACCAGACCTTGGCACTGCTCAATATTAAATCAAAGGTCGCCTCCACTCATCAGCTCCAAGGCACATTCATTTTTCATTTCTAGAAATGTTGTGTATTTGACATGGCCTGACTCTACTTTCATCCATTCAGAATGAGGATAATTGAATCCATCTATTATTGCTACGTTTTCTCTTCTGTCTGCCTCCCTAATTCTATTCCTGGGGACAATATTTTATTCCCAGGACTTCATTATTTCTTTTCACTTGGCTTTTTCACCACAGCCATAGTGTGGCTGAATTTGGTCATCTTTAGCCTTTTTATTTGTTGAAACCTATGCTCTCAGTGCACTCAGTTCTCTTTCCAGAACACCCCATCCCTGAGAGCAGAGCTAGGGCTTCTCACATCAGTATTAGTTTTTCAGGGCAGGTTCATTCATACAGGTGTATCTGCCTCATGAATAATCTGACTCACAGCAGAATGTGTAAACGGATCCCTTAAGAATACTTGTGCTTGAAATGAGGCCTCTCCATAACATCCTTCCATCACTTATGCATCACTTCCCTTAATGCTGTATACCTCAGTCACACATGGAGTTGAATGAAGTGATCTAGCAGAATGTGCTACTTCAGGCTACAGATGAGGGCAATTAGATTCTTCCCAGTGTACGCAAACTTTGTTTCAAGCACAAAATTATTTAAATATTGTATAAAATTACTTCCAGGCAATGTGCATAAGATACTTAAAAAATGCCATGTTTAGACTTGGGTCTCATCTCCAAAATATCTTATGTTTGTATATACAAATGTAGGTATTCAAAAATCAGAAGAAAAAAATCAATATCTTTCTAGTCCCAAGCATAAGGAATACTCATCCTAAACATTGCTTGTGGTCATTGGCTACAGTAATTTCTTGATTGAATTTCTTGAGAGATTGGTTATTCACGTACTGGCAAAATGAAATGTCATTTTGTGCACCACTAAATTAGAGTATTTATGTTGAATCGGGATAGCCTTCTGTTGTTAGGGATTTTTGGGTTTTTTTTTGTAATCAAGGAGTATTCAGCTTTGGCTTCTCAAACTGGTACTCTTCAGTGATGCTGTGCGTAGCACCTCAGTGTTTTCACAGCTTATTCTGCTGCATAGCATGAAGCCAAATTCAGACCATAGATGCCTCGTATGTATGTGTGAAGGCAGTCTTAATTTTATGTGTGCGATGACAGCTGCACTATGAGACTTGTCAGGATGGCCTCTTCCTGAACAAGGTATTTCCTTAGGGTATGTAAGAAGCTGCATTGCTAGGTGTAAATTGTCCTTGACCTTTTCACAATATTAAGTTCAGATTTCAGGATCTCTGATCTTTCTCTTTGGTTCTGGCTGACACTGCCATTGATCTCAACTTCCAACTGTGGGACAGAAATGGATGCTCGCAACCATATTCTATCAGAAACAACTTTGAACACTCCTAAATGCTTTCTACTTGTTCATTGACTGTGACATCAAAAGAGGTGTTTAAAAGGAAAAGTAGTCATTTCTTTCAAAGATACCTGAATGTGATTATGATCATAGAAACATATTGTCAGTGTTACATATGCATACATGATTCTTTTATTAAATAGCTGAGTTTTAGCTTTTAGTACATATGATGGCTGCTTATTTCTGTTAAGATGAAAGATACGTGCCCTTTTGTTTGGCTGCATCTCATGAGGACATTTTTACTTTAGAAATCAAAAAGAAAGACAGAAAAAGAAAGAAAAGCATAGGATGGAATCTTAGGTCTCAACTGAGGAGGTTTTTAAAAAAATCACTTTTATGTGCTTTGTATTCAAGTGGTTTTATTAATGGGCTCAGAATCATCATTATTGCCTTGTTTAAAAATTGCCAGAATTGTTCTCAGAAGTTACTGGGAGAAGTTTAAATGTCTGTAAATGATTCCTCCTCAGTTCATTTACACCTGTTTGGAATTTATTGCTTATATGCATGACGTTCCTCAATACTGATCAGAGTGCATCTTATCAGCTTTTAATATATTTGTTTTGCTTTAACTGTACTTTCAGATGTTCTCTTAAATTTAGGGAGGATTAATTTGAAATGGAACTGAAAAAAAAACCCTATGTAAATTTCAACTTTTGTCCCAAAAGTTGTCTTTTCAGCAGAGTAGACAAAGTAGACTGCTAAACAGAAGGAAATCAATGTTTTTGAGTGAGTTGTGCAATCCCAAAGCTAGCCCCAAAGCACCATATGCAAGGAAGTCTGAATTTTTAATACGCGTCTTTTCAGCCAAAACTTGTCCATCCCTTCCGAATGATCCTTTTTTGGATTGCCTCCTACTTTCCCCTCTCTATGTGTTGGCACTAAAGAATAAAGGCAGAAAAGTACAGTCTGCCTTATTTTAGATATCCTTCATATCTGGGCTGATTTTTTTTGTATTTTTATTAGGAAAAAGGGGAGAAAGTAGAATGGGGAAAGAACAGCGATCTAAACTGATTGCAAGAGCTGCCTGGTTGATTCAGTGCCTAGAGGGAAGTAAAATATGAGGCATGATGTTCAGGGAGAGCAACCCTTCTATTCTGATTTCAGACCACATATAAATATTACTAAGGACCAGTCTCTTTGTTTGTATAGATTGGATAGATGTCATAAAGAATTAAATGGGATGTTATGGGGGGGATGAGAATGTTAGACACACAAACAGCTTTGCTGTAGAAAGAAAAAGGAATCAATGCTCTTTTCTCATTATTACAGTAGGTTAAATGGTGTGAAAGGGGATGGCAATGCTCATAAAACTGAGTTGAAGAAACAGTGGTATGCTTGATGAAAATCCTACCCCAGCATCTAAATGAGTGCATCTGACAAAAAAGCTCAAAAACCCATATACGATTTCTGCAGGCAACTGTTGATCTTTCCAAAACATATTTCAACTTATGTACGTCTAGAGTAGAGTTGAGAAAAAGAGTGTGTTTACTGGTGAGTTGGGTTCATTCATCTGCCATGTTGTTATGGTTGGTCCTTGTGATCCTCAGTGGAGCCCTCATCAACAGCAGACTGCTTATCTGGGATGTGTGGCAAATTATTTTTCACATTAATCTATGTTGCCTCTTTGAGGTAGATTCATAGAAAACTGGAGGATGGCAAACTCTTTTATGTTACTCTTAAAGGGCAAAAAAAGACCAAGGTTTCACCTTATTTTATGTAGTCATTCTCTTGATTAACATAATACTATTCTCCACTGTTTTTTCTAATACTGTTATCTGAGCTTTTATTATGTTTCAAGTGCAGCTATGAATTTATGTCATTTCTGAAATCAAGCCAAATCTTTTTTTAATTGAATGAATTTTTAAATTGTCTTTCTAAAGAAGTAAACAGCTCACCAATAAAACTAACTACCAACTGTAAGTTGGGACAGCCTTAAATTTTAGATTCTCATATTAGTGAACAACACATCCTCAAACAGCAGTGTTTTTGTAACTACAGCACATTTTGTATTTTTAGTAGAAGATATACATAAGCATATACAAATTTCATGCATATCCATGCCCTTTTTTGACCTCCTTGTCAGTAATGAATCCCTTCCTTTTTGGGTTATGTGATAGGGGTAGAAAGTGCTTGGTAACCACTTCCCATTTTCCAGTGTTTGGAGAGCAACAGAACAGACGGCTTGTGGAAGGAGATGGATTCATTTTTACTAATACCAAATATGGTTACATCATCCATAAGGGTGCAGCGGAGTTCAGATGATAGAGCTGAAGAGTTACAGTTATGTATCATACATAATTTCGTACAGTTTGCATATATTTTAAATGCTATCAACTCCATCTCTCTCATGCCCATTCCAAATGAGACCCCAGCTTCCTCAGTATTTGCTGGTCTCCCCTACCCATAGCCCACCAAAGTACATATAGCCAGAGTTAAAACCTGCCAGTATCTTCCTTTACTGAGTAAACTAGTTTTCCAAGGGAGCATTAAGGCAGAAGAGGAAATTGTTTTATATCTTCCCTTTATGTTTGATTATGGCTGAGTGACTATTAACATATTATTTATATACTGTTGGCTTGGCACCTGAAGCTCAAACTACAGTTCAGCAGAGTCCCAATTCCTTTTATTCATTTCTTTAAATGTAGTTGTAGGCAGACACAGAAAGAGACTGTTAAACACGTTTCTTTCTGGTTTGGAGAAAAACACTGTTGAGTTCATAGAACTTTAAAAGAGTTTAAGCTAAATGTTTCATCATATTTACATATCTACATATTTTTTTTATTATTATTACTATTCAAACTACAACTACTACAACTGGAGAAGCTCCTGAGACAATTTGAGACTCTGGCAAATTTGCTACTGTAAAAATTGTGTGATAAAAATTGCTGCATATTCAAAGCTGTTATTCACCCTAGGAGGTGTCCATTGTAGGATGCATTATCAAGACAAGAAGCTAGAAGGTACCTGATAACCAATTTCTATTCCCAGGGTTTGGAAAGGAACAGAACAGGGAGGTTGTGGACTTCCTAAAGTGCGTGCCTTCCCACATTTTCCTTTGGGTTGTCTAAATGATTCACCAAGTTAAGGCAATGGCATTCAGCACAAAGCAGGAAAAACCTGCTTTGTAGCAAGGTAATTTTTCAGCGGGAAAGATGTGGGTCTTCTTGAAAGACCCACGTCTTTCCCACTGTGGGCGGAGTCTGGATGGGGCTGTCCGCACAGCACTCTCATTTTTTCTGGCCTCCATGAGGTCAGAATATTCAAAAGGGCTGCAACGCCTTCCCCAAATCCCCCCAAAAAGCATTAAAATAACTTACCCAGCCACCATAAAGTGCTGCCAGATCTCTCCCGGCATGTAGGAATTATGCACCAGGAGAAGGGGGGGGGGAAGAGGAGCAGTTTCCCTTCTTCCCTCCCCTTCCTGGCAATTATTCCTATACACCAGGAGCACTCTGGCATCACTTTAATGGTGGATGGGAGAGTTATTTTATTTTTAAATGGGTTTTGTGAGGGGGTGGGGGCTGTCTCCCTGTCCTCCCGGAAGGTTCCGGGAGGGCATCTGGACAATTCCCCCCCCCCCCAAAGCATGTGCTTTCTGAGAGGAGTGGACTAGAACCCAGGAACAATCATGTTTTTTAAGTGCAATTGCTCCCGGGTTAAAGGGCTGTGTGGATCCGCCTGGACTTAACAGCAGATCTAGCTGATCATGCAGTGTTTGCTTGCTGATATCTGGTCTTCCAAATAAATAAATATTACCTCTTTTTCATGCAGTCATCCCTACCTTTAGGGCAGATAGCATCTCCATTTCCATTCTCCCCTTCCATGCTTCCGATCTCTATTGCTACATTTTAGATGCCTCAGTGTGGTAAATAACAATATAACCCACAAAACAGAGACAACTTTTTTTAAAAAAAATTATAAAATGCAGAAATGATACAATGAGTAATACAGTTTGAGTCTTACATTTACATTGTTAGACTACTGGATTAGGCCTAAATCCATTAGTTAGTACCATCGAATCAATGTGGCTTTTGTTTGAGTTGTGGTTAAAGCTTGGAATTAGGCCCTTATAAATATTAATTGGGGGGCAGACATTTTTCTTTATTATTTCAGATATTTGTACCCTGCCCTTCTCCCCTAGCCCCAGGGCGTGGACGGCGACGGGGACTCAGGGTGGCTCTTTAATGTAGTTACATATCCAAGCAACACATGATTTAATCTTGGACTATATTCTTGTTAAATTCTCTC
This sequence comes from Anolis apletophallus, assembly GCA_030556195.1. Taxonomy (NCBI): domain Eukaryota; kingdom Metazoa; phylum Chordata; class Lepidosauria; order Squamata; family Anolidae; genus Anolis; species Anolis apletophallus. The sequence continues at coordinate 138,575,662 of JARBWK010000004.1, read as the reverse complement.
CCCCCCCCCTTTATCCCAATTGCTATTTAGACTTTCCTAATAGGTGAGTGAAGGATGCTAGTTTGCTTAATTTATTGTTCTTCAGATTGGCATTTAACCTGTGTGTAATTAGATTAATGTAGCAAACATTCAGAGCCCCCTCTTCTGTTCCTTCCTTAAGAGGTATTATGGGAACGTTATGCTCATTTCAATAGCAAATAAATTTCATGGAGAGGAGGACATGGCACAATTCTCCAGCACTGAGCAATTGGTTGATGTAGTATCCTTTCTTTCCTGCTTTTCATTTTAGTGAAGCTACTGATGATGAAAATCTTCTTCCATTTTTTTTAAAAAAACATGCTAGAACTTGATAAAATTTGAGGAGGGAACACATCAGAATAATACAAAATAATAACAAAACACTTATAACAAAAAAGTTAACATCAGAGTAAAACACAGAATACAAATAATCAAATAAAGCATAATTATGCTAATATTATAATTAACATTAAAACATATAACCTAAGAAAAGAGTTAAAATACGTAAGCACTGCAATTGTGGTTGTTCTTTAAAGATGTACAATAGCAGCAATGGAATTTAGCTAAATTAGCCAGTGTTCCATTTGAATTAATCTTTTGAAAGTGTCCCAGTCCTCCTCTCCTTACACTAAAGTGTATAGGTGGGTTTTCAAGAGTTTTATGAAGTAGAGGAGGGTGGGGGCCATTTTTTATTTTGGGGGGGGATCATGGAGAAGGCCCCCTCTTCCGTTCCCACCAACCGTGCTTGTGATGGGGGGTGGGACCGAGAGCAGGGCCTCCTCCGCTGTCCGCAGTGCACAAGATGACCTATATGAGGAGATGTGATTGGACAAATAGCCTGGACCCAAAATGTCTAGGGCTTTATAGGTTATGACCAGCAGTCTGTATTTAGCCTGGAAGCAGTAGTTATACTATGAAATAAAATGAACTTTTCAAGTGCATGTATGTGTTCCTGTATATATGGCTAGAGGTCTCTTTTAAGAATGATTGTAGCATATAAATCAATCAATATGATTTCTTAAGTCCAAAAGTCCATCTTGTGCATCAATAATGTACCCATGGGAATCAAGGTGCCTCTAGAAATCTCCCTTGGCAGATTTGAATGTTTCCTGTTCATCCTAGTTTTTTTGTTTGTTTGTTGTGGGTTACATTTGTACCAAATGTTAGCATCCTAAATGATGCTGAAAAATTCTAACACATGCACTCAAATGAATGAATGAGTTAATGAAGCAGTAAGTCAGTCTGTATGGCATAAATGTCTTTTTGTACATCTTCCTCTATAATATTTCATGAACAGGTATTTATAAAGAATAAATTGAATTTTGCTCTTTTAAAAGGCTGATGATTGGAAAACAGAAGGTCTTTCTTTTGATAGGTAGTTTAGCTTTAGCTTTAGAGTCATGTATAAGATTTACCGTAGAGTTGTGTTTGTTTCAGAATGTTTTGCGTTATTCTTTTTTTTAAGTGCATAGTATAAGGGAAACAGTGATTCATGGGGGAATCAAAAGAAACCTTCCCTAGATCTCACTGTATTGGACAACTACAGGCCGGTCTCCAATCTCCCATTTCTGGGCAAGGTACTGGAGTGTGTGGTGGCTTCTCAACTCCAAGGGTTCATGGATGAAGCAGATTATCTAGATCCATTTCAGGCTGGGTTCAGTCCTGGTTATGGAACAAAGACAGTTTTGGTCACCTTGGTGGATGAGCTACACAGGGGGATTGTGTCCCGGTTGGTTTTTCTTTCATTGACTTTTGACTAAGGTATTTTTGAGTCATCTTTCTGGGATGGAGATACTGTTCTTCAGTGGTTCTGTTCCTTCCTGGAGGGACATTCTCAGAAGGTGGTGCTGGAGAACTTCTGTTTGACTCCTTGACCACTGGCTTGTGAGGTTCCTTAGGGCTCTGCGTTGTTCCCCATGCTATTCAACATATACATGAAACTGCTGGGAGATGTCATCCAGAGTTTTGGAGTGTGGTGTCATCTATACGCAGATGACACCTAACTTTATCACTCCTTTCCACCTAATTCTTAGGAATCAGTTCATGTGCTAAACCAGTGTTTGACAGCTGAATGGATTGGATCAGGGCAAACAAATTGAAGCTTAATCCAGACAAGACAGAAGTGTTCCTGGTCAATTGAAAGACAGGTCTGGGAATAGGGATTCTTCCTGTGAGCTGCCTTGAGTCCTCTCGAGAAGGAAGGCAGGTTATAAATAAGGTAAATAAATAAAGTTACAATGTAATGCCATGTTGTCTTTAGTGGTGACTGAGAATAACCAGCAAAAACCAGGTTGAGATCTCCATCCATTGTGAGGATTGTATCTCTTTGGGCGTTAATCTCATAACCTAACCTGTCAGATAGGGTTGTTTTAAGGATAACAGTGGAGAAAGCAGAAAGAGAATGCTTGGTAGTTTGAGGTTCTTCAAAATATGCAAGGCTAAGCGTGAAATAAAAATAGTAAAAACTGGTGTCTGAACTAAATATGGGTTGATACTAGAGATGACAGAGATTTCTGAATTTGCAGATTTGTGGTTGCTATTTTTTTTAAATGCTCTGAGTACTAGCAGATTAAATTGAGCTTGCAGTCCTGACAGAGGCAGGGCTTAACCTAGTTTTTCTAACTGAAATTCACTCTCCCCAGCAGTAATTTGCCCTCACTGTGTGAAATGCATGGTTCAGATACTTAGATGGACATGGGAGGAGGGGAAGAAACAGCAGTGGTTCCACTGTTAGGGCAAGTATGTTACACATGTTTAAGAGACCATGTGTGAGTATTTAAATTGGGCATAGGCATGGAAGATTACAAACTATTTTCTCAATTACTGTATTATGATTGTTTGATTTTTTTAAATGCAGGGGATACTAATATATATTCCCATATCTAAGTTTTCCTAAGTAGGCTACATAGTAAAGAAGAATAAAGCTCTTTTACCATTGACAAGATAGCTTTGGAAAAATGTGTGTGGTGAGAGATTTAGGGAATTTCAACATCTCCAAAATGTCTTGCAAAACTAGGAAAAGTTCTTCCCCATGAAGTATTCTCCTTGGCCCAGCTGTTGAACTATATAGTTCATTGTAAAACAAAAAGTGTTGACAGATTATACATATATATGTAAGAAGAGGTAAAGGCTTGATCAAGTAAGTACATTATACAGAAAGTTAACAAAATTTTAACCATGTGAATAAATCCTGACAAGGGATATGCATAATCTATATAGCATGTTACAGGGCTTTTGTTGTTCTAGGTGTGGCACAAACCCATATTTTTATTCTGGAATTATTGTATCCAGATTGCCACTTTTTGTGTAGAATTTTTGTTTATTATTCAAAAACTGTAATTTTGCACAAAAAAATCCCTTGTCTCTCTGTGTGTAGGAATGCGTTTCGTGTGAAAACAAAACTTTCATGTTAAACCCCTACGTGTATTACAATACAGAATATACTAAAACACTTTGGGGTGTGCAAATATTTATTTCTTTATTTAAAACATTAGGGCGGAGCACAGCATATATACTGCAAACATTCAGTCCTAGGACAAGAATTCCTTATATGCATACATAAACATTAAAAACATTTGTCACAACATTAAAATACACTGATTAAAACCGTTTCACCTGAAAGCTTGGTCCCACAGCCAAGTTTTTACCATCCTTCTGAAGGACAGGAGGGAGGGGGCTGATCGGATCTCGCCAGGAGAGGAGTTCTTAGCCGGGGGGCAATCACCGAAAAGGCCCTGTCTCTTGTCCCCACCAATCACACCTGTGACAATGGCGGGATGGACAGCAGGGACTCCCTGGAGGATCTTAATCTCCATGGCGGCTCATAGGGGGAGATGTGTTTGGACATGTAAATTGGGTCAGGGCCGTTTAGGGCTTTATAGACAAAAGGCTTTATAGGCTTTATAGGCTCCTAAAAACTGTCAGTCTCTCTGACATTACTTTGTCCTCTCTGATGCTATCTGTATTTTATGGTTGCTGTTTTAATCCTGATTTTAATGTAGTTGTAAATGTTGTTATTGTTGTTTTTATTGTTTGTGAGTCACCCCGAGCCAAATGGGAGTGGCGACAGATAAATTTGAATAAATAAATAAATAAATAAATAAAGGCCAGCACTTTGAATTGTGCCGGGTAGCAAACTGGCAGCCAGTGGAGCTGGCGTAACATGGGAGTTGTATGCTTCCTGTGTGCCGCCCCACTTATTAACCTGGCTGCCTCTCATTGAAGTATTTGAAACTTTCGAGCAGTCTTCAAAAGCAAACCCAGGTAGAGTGCATTGCAGTAGTCTATCCTGGATGTAATGAGAGCATGGACCACAGTGGCCCAGTCTGGCTTCCCAAGGTATGGGTGCAGCTGCCGCACATGTTTTAATTTTATTTAACATCTATATGCGGCCACTTGCCCAGCTAGTGCATAGTTTTGGGCTGGTGTGCCATCAGTACGCTGATGACACCCAGCTTATCTTGAAGATGGAGGGCAGCCTCGAATCCATATCTGATAATTTCCATCGTTGCCTTGAGGCCGTCACTGGATGGCTGCGAGCCAGTAGGTTGAAGGTGAATCCGGCAAAGACGGAGATCCTGTGGCTGGGTCCTACGGGCTGTAGGGATGTTCAGCTTCCAACCCTGGACGGCGTGACATTATGTCCGTCGCCCTCTGTTAAGAGCTTAGGAGTAACCTTGGACCCCCTGTTGTCGATGGAGGCCCACGTCTCCAGCGTCAGCAGGGTAGCATTTTTCCATCTTCGCCAGGCGAGGTAGCTGGCCCCCTATTTGTCCCGGCGCGACTTAGCCACAGTGATCCAAGCCACGGTCATCTCAAGGCTGGACTACTGTAACTCTCTTTACATTGGCCTTCCTCTGTCGGTAATCCGGAGACTCAAGCTGGTGCAGAATGCTGGAGCGCGACTCCTGGCGGGGTCCCGATTGGCCACCACATCACGCCAATCCTGCGCGAACTGCGCTGGCTCCCAATTGAATGCCGGATTGCCTTCAAAGTGTTAGCCCTGACTTTTAAGGCCTTACATGGTCTGGGGCCAGTGTACCTACGGGACCGCCTTGTCCCATATCATCCCACCAGATCACTGCGCTCCAAAGAGCTAAACTTCCTGGTCATCCCAAATGTGAGGACCTACCATCTGTCCGCAACCCACCACCGAGCTTTCTCTGTTGCAGTCCCTACCATGTGGAATGCACTGCCCGCCGGCATCCGTGCCACCCAGGGCCTCCTCCCGTTCAGGAGAGCAGTTAAGACATTGCTGTTCCAACAAGCCTTCGGAGTTAGCTAAACTGTAGTTCGCACCGCCTAGCTGTCAGCCCACTGCGACTCCATTTGTTGTTTCAACTGTTCTAATTGTAATTCCATCTTAATGGTATTACTGTGGTTTATGAGTTATCTGACAATTGTATTTTACGAACTGTTGTAAGTCGCCCCGAGCTGTTGGGGGGGGCGACAGACAAATGCAAAATAATAAATAATAAATAATAATAATTGTGCAAAAGTTCCCCTGGCCACCGCAGTAACCTGGGAATAACAAGACAAAGACGGCATAGATAAATTTGTTTTCTCTGCAGTGGGGTGAAAATATTAGGAATTATTTGTCCTTGCATTCAGGGACAAAAAAGTCAAATATATTTACAGTCTCTATGTCCTTTGGGAGCGAAATGAATTTCCTCCAAAATGGAAATTATTTGAGAAAAATGCATAAATATTGGGAATGCTTTGTGTATGTGTTTAAGAAACTAGAAATCTAAATCTTTATTTCATAATGATTGAATGATTGATTGATATAGGTAGCAGATGTATAGCAGCATGGAGATGGATAAGATATTTTCTGTAGCTCTCCCTTATTCCTTGTGAGCAATAGGCGACTTTTGTATTGTCTAGTATATCAGTGGTCAATTAGTGTTTTTCTTGCCTTCCAGCGAATCATGTTTTATTCTTATTTGTTTAAAAAACAGGATTAAGTAATGGATGCAAAATGACCGCTAAAGGAACAGTCCTGTTGGGAGCAAAATGTGGGGGTTTGTGGTAACCTTCTCCTTACCAATGGCCTATGTATATGCCTTCAGATTAAATTATTAGGTCATCTTTACATTCTGTTCTCTTTTGCAGAGCTTGTCAAAGGTTTAGAAAAATGGTTGGAAAATTCAGTGCTAGCTTGCCAGTTTAGTAGCTTCCCTTGAATGGGTATATGAGAATTGGTAGCTTATTTTGATACTTTGTATGAAAAAAGCTAGTATAGGAGACAGGAAAATGTAGGAAAAGTGACTCCTGCATTTGTGAGGTGGTTTGAAGTGTGCATCTGGTTTGATTTATAATCCACACTATCCCCAAAAGACATCCAAATGATTATAACTATATTGCATGATGAAAAAGATGAATGTCTAGTTTCCCACCATGCCTGATCTCACAAGCTAAAGGTTGGTTCACATGTACATGTTTATCATTTGTGTCCTGTAGTATTAAGTGCTGAGTTGCAGGTATGATATAGCCTCCATAGGTTAAGGACGGCCAAAATATTCAAAATAATGATTTCCCCCCTCAGATAATGTGTTTTTCTACATGCCAAGATAATATGATAAGGCCTTGGTCTAAATGCCCTTTACTTCTCGGAGCAGGACAAAGACTATAGCAAAATGTTTTTTTTCTGTAGTGGTTCAACATTTGTGTGGTTTCCCCTAGACAAAGATCAGGTTCATTCAAAAGGACTCACAAAGATACAATGTTTAACAAACTTTAAAAAAATACTTTTCTGGATTCCAGTTCCTCAAATGCTCTAACCAACATGCCCTCCAGACAGGCATGTAGCCAGGGGCTAAGGGGGCTTCAGCCCCCCCCGAAATTCTCAGGGTGGTCTGCGAAAAGGCCTTACTGGTACATTATTTAAACTGTTATGTTTATTCATATCATGATCTGATCACCATGCTCATTATATCCCACATTAATGGGGTTATTGGGATAACAATACAAAAGGTTTGCTAGGGTAGACCCTCTTCCACCCAGTCTCAGCCTCCCAACCAAACTCAGCCCCCCGAATCAAAATCCTGGCTACGGCCCTGCCTCCAGACATACTGAATAGAGGATTCTGGAAATTTTAGTCTATTAATGTGATCTCAAGCTTTCCTTCCTATCTTGTCATATTAATATCTAAAGGTGTAATTAGATGTAGAATTTAGCATAGTGCATCTACACCACGTAATAATAGTGGGTTGATCTGCTATGTCATATCCCATGGAAATATGGGAGTTGTGTTTTGGTGGGTTCATCAGAATTGCCTGTTGGAGAGTTCTAGCTCACTCCTTGAACTACAGTTCTTAAGGTACCCTGAGAAGGGAGACTGATAATTAAATCAGGGTGCCATGGGAAATGTAGTTCATGGGCAGTTTCCTAACAGAGAATGTCCAGTCATTTCCAAAATACAAATCCCAGGTTTCCATAGGATGGTGCCATGGCAGTTAAAGTCAGGTTAAGATGCAACAGTTGATTAGATACCACAATGGCCCTAGCAATGATGAGAGCAAACCATTACAGTTCTGGAAGTATTTACTGGGAGCTGCAATTACATTTGCAGATAAAAATATATTATGATCTCCAGACACTGTTGAAAGCACACACAGGACGAAGATATGTGTGAGCAACATAATATGGACATACTAAAACAGTATCATCACACCAAAGCATGGGTCCACTTTAAATCCAGTTTCTGCCTCCTGCAGAATTTTGGGATTTGTAATTTAGTGAGGCCCAGGACCTTCTGTCTGAGCTGTTTAAAGGCCCTTCCCTAGACTACAAGCCTCAGAATTCTGCAGAACTGGATTTAAAGTAGATCCCTGCTCTAATGTAGGTATGGGCAAACCCAGGCCCGGGGGTCAGGTGCAGCTTTTTTTCTCAGACCCTCCTCTCTCACTTTCTGAAAAAAGAGAGGAGGAAGTGGAAGAAAAAGCAGGGAGGGGAATTGGGTAGAACCCCCTCCCTCTCGGCCTGTCCACTCCACTCCAGCTCACCAGGCAGCCCCCAAGTCAGAAAGTTTGCCCATGCTTGCTCTAGTGTGATGAGGTTCTTGTGTGAATGAGTTTGTGCATGTAAGAGCCCAGTAAAATGTAGTTATGATAATGCTGGAAGTCCTCTTTTGTTTTGAGCATCAGCTAGGTGCTAGAGATGCAGGCTACTTTCCAATTGTAATTTTAGGTGCATGGGAAAATAATCTCTCATACTGCCCATGTCTGGAAAAGTGGGTTTAACCTCTGTGTGTTCCATTTTAAGATTTCAGCTTGTTGTAAGACCCCAGATCCAGTACCAGGAGCTGAAGTGAGGGATCTACATCTTGATTCAAATGATCTTGCCCTGATCCCAACCAGATACCACTTGTGGTTTTTCAATACTAGTAAAAACCACTTGGCTGTATGGTACTTTTGTACTGAACTGTTTAGAAATAAATTTGAACTACAGTTTCAGTTTTTAAGATTTGGGAACCGCATTAGAATTTTCTCCTCATAGAATAAAATTTATTTGTATTTGGAGCTACTATAAGTATAAGATTCATAATTTCAGTAGTTGCAAAAGTCTAAGTTCAGGTGTGTGTGTGTGTGTTGCAGGTAGGGGAATGTTGGCTTAATTAAATATTATATCTTTTTGTCTTAAAATAACAATAGTTGGAAATCCTACCACCACTAGAGATACCTTTCAATTGTGTAGTAACCTTGAAATAGAAATGGCTCTTAATTTCAAGCCTTCCAAATGTCTTGAAATTGGTCATTCTGACTAGGCTCTGAAGACTTGGAAGTTGAGAACTCTTACCATTGAAGTTGAAGAAGAACTGTGCCTGAATTAATCTTTTATAAATTAGCTCTGTTCTAAATAGAGTATTAAAATGTTCTGAGCATATGAAGTGCTTTAGTTGATATATCTTTATGGCAGTGGTATTTATTATCTATATTAAGTAGATAATCTATATCTATATTAAGTATATTAAGTACAGCACAGCTGCAGTAATGGTAGTGTTAAGCAATAAAGGTATTCCCACCAAGTGCTGATGGGAAGATTTAACTGATTAATCAATGTCATAAAGCAACTAGATCTTAAATTGTCACCTGGGAATAAGTGAACCACTTTAGGCATTCCCTTTAGGGACAAGACACACTTATTGCCCCCACCCCAGGCTAAAAAACATTTCCCATGTGACCTGGGATGGAAAAAAAACATGGAGGGGGAGTGTTGTTTAAGAAATATTTTAGTATTGCATTCAGATATTAAGTAGGCTCTCAGTGAATTGGAACGCAAGCAACAGGAACTAGCCTCATCCAGAGAGCTGTGATACCTTCTGAAATTGGTTTTTACATTCTCACTGAATGTACAAGTACACAGTTTTACTTGGGCATAATTAAAGGCCTGACTATTCATTGGCAGTTCTTTAATGACCTCATCAGATTGTTAAAAATAAGTGTGCTAGGATGCTTAGAGCCTTCTGTGGAGACGAAGCTCCAAGGCAGCCATTACACAACGTTGTGTGACTTCCAGCTGTGGCTCCAACCCCAGACAGGATGAAAGCATTCCCCCACAACACACTTCTGCCCTATTTGGGCAGTACTTCCCCCTGCATGATCAGGAAAGAATCGCCACCCCTTATGGTGAGTTAAAGTCCAAATCACCTGGAGGGCCCAAATTTGCCCATGCATGAACAAGAGGCTCTGCACCTGAAAGAGCTTGAGAAGAGAAAGACATTCAACTAACTCACAACAACCTAAGGTGTGGGAAGGAGGGTCTATTTACTCAGGAAGGATTGCCATTGGGTGCTCCTTGATTGATTGACAGGTGTGCACTTGTGTTGGCACCGAAGCTCAGCGGAATGGCAGCTGTGCTCATGGCATGGTATCATGTCCCCCAAAGGGGAGGGGGCTCCTTAAGAGCGCCCCTCATGGATTCATGCTATACGCAAATGCATATCTTGCCTATTGCTTCAGCCACCCCTGATTACAGTCATAGATTAGTAGAATTTTAAAATATTTTTGAAGGCCGGGCAGGGATAGACTGTTGGTATAGGAGTACATGCACAAGCCAGAAAAACTGCAAAGTAGGTTAGGTTGGGGAGGGATTAGCTACTCAAGGGAGGACTCAAGGGAGACAGCTAAATAAATCCCTTCCCTTTCCCATCCCACATTTAGTCAAGTTTCAAATGCAAAAAATAAAATAAAAATAAAATCTTAGTAGTGTTTTGGCAGATTAAAATAAAATAAAAACACCCAAAATGACCTTTCAAACCTTCCCCCCCCCAAACATACACCCATACCTCCCTAGCAGAATTTAGAAAATAAAAGTTGAAATAAGAAAGATATAAGATAATGATGTCAAAAGAAAAATAATTTTCCAAAAGCTAGTAGATAGCTAGTGCTCTTAAAACAGTCAGTCAGGCATTAAGAAACCAATGGAGCAACTAAGGACATGTTCTCTCTTTCTCCAACACACCATGCCACTGAAAATGGAGGAGCTCCACGTGGGCTATATCTATATACACTAGCTTTGCAAAAGCCATGCAATCCTCTTTTTTCTTCTTGTTGATTATGGCTAGGCTAACAAGGAAAAAAAACTGTATCCAGCTGCTCTTATCCATCACCATCATGCCAGGAACCACCAGTCCCCACCCCTGGGGCAGTGGAGTAATATCATGAAAAAGATTTCTGAATCAACAAATCTTTTCTGAATTTAGTTGAAATATTTGGTGGTTTGTGTTTTGTTTCATTGAGGCTTCGAATAGTGGTCCTTCCTGGTTTGTTTTTTGGCAGTTCATATCTTTGAATTTGCCACAGTTACCCAAATTCCAAAATGGTTTGTAGAGTTTCTCCCACCTCTACAAGCTGGTCCTGTGTTGAATATCATTGATATGCTTTTGAAAGCATTTTTGGTGGTATTAGTGATCGGAGGATAATGCAGTTTCTCATTTAATCCTGTAAGACAAACTGTCTAAGGTGAACTTTCCAAGTTGGTTTAGTATTCTGTTCATTTCATTACTATTTAGTTGGTATATGGTCCCGTCCCTGGTATACATATGCCATTCAAAAGGAAAAAGACAGAATAGGAATGCAGCACCAAGTAGCTCACTGAAGCATTACTTTAGGTCTTTTCAACTATAGTACTTGGTCGCACTCTAAAATTAGTATATGCACGTGAGGGAAGCTAATTCTGACTTTTAAAAGAATTCTGTTTAGGTGGTGTTGAACACTGTCTGTGAATGAACTATAATTTTAAAAGTCTTAAGTTTCAAAGTCAAATTCTTCTGAGATCAAAAGTAGGTTACCAGCTGACACTGTCATTTTTTTAGTACTCTAGAAGTATACTAAATTAATATGTCTAGAAAATGATGTCTTGACTTTTAAAGTTTTGTTATTATCACACATCCCTATCCAATCATACCTCCTTTCTTATGTAATATCATTATGGGGACAAACTAGTGAAATAATTTCATGGTGTGAACCTGGGTAAGACTTTCCAAGTTTGTTCTTTGGCCTTTCTTCTCACTGTTGACAGCAAAAAGATCAGTCAGTTGATTAATTAGTGTAGATTTTTGAACCCAGTTATGTAAGCAGTTTTTATTATAGCAGAGAGTTCCAAGAGTCAAAGAGCAATATATGAAAATTTTAATATTTGGTTCTTTAAATTTTTGCAAGTCTTGGTCTTGTTTCATAATTTTAGAAGTCATGGTAAGGTTTTGTTTTTAAGTTAGGTTAAATGCAACACATTTTGGTGTTTAAGGAAGAAAACAGAAATAGCATAATCTTATTAACATGCATGTAAGGCAGAATCCAGTAGGCAAACTTCAGTGGTCTTCTGACATTCCCATTGTGATTTTTCATGGAGAATTTCTTATTGTACCAGTGAATTAGAATGACCAATTTTGTTGTCTCCTGTCCTTAATGGTATCCCATTTTTTGCTGTCTGAGACAGATGGCTGACTTTTCACCTGTCATTCTTCCAGATATTACCTTTCACTTTCTTCTTTGTAATGATTTTCCTCTAAGCTACCTATTATCTGTCCTTTTCAAATGAAACTACCTCCAAGTGTGTATGTGTGTGAGCGAGGTTACTAGGCCTGATATATATGTATATACACACAGCATCCCACCTTAAGAGCATTTTTAGTTAAGAGCCATTGCTCAGCCCAAGTTTTGCTTTGACATAGGAGCTGCATTTTTAGTTAAGAGCTAGTGCGAGAGGGAGCACTAACATGAGGGTTCAAGGTTTTAGGGCTTCAAGCAAGTCTTGTTCATTTTGGTAGATTGCAGTCTGCTTTGAGGAAGTTTGGGTTAGTTGATTTTGTGTGGTTTTATTCCTGATATGTTTGACTTCATGAAAAGAGAGTGTGAGAGAAAGCAAGAGGGAGGGAGGGAGGCTGGAATGAGTCAAGTAGGAAGAAAATCCTGGTTTTGCCTCTTCATTTTGTGCTTTCTTGCCACAAGTTTGTGCTTTTACCATTTTAAAGCTGATCTTTTTTATTGTTCTGTGTGAATGTGCATTTATACATTGTTTGTTATTCATAAAGTACATTTTCTTATTTGAAAAACATGTAACAAACATGTGTGTGTGGTTTGGGGTGTGTGGGGTGGAATGGATTATTAGCATTTCAATAGGAACATTTGCTTTGAGATAGGAGCAGTTTGAGTTAAGAGTTCAGTCATTGTGTGCCTATTTGTGGACTATAACTGAACTTGCTGGTTTCAACAGAGGATAATGTAAAATTGCACATTCAGAACCTTTGTTACTAGCAACCTAGGTTTCTGGATATTTGCTTTCCTACTGTGCTCACGTCAGAAAGCGTAGTTCATTGACTATACTTACACATCATATAAGTGAGCACAAGCTGTAGAATTCCTGTCTCTTAATTTGGAAAATTTGGCCACTTCAGAAAGTGTCATTGTTGCCAGTGTTTCACTTAGGACTTAAGGAAGTCCTCTTGTCTATCGAAACAAACAAACAAACAAATAGCACCTTAAGTCAGAGCTCCACATTTGCTGCAGTTAGGGGTAGAAGACACCCATTAAAGTGAAAAAAATGACTAAAATATGCCAGGTTGTTTAATCTAAGTAAACACCTCTTTAGGAAATACGTAGTAGGTTCTCTGACGTGACTCCATGGTTGTCTTCAAGATCATGCACCGGGGGGACCTAAAGATTCATAGAGAGAACGTTTTAATAACATCTGTGAATAATCATATCCACCAAAGAGAAACCCTCAAATGTGGAGGCATGACTGTGTTAGGATACTTGCTCTTGGCCTCACCACTGCACTCTTTTATGTATTTGATGGGATTGCCAGAACTTGTTGCTCATTCTCCTCTTATGCCTTTAGCAATAACGTGCCTGCAGAAATTTACCAGGTGAAGGTTTTCCTGGCATGGAACTTAGGTTTATAAAAAGCTTCCTATGCTTTCTATACATTAATTTGCAGGTTCAGGCGCGGGGCCAGTGCCAGTAAGAATGAGGCAGACCTGCTACACAGTCCTTTGTTCTATAATCCCTTGAGTGCTATTCATCATATACAACATTGGTTTACTTCCAGTTAGGGAGCAAATGGGCACATTCTCTACATATGGGTGTCAAGGGCAGAGAACCTGTTAGGCTGTGGTCCAGTTATTTTCTATAACATCTTATCTAGTCCTGCTTGCAATGAGCACTGATTGAGACCCTAAAACTGCTTCAAGAGAATTGGCACTTAATTTTATTTGGAGTTGGGCTGTGTACAAGCTGTTTCAAGGGAGGTATCTAAATTCTGATGTCAGTTCTTGATAGTGGACACACTGTGCTGCCGTTATGTTTGTCTTTCAACATTTCCATTTCAAAAAATGAGCTTAATGATGCAGTACAATAGAAACTTTGTAGTTTAGCGAATCCCTCTTCTCCAGGACCTTATATGGTTTCCATCTGAGTGCCGTGCTCAATGTTTTCAGTCTGTTGTGGATAGGTTCTTTATGGTGCACAGCAACAACATATATTTTGGTACCTAAAATATAATTTTGAGGCTGTGCCACTACAGCGTAAGGATTACAAATCTGCTTCCAATATAGGAATGAATTGTTTTAAGAATGAAAAGTCATATCCAATTTAAGTCTGACATTTAGATCACTTTAAAGATTGTGTGCAAGTTGCATTGGATTTATGTACTTCATGAAGAATTCTCATCCTTCTAGTGATCTTGTTCCATTTTTATTTTATTGTAAGGTGCTTGCTTCAGCTGTTGTGTTTGGAAGACTAACCAACCAGAATTGTACTTAATACCATTCACTATTATAGCCAAGTTATTTTAGTGCCAATTTCTAGCATCGTGGTACTTTTTTAAGGCAGAACTGAATTTTATTTCATCCATTGTCAATTCAGCCAAAGCAGATTTTTATAAAAGAAATGTTATATTTCTAATGAAAATGGATTACTGGTGGATAAAAGGCAGAAAATCCACAGTTCAGTTTAATGTGTATTATAGGCCACTGAAAATTGCATGAAATGGGCGGAGAGTCATTTTAGCAGCTTATGTTATCTCCATGTAGCTTAACTCTATTTTTTGTGTCTATATGTTATTGTTTCATTCATGAGATTATTCAGAAGTGTTTTCTTTCAAGAGGATATTCTAGATTTTATATTTACTATTCAATTAAACAAGAAAGACGCATATATATCAAATTTCTTAAATTTTTCTCCTTTTAAATACACAATTGATCTACTTCTGCAAGACTTTGGAATGCTCTTTTCTTCCCTGATGTTTGTGTTCTGGGGGGTGATTTTTCTGGAGAGATACACTTTCTAACTACAGACAGTCCCTGAGTTACAAACAACCTGCTTACAAATGAGTCATAGTCAAGAACAGGGCTAAGACAAAAGGAAGTGAGTGAAATCTACCTCAAGGAAGGGAAATTCACTCCTGAAAGAGTTATCAGGGGAAAAGGGTATATCTACGGAAGCTTTCTCACCAATCCTTGCTTCCACAACAAGCCAAAATTGTTCAAAATCCAATTATTACAGAGACAGAACAAAATCCATTGTTCAAAATCCAATTATTACAGGGACAGGATAATGATAGCAAGACACACAAGGGTGCTAACCTTTTCCTATGCTACCCAAAGCTAGAAAATATACGTATTTTAGCTAGTTACATTTAAAAACTATATCTGTTCTTTCTTACATGAAAATTCAACTTAAGAACAAACTTACAGATCCTGTCTTGTTCATACCTTGGGATTACCTGTACTGACATGTCTGCTCTATTCATCAGATGAATGAGAGTGAGGTTCATTAACGAGAAGGGGTGAAGGGCCAGGGAGCATGAACTTCTTCCGCTACTCCTGTTCCTTGCCTCTGTATTCCAGAATTGGGATGCAAGCAGACTTCCAACATATTTTTTTAAGTTACAATAAAAACTTAAACATTATAATGTGAAAACAATACTATTAAAACACCATTTAAAATGTTTTAAAGGTTTTATCTGAAGGACTCTGCAATGATGGTGGCTCCCCTTGGAAGAAAGATCAACTCCCACATTACATCCTGATAAATCAGACATATAGACAGCAAGGCTGCCCCCCTCATGTCTAATTTGTTTTCAGTGGACATGTATAACATTTGGTTTAGTCTGTTTTTATTATCTCACTTTCAGATATTGCTTTTGAATTTATAGGGTCAATATTAATGTATCAGATAATTAAAAATGCCAAGTGCAAGTAATGCAGAATTTTAAAGGCCAGGCACATAACTTTTTACCTTGCAAGCAGGCATGCCAGGCAGCCTTGGGATGTATCTCACTTTTTTTCTCCATAATACATCTTCCCTTTGAAAGACTGCATATTTTAGTCTCATTTTAGCTCACAAATAAATGTCCCATGTTCTGAGTAATTTACAACGGCAGGAAAATAATTTGTTTACTTTTCAGACAAATGTAAATCTTTTCTCAATAGACTTGCTGCCTTTTTCATTCCTTCCTAATTATTCAGTAGAATAGCTTTATTTCGTTTTGACTTTATATTCTGAATTTGAATTGACAAATGGAGTTAAAAGTGAATGAATAGAGCCGATATATAAACAATCATATCTTAAACTGTAACCATTGTTACAGGATTAAACTGGGCATTTATGTGCGCGCATGCCTTCAAGTCACCTCTCAGCCTATGCCAACCCCATGATGTTCATAGGGTTTTCCTAAACAAGGAATACTCAGGGGTGGTTTTGTCATTTTTTTCTTAAATGTTGCCTACAACACCTTACATTCATTGGCACTCTCCCATCCAATTATTAAGCAGACCTGACCTGCCCAGCATCAATATCAGATGGGACCTGGTACCTTTAGGGTATTTTGGCCTCTTATGCAGTATT
Source organism: Anolis apletophallus (assembly GCA_030556195.1). Lineage (NCBI taxonomy): Eukaryota > Metazoa > Chordata > Lepidosauria > Squamata > Anolidae > Anolis > Anolis apletophallus. The sequence continues at coordinate 138,559,298 of JARBWK010000004.1, read as the reverse complement.
AAATTAGATGGAAATAAAGTGGGTTAGGTTAATTTCTAAGATTCAAAGTGTGCATAATTATATTATTCCCCAGGCTTCAGGTTAATTTGAAACTTTTCTTTTGCAGGGTGTCATGGATTTGAGAGTTTGATAAAAGTTGTAGATTCATCTACAGATAAATTTAGCTAAACTCAATTTTAAAAGTTGTCACAAAGGAATTTGATGAGTTTAGTCTTTTTAAAAATTATTTATTTATTTATTTACTTCATTTCTATTCCACCCTTCTCACTCCGCAGAGGACTCAGGGCGGATTACAACGCACACATTACACTTAGACACACAAACACACAAGACAGACAGAGGCAATTTAACTTCTTGCCACCAGGGGGAGCTGTCGCACTCCTTCATTCCTCAGTGTGTTTTCTGGAGATCTTTTTATGGCCTCGTAAATCAGTTAAATTAAGCCTCCCCACTAAGTGGTACCTTAATTTCCTACTTGACAGATGCAACTGTCTTTCGGGTTGCAAAGGTCGACAACAGGCTACACAATAGGTCGAGAGCCCACCTCGACCCGGGCAGGCCTCGAACTCATGACCTTCTGGTCAGTAGAGATCTTATGCAGCTGACACCCAGCCAGCTGCACCACATTCCTGGTGAAAATGCAAAGTTAGATGAAAATAATGAACAAATGGAGAGAACTGGGAGCAGTCAAAGGACCAAATGCTGGTGATTGATTTGGGAAGGAATCCAGTCCAGGAAAGAGTGAAAGGGCCAGTTTTAAAAATACCAGAAAATAATAATATGGTTGTGATTATGGGTTTCTAATTATTGTCCTGTGTCCTTGGCAAATGCCTAGCCATGCCATCTTCCAGAGTTGGCCCCAGAAATACTTGTGCCTTTTCAGTCCTCAAAATCAGGGACAGGCACTGGTCTCTTTTGTTGCCCTTGTTCCCAGTCATCCTAGCAAGTACATTTGTGAAGCCCTCATTTTCTCTCTTACATAAATGATTTCCAAGTTGAATGGGATAAGGAGTGACTGAGGAAATGGGAAATTGTGTTGTTCCATCCTATATAGAATCCTGTGTTGTATTCCGTTTACCCAGACTATCTGGCAGTATAAACTCACATAATAAAATTTAAAGAAGATAATCTGGGATCAGATCCTGGGATATAGAGCAATGTAGATCCAGCCCTAAGTCATGTTCTGATTAACATGCATTCTATTTGTGACCCATAGACCTGTAACTGCTTCTTTGAATTGTTGAAGTAACTAGCAGGAAGAAAATGCAAGCTTAGAATTTTCTATAACATGCCTTTTGTAATCACCAAATTGTGTCATTATAATGGAAGATTTTTTTTAAATCCTGTTTTTTTTAAAAAAAACATTCCATCACAACTTACTCCTGTTTACTTACAATTGTTATTCCCGCCAAATTTCACACTGATTTCTTCATTATCATGGAGTTTCCTAAAGTCTTTATTTAAGGTAAACTCAGCCCTTGAGTAAATTCACATGTTACCGTGCCTTAGGAGCCCCCGGTGGCATAATGGGTTAAACTCTTGTGCCAGCAGGACTGAAAACCAACAGGCCAGCGGTTCGAATCCGGGGAGAGCACAGATGAGCTCCCTCTTTCAGCTCTAGTTCCTCATGCAGGGACATGAGAGAAGCCTTCCACAAGGATGGTAAAAGATCAAAACATCGGAGCATCTCCTGTGCAACATCCTTGCAGATGGCCAATTCTTTCACACCAGAAGCGACTTGTAGTTTCTCAAGTAGCTCCTAATAAAAAAAGCAAAAACAAAACGAAAACAAAACCCTGTGCCTTAATGGTGAGACTGCAGAGGCATAGCAGAGAAGGGAATGTGTCAACTTCCAATTTAAGAATAAATTTAATCATATGACATATTTTATGAAAGGGGATCTTTAAACTTTCTTTTTTAATTACGCACTGTGGCTGGAGAACTGAAAGGTCTGTACCTCTACATCCAGAGAAAGTTGGTACTGTGGATCCAACATCTTTAGTTAAATATTTTTAGTTGAAAAGGTCTTAGCCAACTTTTCTCCCTGAAAGGACTTTGTTTGCAACCTTGAAAAACAACTGCCAGTTGCAATAGTCACTGGTTTCTGAGCTAGTTGGACAGTGCTCTGAATTGGTATAAAACTTCTTGTGTTTTATTATTTGGACACGTAACCTAACAAATAAGAAATAGGATGCTCATTTTGTGGGAATCACAATTTTGAGACCATGCCTCTATGCCTCTTCTAGAAAGAAGATGTCACCTTAGCCAAGAATATAAAAGTGACAAAAATACCATTATTAATTATGTATGTGGGAGTGTACGTATTGTCAAGGCGTGTGATAATAGAATCTGCGACAAGAATTCCTGACATTTTAAGACAATTTTACTATCTTTAAAGGTGCAGCAATTTTGGATTAGAGGGAGATAGTTAATACTGTTAGATTCTTGTTACATTATATATCAGTTAGTATGCATTTAGTCTTCCATGCTTTTTATTTCTTGTATCCCAAATACCAGACATTTATCCCAAATACCAGACATTTGGGGTCAAGTACATTACTTAGCCAATTGCACATTTGTTTTTAAAGAATGCTTTCCGAAACACTGGTTTTCTCAGAGAGGTCTTTTGGCACCCATGTAAAATGGCCTCTTCCTCTCTGTGACTTAATATCTTCTTTCCAGCATTTAAATGTTCCCTCCAAACCTATCCATTTCCCATATATCTTACATTGTCCTAAAACAGAAAGAGTGTGAGTCAAGGTGAACCATTTTAAATGTCCATTGGGCTATGTACCAAAAAATGTATTAAAGGGGGGGGGGGCAATCCCCAAACCTCACTGAAATGAATGCTGCCCATGTTTGTACTGCTGTATGCTGGATTAATTATTCTGGAACAATGGGCACCTGGTGTAATATTTACAACATCCTACAATTAACTTCCATAATTTCAGCCCTACCCATCTGCCAAAGCATCCTGGGCAATATAATATGAAATAAATGCAGTGATTGTTACACTGCAAATAATGAAGACACTAATAAAACTAATTGCATAAAGCAACCCAGTCACAATAGGAAAACAGCAATTAAAAAGCAGTGAACCGAGAGCACTGAAGTAAGAGTCATTAGTAATGTTTTATTGAGTCAAAGTTCATGTCGATAAAGCCATGTTTCTTCTTGTTCTAAACAGTCTAAACAATTTCTATGAAAGAGACAATGTTTGGGCAGCATAACCAAAGCATAGGGACCACAATCCCCCCTCCCAAATTTAATGTATAGAAGGGAGACCCCCAGAAAGGCAATATACACCCATCTAGGCTAGCCTTCCCCTGCTTGGCATTTCCCCATATATATTGGACTACAACTTCCATCATCCATAGCCAGCATGACTATTGTGTGGGAAAAACTAATCTACCACATAAACATGAATTACACAGAAAGGACAACAAGCAACCCACTTTTTCACATTGCAATAAATACAAAAGTGGTCAACAGAATTTCATTCAATTTTGAGATTAAACCATGATGTTAAAGTTCGCAATTTAAGTCATGATAATATATATATATAAGCAGGAAAAAACCCATCAGGCATCACTTAAATTATGAATAACATAACACAGTGTTAATGCTAATGGATCATTTCTCTGAACCATAAATATATGACTGCAATCTACAGAGATGTAGTCTATCAAAGAGTGATAGAGAGACCTTGGATTCAGTTATATCCTGACCTTGTTCTAATGAAATGCCCATGTTGTCTTTCCCCCAGCTGCAACTTTATAATTGAATGGTGGTTTGGGGGTGACTATTTTAAGGAGTAAGTGTTGTAACATTCCTAATAGACTGCATTATGAAATCATGATCTAGTTTACAGCATAGAGAGGAGAAGCGGTCCTCAGAAAAGTTAGATGTCGGGCTGTGACTCTCAGAATAGATGTCACAATCATTTGTCCTTAAGCAACACATAATCAGGATAGAATACTTTCAACCTGGAGATTTAATTTTTGTGGACTGTGGAACATCTAAATGGAAAATGTTATGGCATCAACCCTGTGCCTAGTGATTTGGGAACAAACCCCATCAAGCTCAGTGTGACTTACTTTCAAGTAACCGTGTACAGGGTCAGTCAGGCTATATGTATTAAAATACAGTTCACGTGCCAGTTTTCTCAAATGGCCAAATTTGTGACTATCATATTACATAGCTTTTAAATATTTTATTGGCAAAAAATGTTTGACTGTTTCATCTGATGTGTTTTCCACTTGAGTCTCTGTTTGCCTTTCTTCGCTGAAAAGATGAATGTTTCTTTCAGATATCAATAATTAATTCTTTAAATCCAGGGGTACAGTATGATATCTGATCTCAGTGCAACATAATAGGAGCTCAACAAATTCAAAGAAGGCTGAAGGTAACCTGTTTTTTCAGCTAGAAGCTACAGTGTCTAGGAGACATTTCATCACTATATTTTTACTGCCTTTTATTTTAATGCTAAATTGTCCTTCCTTCCATTGCCCCATTTTTGCTGCCTTTTGGGCATAAATATTCCATCAACAGACACACACAGAGTTTAGATTAATCCAGGTGAGTTCAGTAGACAGCTCACCTGAGCCGATTCCCTGCAGCATCTGTTGTGCTTGAGGATATTCCCCCTCCCTTTAGTGACCTTGATACGGTCAGGGGCAGCTCAGGTTTATGTGTACATACCTGGTGCTTTCAGTGACGTCTTAAAAACAAATTGTTGTGGTGCTATTCAACCTGAGATCTTATGTCTTAGCTTTAGTTTAACTGAAGCTTTCAATTTCAGGATGAAATCATTCCTGTGCCAAAAGATGCAATCGCGCATGGGCTCTGAATTATTTAGCATTCCGTTTAACTGTGTGCATGTGTTCAAGCAGCAGTAAACATAGCCAGTTACCCTGTAGCTGACTGCAGCTGTTATTCAAAAAGCAAATGCTCTCCTGTCATCCACTTCTGAAGCTGGGGCATTATGAAAAGGAGGGAGGCCATTATAAAATAGCTGGGAAGAAGCATAATTTAGGCTCATTTATACATTCTGGAAGAACTGTGGAAATCCATCTTCAAAGTTTATCTCAGATTTAGTTTCCCATGGGGAGACAGGGCAGGATACAAATAAAGTTTTTTTTTATTATTATTTAAAATTAGCATAGTTAAAAACACATTTTAAAAACATTTTGGACTATGTCTGGAAACCTCAAGTTCACATGGCCACCAGTCAATATAGTTGGGGAATTCTTGGAATCCTAGGACATAGAATAGTTGTTCCAAGTTCTGAGATTTTGGGTAAATCATTGCATTTTTGGCCTTAGATGCACACCTGGAAAATTATATTGATATAACTAACAGAAAAGAGCCAGTGTGATATAGTGACTTGAGCACTGGGCCATATTTCTGGAGACTAGAGTTCAAATGCCTTTTCAGCAATGAAAATTCACTGGGTGACCTTGAGAAAGTCATAGTTTTTCAGCTCAGCCTCAGAGGAAAACCAAGGCAAACTCATCTCTGAAAAAAAATCTTACCAAGAAAATGCCTCGACAGCACCTTCAGGTCATCATAAGTGGGAAATGGCTTGAATGAACACTACAGTAGCAGCAGAAGCATCAAACTTGTACATCAACAAATTGGCCTTGTAAACATCATTGAATAGTTCCCACATAGTAGTTTCCTCTTCTGTTATTAATGCTGAAGACAGAGGTTTCCACTGAGTGTATTGTCTGTGTACCAAGTCCTCCTGGTAATGGGTTTTGTGATAAAATTTGGAGAGCAGTAAATCTGTGTGGTGCATGTGTATTTGGTATAAGGCTGGCTTAGAGCAAGGAAAACTTGTAATCCCTATTCCAACCATGATGCTGACTGGCTTGTCCTTAGCAAGTGAGAGTTACCCTGTTCTACTTCATAGAAATATATATGTACTAGCTGAACCCGGCACACGTTGCTGTGCCCTATTTAGGAGATGTGAGGAAGTCTGGGTATGCAAGGGTTGGAAATGATGTGATTATGTGTGTTGTGTGTGTATATATATGTGTGTTCTTTTTTGTGTGTATATATGTGTTTGTATAAGGTGTATATATGTGTGTGTGTGTATGTGTATTTATATGTGTTTGTGTATGTATGTGTATGTGTATACATATGTTTGTGTGTATGCGTATGTATATGTGTTTGTGCATGTATGTGTATGTATGTGTGTATATATGTGTATGTGTGTGTTTTTGTGTATGTATATGTGTATATATGTCTATGTGTTTTGTGTGTATATATGTGTATGTTTATGTGTATATATGTGTGTGTGTATTTATGTGTGTTTGTGTATGTATGTATATATATGTGTGTATATATGTGTATGTGTGTATATGCGTGTGTATGTGTTTGGGTATGTATATGTGTATGTATATATGTGTATATATGTTTATCTGTATATATGTTTATGTGTATATATGTGTGTGTGTGTATGTGTGTGTTTGTGTTTTGTGTAGAATTTGTAATGTTTGGGTTTATTTTATTATTATGGGTGTTATTATTATGTGTTTTGTAAGCTTGCTTGCCTCTTCCATGTCCGTCTCTTCTGGTGCGTGCTCGCCCTTCCTTGCCACCTCCCTGTCGTGGGGGGGGGGCGATGGGGGACCTTCATTAGGAGGACGGCTGCAGCGTAACCGTCTCGTCCAGCGCCTCCTTGCAGTCTTTCGCCAGTTACGTGGTGTCTCTCCCTTTGGCCTCCTCTTCCGGGAGTGGCAGGGAGGTGGGGCGCCGCCTCATCGCTGTTCTTCGGCACTTCCCTGTCGAGGGAGGGGGGGCGGAAGGGGGATCTTCGCCAGGAGGACGGGTGGTTACGCCGCAGGTTGAGGAGGTGGGCACGGATGCCGGCCCGGTTCGTTTGGGTGTCTCTTTCCTGCTCTCTTTCTTCGTGTGTGTGTGGCTGTTGCTGTTGCAGGAGACACACACAGATGAAGCGAGAGAGAGCGGGAGAGAGATAGTGTGCGGGCCGAGCCCGTGAGGGGTTGGAAGGAGAAGGAAGAGGCGGAGGAGTCAGCGGAGGGAGGTGGGGATGGGGGGTCGGAAGGGGTTTTTTGGCGGCGCTGTGGCCGTGTTCTCCGCCGTCTCCATTGTCTCTGCCGACTTCTCCGCCTCTCCTTCTCTGCCGGCTCGGTGGCGATGGAGGGTGAGGAGGCGGCAGGAGAGGCGGGAACGGCGCCTCGTTCGTCGTTGCGAAGCACCCCGTTTTGGAGATGGCCGGTGGCATGAAGAAGGAGGAGGTTGTTGTGAGGGAGGGCTGATGGTGAGGGGCTGGGGTTTGGGGGGTGGGCCTGTGTGCCGCCTCCATTGTGAATCAGGGCTTTCCCTCTCCGCTGCCCTAGTGGGGGAAGGAGGCAATTGCCGTGCAGCATGCGCCGCTATTTCCAATGGGCGGTTTTTGGGGGCTGTGTTTGCACCGCTATTTCCAATGGGCGGTTTTTGGGGGCTGTGTTTGGGGGGGGGGTGGGAAGGTAGGGAGGGTGTGTTTTTTGTGCCCTGTAGGAACCTTGTGCCTTGAGGGAATGTGTTTGGTGTGTGTGGTGGTTTTGGGGGTTATAGTTTTCGTGTCCATTTGCCGGGTTGCACGACCATTCAGTTTTTATATATATAGATGTGTGAGAACAAACTTGCACAATTATTTGATGTCATTTTGGAGGAAGAAATGGGTTACATATCATAAATCAAATATTTGGTTCTGGTCAGTACAATTTAAATATATTTTGGGGTGTGTGTGTAATTAAATGCGTGTATATATGTTTTATGCATTTATACGCGCGCGCGCGTGCACACACACACACACATATATACACACACATAGGCATATACATGTGTGTGTTTACCTAAACACACACACACACACAGAGCACTAGTTTTGCTTATCTTATAAACCACTTTGAACCTTGGTAATAGAATGATAACAGAAAACCAGATAAGTTTTTTTGGGCTATATGGCCATGCTCTAGAATATGGCCATATAGCCCCCCCAAAACCTACAACAACGCAGTGATTCTGGCCATGAAAGCCTTTGACAATACAGAAAGCCAGATAGCTAAATAAAAATGCAATGAGAATGCCTACCCTATGAGCAGGAACTATTCAGCTCTGGCAGAATCCCAAAATGGGTTTGTAGCCGTGTCGCTTTCAGCCTTTTCTTCTGATAAATGTGCTGTGTTTCTCCACTATTTATAAATGTAAGAGACAACATCACACCAAGCAGTAAATGCACCCTCCCACTTCACTCTATTTATATGTTCCTGTCATCAAGCAATTAAAATAAATGAAAACTTTACAAAACAACAGGTAAGCAGCCTGCCTGCGTAAAGATAGTATTAGCTTAAAATGTACCTGCCGTGCTTCTAAATAAGGCACCAATTAAAACTTAATTCTCGGTTTCTTGAAATGTTCATTTTTTTTGGCTCATGTATGAATGGCTGCTACAGGATTATTTAGTTAATTTACTGGGGTGAGGAGAAGGAGCAGGATGGCAGTCGTGCACCACTGATAAGAAAGGGATTCAGCTTTTTGGGAAAGCTTAGCACATATTTGCAGGCAAGCTGCCAAGAGCAAACTGAAAGGTTCCTGTTTGTACCATCAAATGCTGTCATGCTAGCTGTGTTTATGAAGGGTATAATCCCCTTCACTATTTTGAGGTGTTGTCCTTTCCTCTGAAGCAGAGGTGTTCAAACTCGGTACCCTTTCCAGGCCCCTGTGTGTTTATTGTTGTGTTCTTATGTCTATTGTTACTTCAGACTCCTGAGCTTCTGGCTTCCATTAAAGATTGAAGAAGAGTCTAGGATATATCCCAGGGCACTCACTAATTTTGCACAAGCACTCTTATCTTGAGGATGCAAGAATATCCATGTCAAGAAAACCCTGATGAGTTATCCAGGCAACTAAACCAAAACAAAACAATGGCTTCCTTAGAGGACAATTTAAGAACTTCTTCTCAAGAACCATTTAAAGTATCATGTCTAGTGGGTATAGTTTGTGTTCAGGAGAACATGCTTCAATAATATTTTATTTGGGACTATTTGTATGATGTGTGTCTTAAATGTAGGTGATCATTCAAAGCAGATCCAAATTTACCCTCCAGAAAATTAGTTGTTGCTGAGGTAGGGTGGTAGAGGGAGTCCAGTCCCCTGCCTTATTGCATCTTTCTAGGGAAGGGCTCTCAAGCATTGCTTTAACACAAGTACATGGCCCACAAACAAGAAGTTGAAGTGAAAAACTGGCATGTTCAGAGAGATCTGGGTTTAACACACCTCTGAAACTATGAAGAAATAATGATGGTCAGATAATACTGAACTTTATGGAACAATAGTTTGACCCAATCAAGGCAATGTCCTGCCCTCCCACTTCTTGTGGTTCTTGCTTATGGTAGCCTTTAGTTACAAGGTGGTATATTTTTATGGAGTGAAAACTGGGGTCACCTATTTGCATAATTGTGCTATGGAGCACATTCCTATGTGTTTTTATTCAGAGGAACAGCTCATTCAATGTAATGGTGTTTACCCTTTAAGAAACTGTGTATAGAATCACAATGTTTAGACAGGATTTTATACTAGATTAGAACAACATCTCACAGACTTGCATGCTTCTTCACTGCAGGCTACCCTGACATTATGGATGTTAACTCAGGGCTCTTATACACAGGCCCAAAAATGTGGAAGGAACTGGGATAAAAGGGGAGTGGGTAGCTAAATGGCATTTAAGGGTCAAAATACACATGTTAAAAAGGTGCGCTTAAACCCCATTTTTGGCAGAAAAATGTGCATACTTGCATGACTGTATATCCCTGAACTCAAATAAAACACGTGACTTTGTGCCTATAGGCTGGTTTGGAAAGTTCTAGCACATGTCCGCATTTTAAAATCCCAAAAACAGCTGATGAGGGCTGTAAACAAATGGATCCACGGACACACAAGTGGCTAAATGGAAGCACAGTAGGAAAGCAATTCCCATGAGAACTCTCTGTTACCATTCCTTTGTTCTGATGTTTTTGAAATTAAACAGAGCTTGAATTTGTACAGTGGGCACTTGCATAGGAGGCAAGTGACCCCAAAGGGAAATAGAGTTCACGAGGGGAAAAGTAAAGGCAGTAGGACAGTTAAGAAAGATAATGACAAGAAATCTGTATGTGTGCACATTCAGATATTCACATTAGTGTTTATTAGGTACAGCACATCTTGGAGAGTCAATTAAAATAAAAATTAAATGTAAACTGCCACAGGATACTCCCTGTTCATCTTGTGGATTTCAAAAACCAGTTACAACCTAATGTGTTAGGATGGCAGGGGAGCATTTGCTGGGACTGACAGCTCTGTGTCTGGACTTGCTGTCAGGTACTGTGATTTTTTGCCCCGCTTATTTGTCCCGGATAATGAGAAAGTGCCCTCAAAAGGTTTCAGACATAAAGTTTGAATTCTTCTGCATCCTGATATCAGCTTTTTTGGTGAAGGGAAATTGGAAGATATTATGAGGGGAAAATAGTTCTTGCTAGCCATGTGACTTTAATGCATGTCAGTCAAGACAACAGATCTACATAGCAACACTTTTGTTCTCCCTTTATCCTATATAGTCTCACTACAGCTGTATCCAAGTGCTGGTTTAACACTGTCTCAGTGTTCCTTCTTTAAGGCATTGCTCTCATGAGGTTCTCTGTCAAAACAAATAGTAGCCAAGTACCGTAGTAACTATTCTGCCTCACAGAACAGATGCCTCCATTACTTAATGTTGGTTAGGTGGCTTTTCGCTACAGTTTAGTGTTTTTTGGGGTAACCCATGATATATAGAAGTACAAGGCATCACTTGAGGCTTCCATTGTGACAGGCATATTACCATTTTACAAATGAAGACATAGCAGGCAAAAATCTAGTGGGAACTATTTTTACCATCCTGTCCAAATTGATGTGTTCTCAGTGCACAAAGTTGTATTTTGTTTAGCGGTCACTTATTTCAAGGCACATTGTTTAGGATATCTATTTGGAACTGAAAAGGTGAGCCCTGGTAATATTATTCCCAGGGAGCAGGGAAAAACCGTCTGTCATGAAACTGTGCGCCCTGCTTTTGCTCCCTACTTCTTGTTTTCCATATATGGAGGGTTAGAAGTGAGTGGAAGAAATGCCACTCTGTGTGGTTCTGTTTCCTTGTATTACCAGAATTTGGTGACACCCAGATTCATTTTTGCATATCAGAGGCTTTCCCTTACCTTCAGATGAACCCTGAGTTGGCAGAATCTGCCTGATATGGCTCAGGATTGTTTTGAACTCAACTTATAATAATAATAATAATACTCTTTATTTATATTCCGCTCTTCTCACCCCGAAGGGAACTCAGAACGGATTACAGAACATACTATATACAAGCAGACAATCCCTGCCGTTAGAATTGACATACAAGACAGTCAACATACAAATAGTAGGCAGTTCTTTCCTGGCTGAACATGGTCTTCCAGATTCCATCTCCAGGTGATGTTGCTCCACTGCGTCACAAGGGGTGCTGCTGCTCCATCCACCTTGCTTCTTCCTCTTATGACGGAGAGTCTGCGTGCCCACTGGAGCTGGCGCTTCCTTGGCAATCGATCTTCATTTATTGGTGTTATAAAGTCTTTAAAAGATCTCCTCCGCTATGCGGTACCTTATTTTTCTACTCGCAGGTTGCTTTTGCTTTCGACTGCTAAGGTTAACAGTGGGTTAAGCTTACAGCTGGCTGCCCAAGGCCAGCCCAGGGTCTCGAACTTGGAAAGTTCGGATTGAAGCAGCTGTTGTTTAACCGCTGTACTAAACCTCTGGCCCTAACTTATGCCTTTAATTGAAATACATCTATATTTAGATTATGCAAAAGATAACATGATTGGCCACTGTGGAGTCTGCTGCCACAGATGTGATGATGTCTAGGTTTATCAGTTCTGACTGAATGGTACATCTACAGTATGTTCAGCCAAAGTGTGTCTCTGAATATGAGTTAACGGGGGAAGATGGCAGTAAGAAAAGTTCATGCCTCCATATCCTGCATGAAGACTAGGTAAAGGAATTAGGACTGAGCAGAGGAACACAGGACTCATTATAAGCTTGTATGTTCAGAACCTTATTTTCCCACCAGAGGTTAATCTCTAGGGAATTGCTCTTGTTTCAAAAACAGTTTTTCAAAATCAGTGGGCTATTTCTTTGTGGGATGTGTCATTTATGAATGTTGGTTGCAGAAAGTCTGATTCATCATATCTATATTTGTCTGATAATGAATGCTATACATAATTGAAAAGGAAAAAATGACTTTTATCCTTGCAACAGATGTTGATATGGGGGAGATTTACAGACTTTTGATCCAAATTGTAATTCATTTATCCTGCAGAGCTGAAACATTTCTTAGTCACCGAGAAGGTGATGGCGTGTTTCAGTTTATTTTGAAACAGAAAATGGACAGTTATGCGAAAGTGTGGTAGACTTACTAGAAAGTGGATTGAATATCTATTTGCTGCAGTGTTAGATGACTCTCATGCCTTGTGAAGGGATAAATGTGACTGTTTGCATACATGAACACATATGTAAACTCTATGACATTTAAAGACAGTAATGACAGTTGCAACACTCTCCTTACTAATAATGTAACGTATATAACTACTCTTTCTACCTCTCTTTATCCTCAAGTGTGCATTTAGACTTAGAGCATCAAATGCCATTAAGAAGTGATGGTATGTGACAATGTAGCATCATTACATGGCTACTGTTCTGAATAAAAGATGGCTGCCTCCACTGTGTTGACTCATGAAATATTCACAAACATTTCACTCCCTCCCTGAGGATAAAAGGGGGGGGGGGGAGAACTCCAGTCATTGTTAAGAGAAGGGAAGTTTGTTGATTTGACTAAAACAAGTATTTGACACATTTTTATATTGTAGTACACATCAATGTCTATTTCATGAAGTAGGACATCTAAGTGGTAGGTTGTCCAAGGTCAACATGCCTGAAGAAAAGACGCAGACAAAGTGACAGATGGAAAAACAGGGGTAAATAGTAGGCCTGGGTAGGTTCGTTGGAATGCTCGTAAAATTAGAATGAATTCGGATTAAATTCACATTTGAAGCGGTTTTGAGGTGATGTAAGCAACCCGGAAGTGGATTTGTCATTTTGAAGCCACCGTTGCCATCTTCAGAAATGAATAGTTTGGATGCGGATGTGCTTCCCTCCGCATTAGACCTGGAGCAAGAGCCACACACGGCTCTCGCCCCAGTTTTGATGCAGAGGGAAGCACATCCACGTCCAAACTGGGTGTTTAACCCAATTTAGATGTGAATGTGCTTCCCTCCGCGTTAGACTTGGAGCGAGATGTGGAGGGAAGCACATCCGCATCCAAACTGTGTGTTAAACTAGTGCTGTTTCTTCCTACTGCCAGTGCTGTTTCTTTCTTACAGCGCATATGTGTCTGCCATTAATGAAGCCATTCTGAAATTTCTGAAAAATTCGTAAAATTTCTGCAATTTTTTCCCGGAAAATTTCAAAAGTCATTTAGATTCAAACCGCCAGCGCTCCCTACATCTGCAACGACTTTTGAACCATTTTTCCTTTGATCAAACAGGCCTAGTAAATAGCAGAGTGAGTAAGGCCCCTTTTACACAGCTGTATAAAATCTAGATTATTTGCTTTGAACCAGATTATATGGCAGTGTAGACTAAGAGCTCTTCCAGACAGGGCCCATATCCTGGGTCCTGTCAGATTTTTTGCTGAGTCATCCAAACAATGCCTCAGGTAAAAGTGAAGTGATTCGAGACAAAGCAGGCAAACTCTGCTTTCTCCTGAATTACTTTGATACTCTATTAGGCCCAGGTCTAATTGAGTATGGGGCCTGTAGGGACAGGCTACTGGGACTGCTTCCATAGTCCAAGTGACTCTGTCCCCTGAGCCGAATTTCCTTCTTTGGGACTTATGAGCCCTGAAAAGTGAAGAGGACACCCCCTCCCCAACCCCCCAAAGCCTTAAAAATAAATACCTATGTTGTGCCAGGAGGTGCCAAGGGGGGGGGGTCACTCTTGCTCCCCCCTTCCCAACATTCTGGCGCATCATTGTTCTGTTCGAGAAAACCTTCAGCAAGGCCTAATGGTGAGCCAATAAGTTTTCTTTTATTTTAAAAGCTTTTTTGGGTGGGGTTGGGTGGATCAATTCTAATGCTGAATTTACTGAGCTGGCATAGGAAAAACCCCCAGGAAAGCCCACTTCTTTTGAGTGCCCGTGGGGACAGCAATGCAGGTGAAAATGGGTTACTTTAACTTTAACTTTATTACTTTAATTTAATAAATTGCTGTCTGGAAGCACTCTGAAATAATCCAGTTCAAACCAAATAATGTGGATTTTTTGCTTTGATAACTTGAACTATTTGGCAGTGTTGAAGGGGCCTTAGATGCATATTATGTAGGATGATTATTAAGACTTGTCAAGAAACAAGGTGTCTTAAGGATGAAGTAGTAAAAAAGCAGTGATATGATGCATGTAGAATCAGGTAGCAGAAGAAGTGGGAATGGGACAAAAATCTCTCAACACTATATAGTAGGGATAGATGCCAGTAAGGTGAAACAAGTCAAGCAAAGGAGGCTTGCAGGGCATGTAACTGTGACTCAAGGAACCAAGGGGATGTAGCATTGCAAAGAAACCAAACTTTAGTAGTTATGGCTTTAACTGCACCAATGTTTTCTGATTATTCTAAAGAGGTCATGAATGATAAAAAGAAGTAATGGTAAGAGGTGGGAGTCAGATTTTACTGATTAGTCTGAATTAAGCATCTGATCTTTTGATTACAGTGTTCTGGCACTCTTTTCAAACATCTGTGCTTATTGTGATTTAGACACATTGGTCTGGAATGTAGAACATGGCAATTTTGTACTAGCAGTACCCACAAGTGATGAAGGTGAATGGGTGAGGCCAGCAATGAGTCAGTCAACAAACCACTGCTAAAATGGTCCTCTTTGATTTTCTTCTTTTTACCCCCCTGTAGTGACTCAGGACCTGCATACAGACAGGGAGGAGTCCCTTGGATTAATCACACAGGTTTTTTTTTAAACAGTGGCTCCTTGGCAACCCAGCAGTCTGCTGGAAGATTGACATTTCCGTATTTCATATCTTTCATAAAGGCACCAATGGAAACTCCTTGGAAATCTACTCTAGAAACAGGGAATTAAAATGATACATGACTAACATTCACATTCACTGTACAGTATGTTTCTCTTAGGTTAATTTTGTCTGTGTTCCTATTTTGCACTGAGGTTTGTTTGTAAGACCATAAACATATGTGACTAAATTAATTACAGGTATCTCAAATACCAGCTACATTGTCCATGTGACTTGAGCTATAACTTGGCATCCAGTGTCATAAATACTTGGTAGACTTGGAAAAATCTCAATGTTTAAAGGGGCATTGTCAAAGGAATACCAAGACATAGCATATAGAGGTAAAAACCACTATATTGTATGGCAGTATATGCTCAATAGCAGAACAATATTACAAACAGTACAATGTAATGCAAATAATCAATCATGTGATTAATACACAGTATGAGCATGAATCACAAGCCCATATACATGGTTGGGCGAAGGAGTATTCCACTTGGCACTGAGTAACCCTTAGTGAAGTCCTGGGTGTAGTGACCCATGGACCTGTGACTGAGTCAATAGGGGAACCTTGGTAGGTGGCAGAGCTGGTGGGCTATGGTGGGCAGGCGCCAACGGCTGGAGGTAAGCTGACGACGCCAAGATGGCCGTTTCACGTAACCGCTTCCTCAGGGCGCTGATCACTTCTGACCGCTCCTCCCCAGTATTGTAGTAGACCAATTTAGACTCAAAGTCGAAATGAGAGATTTCGTGTTTCCGCATTTCAATACAGATCGCTCTTGTGAGTTATCTCCCGGGCTGCAATCAGCTGATCTGTATTGAAACGCGGAAACGCGAAATCTCTCATTTTGACTTTAGGTCTAAATTGGTCTACTACAATACTGGGGAGGAGCGGTCAGAAGTGATTCATGCTCATACTGTGTATTAATCACATGATTGATTATTTGCATTACATTGTACTGTTTGTAATATTGTTCTGCTATTGAGCATATACTGCCATACAATATAGTGGTTTTTACCTATATATGCTATGTCTTGGTATTCCTTTGACACTGCCCCTTTAAACATTGTGGTTTAGCAGTGTGTATAGAAGTTGCAATAGTGATTACTTTGTCGTGTATTGAAGACTTGGAAAAATACCAAGCACACAGAACTTGGGAAAGAAAAAAAATCAGTCTGATAGCTATTTATTTTCTTTTAAAAAAAAGATAACAATAGACAATGCTCATAAATCCATCTATATTTGCCTTAAGACTCATCCACAGCTGCATCATTATGCTACACTGTGTGATTTGAATTAATTGGTCCAAATCATTTTGCTGCGTTAGGCAACACTTCAGTGATACCACTTCAGATTAATAATTCCAAATTTTAATAGTCTTCCTGCACCATAAAGGCAAACTTTTCTTCCTTCATCTCCTCCTACCCATTCCATAGTGCCAACTGAAACATCCCTGATTGAAAGCAAACTATACTGAAATCTGCATTCTACAGTATGATGATGGTATTGGAAGGTTAGCCCTTCCTCCTTCTTAAGTGTGTATAGAAGATGATGAGCATAAATCTGACATTTATTGTGGAATTTGGGGAGGGGGTCTTGCTGTCCAACAGTTTGCCATTTAGCAAGAAGATTCTTCCATTAGTAACCACTAGAAAGTTGGTCGTTCTCCCATTTGGCACAATGATTTTTGCACTTACCATATGTTGTGCATTGTATTTATTTAGTACTCTCTTGCTGCCAACCAGTGACATTCTATTTCTCTCTTTCTCTTTCATAGGAGGTCCAGAAGATAAGTGTCCCTGCGGAAACCCAAGCAGATGGGGACATAAAACCCACAGATGAAAAAGAGGAAGTAGTGGCGGCAGCAGAAGTGGGCTGGATGACCTCTGTTAAAGACTGGGCAGGGGTGATGATTTCAGCCCAGACCTTGACTGGCAGAGTCCTTGTGAGTTTTCTCATGTTTCTTCCATTCTCATTTTTTTCTCCCCACAGATGGATTTAGATCTCTCACTGATATTAACATGAACATTAACAATGTGCTGAGCTCCTCTTAGGCAAAAGGCTTTTTTAAAAAATTAGAAGCTATCTGCTAAAAATGTATCACATTCAGGAGATAACTTCCTGGGGATATCCTCAAAAAGGCTGAAGCCTTCGAATATGAGTTAAAGCTTGGTCTTCACCACCATTAGGCGAGAGCATGTGGTTGTACAAATCCACTTTTGAGATTATATTTACTTGGTAATTGAGTCATATAGAAGGCTTTCCCCAGTAACCACGGTTAGGATCAAGGTGTGATGTTGTCAGTCCCTTACTAAAAATTATTCTTATAATTAGAAGATTGTTTCTTCTAAACTAATTTCTGCAGTGCAAATGAAAATAAAACAGATTTTTTCCAACTGCAGGGAAATGTATTTTTCTAAGGATCAAAAGTTAATTTCAGGGATAATCAGATATTCAGCATCATTTTAATGCCAGCGAACCATCTAATTCAGACACAGCAATTCTTAGTTGTAGTTTTGCATTGATGCCTCTAATTGTCTATAAAGAATCTGGGTTTTGCCTTTTTCTATAAAACCATAAAACTACAGATTTACAGTACAGGCAGTCTCATAGTTACAAACAAGATAGGTTCTTTTGGTTTGTTCTTAGGTTGATTTGTGAGAACAGGTACATTTTTTCATTTCCCCATGATAACTCTTTCTGGAGTGCATTTCCCTTCAAAAGGGCAGATTTCTCACATTTCCTGTTTTTTCAACACTGTTCTTAAATATGAGTCATTTGCAAGTAGGGTGTTTGTAACTCAAGGACTTGCTGTATGCCCATAAGTGTTTCAGTAATGTACACAACTAGTTTTACAAAAGGAAGTCCTTGCTGAAATTTGGACTCTATATTGCTGGAGTATGGAATAACATATTGCCAAGATCTAAGATGGGTGCCAATAAACTGGAAATAACTTGTATTGCAATAACAAACATTGGAAACAAAGAGCAGTGTTTAATAAGCCATCTAATACTGCTATCATTGTGATCAAAAGGCAACAAAGATCTGTTTGAAAAAAGTTTTAATCTCGTATTGAAAGAAACTTGGACATGACAAATCCAGTTTTGTTCTTTCTTTTCTTTACTTGAATTAATGTAGCCAATGTGCATAGTCTATCTTCTGCTTTTTAGATTTTTTAAAAAAATGGAAGTACATCTTTAGTATTAGACATACTGCTGTACATTAGCCATTAGAGGAAAAAGTGAGAATAGTATGACATGTAAAGTAAATATTATATGTATTTTTGCTTCTTTGTTATACAAGGGAATTAAAAATTAAGAGTAAATCATTTATTTTTCCCACGTAATTTTTAATTTGGATTCATTAAATATTTTAAATTACTTATCAGATGGGAGCCCTTACTGAAAGTTTAATTGATTTATGTTTTTTGGTTTTAATACAACTTAAAGCACAACATTCAATTTGATTCAAACATAGTAAAAACACCTGCTACTAGAGTTGTGCTGGATCACACCTTTGTGTAAGCAGTTGTGCAAAGTAGCTGCATAAAATAGTGTAACAGTAGCACAACCAGATGTGCAAATGAAAGTACAAGAAGTTGGAATAATTCTAAAAAAAGCAGAACTCCTCTCACAAACGACCTTGTATCAATACAGTAGCATAACCAATACAAATCAGGAAAAACCTAAAAGGCAAAATGAAGCTCCATCTATTTGTTCTTTCTTGGCATAAGTTAATTATATGCTAACTATGCATAACTATATATTGATTTTCCCCACACATTTGATAATACAGTCTGCCTGTAGGTAACACTCTAAATCCAGTTCGGTGATTCTGCAGGCATTTCTGGCAATGATTTTATGTGTTTTGGATCTTGCTAAGTAAAATCCCAGTGGAAATAAAGGGCCTTATATTTGAACATCTTTTAAAGATATTCTGCCTCTGGTTCTTAGTGACTTAGCACAGTGTATTTCTCAAAGGTCTGATCATTTCCTGCCTCCTGAGCCAGCTGCAGAAAATTCTGTTTTTATTGAGTAAGACTATGGCTTTTGTAGGTCAGTTGCAGATCAAAATTAGATCAGCTTCAGCGACACATAGAGAAATTACAGTACCTTTTCATGCTGTACAATTTGAATAAAAATCAATCTTCTATATTCAGTATTAAATAACCTTCAGGAAGTGGTTCACTGAACACTTGTATTCTAAGGGAAGAAAAAATAGTAACTGATTTTTTTTAAAAAATTGCATACTCACACAAAGAAAGCTGTTGTACAACTGTTGCTTAGGTTTATTTGCTAAGTGGAGAATAAAAGGTTTGCAGGATGTGGGGTGAAGACTGAGCAGAAATAGGACTGCATTAATCTTAACTTCCCAGTTGTCCTTTTGCAAATTCATATATGACCAAGTATCTGACAGTCAGTGGGAGAAATCGTTACCCTGCATCACCATCCCACAAGGGAAAGCGTTGTTGCTTGGCTTACCCTTGTGCTTCTCCTGGCTTACTGGATGAGAACACGAGAAGTGTTGGCTCTGTACTAGGACATTTCCCGGGTGGAGCCAGAATGGAGTCCCGCCGGAAGTAGCCCTGCATCATGTGATAGGCTCAGACTGGTATTATAGCCTTACTATTCCATTGGACTGCTCAAATAGAGTCATTGAATTGCAGGAACTTTTATTTGTTCTATACATTTAGAATCATAGAGTTGGAAGAGACCTTGTGGGCCATCCAGTCCAACCCCCTGCTGAGAAGTAGGAAAATCACATTAAAAGCACAGATGGCCAAAGAAGGAGACTTCACCACACTCCAGGGCAAGGAAGTCCCACTGCTAAAGAAACAGCTCTTACAGATAGGAAGTTCTTCCTCATGTTCAGGTGGAATCTCCTTTCTTGTAGTTTGAAGCCATTGTTCTTCATCCTAGTCTCCAGGACAGCGGAAAACAAGCTTGCTCCCTCCTCCCTATGACTTCCTCTCACATATTTATACATGGTCATTGTGTCTCCTCTCAACCTTCTTTTCTGCAGACTAAACATACATTTTTCAAATGTAATTAGTAAACAATAGAGTGGAACCTTCTAGGGCAGTGGTTCTCAACCTGTGGGTCCCTAGATGTTTTGGCCTTCAACTCCCAGAAATCCTAACAGCTGGTAAACTGGCTGAGATTTCTGGGAGTTATAGGCCAAAACAGCTGGGGACCCACAGGTTGAGAACCACTGTTCTAGGTTTAGGCTCTATAGAGACATAAGTAAGTAATTGACACCTACAAGTATTAATGAATACCCAAAAATAAGAGATAACAAAGCAAGAGATCATATGAAAATTTGGAATAAACATCATAGATTGGTGTTTTACTTGAGAAAATGATCCTTCTCGTAATAATTCTGAAAATCCCATTACTGGAATTTCTTCCTATTTTTTTGTGTCCCTATTATATCATTTCACTTGTAAGCATGTTCTGGTGCATTGATGATCTACCATTCTTCAGTTCTCATGTCTGAATTTAGTACAGAGTGCTGGACATACACAATTTAGCATAGTTTTCTTTACGGGTTATTAGAAGACATGAATACTGTAGCAACCCAGCCTCCAGCCCAGCCCCCAGCCCAGCCTCCAGTCCAGCCAGGGGGGTCAGGGAATGCCCCGGGGGTCCCAATTGCTCTGGACCCGATTGATGGGGATTCAGGTGAAATGGATGATGGGGCTGTTGGACCTGCATCTCCTACAGAGAGCTTGCAATGGGAAGATGATTGGCCCGAGGCCTACGAGGACGAGGGAGGTCAGACTGACACAGATTCAGATAACTGGTATGAGAAACAAGGTGGGCGAGGTTCCCAAGAACGAATCTGGGAACCCGCGGGGGATGAGTCCATGGAGACAGAACGGGAGGATGCTTCTCATGAAGATAGTGAGACAGCTGTGGAAAGGGAGGGAAGGAGCTTTGACCGCAGGAGGAGCATTGAGGCTCATAGAAAGGAATGGCGGCAAAGCCTAGAGCGTCGCTGGTCTCACAAAGGAGGAACTTAAAATACGTTCCGTGGGAACGGATCCTCAGTTGAACGGCCACTTCTGATCTGAAGGGAGTGTAGCGTTCCTGATCCTTGAAGCCTGTTGGCTTGCCTTGCCAAGAAGCTACCTTGGGCCTTGTATCTTGCCTTGCTCCACGGAGACCCTGTTTTGCCTTGTTTCGCTTTGATTTTATGGACTTTGCCTTTGAGAGATTTCCTGTTTTTACTTGGACATTTTACTGCTTACCATTTTGGACTAATTGCTTTTTACTTGGACGTTTTACTTTTACACCTGTTCTTTATTATTCAATAAATAGTTAATTGATCAATTGTCTCTGTGTGTGTGATTAAGGGGCCGGGCCAAGACCCAGCATCGTGACAAATACACATGCATATTTGTTGTGTATGAGCAAAAAAAAAGAATGCCAATGTAATTATAACTTTGTGGGAGAAGTTATAATGTAGATGCTTTTTTGCTTATGTGCATATGCAACTTATAAGGAGAAAAAGGATGCAAAATGAAAATGGGGGCAAATTGTGTACTTTCCATTTTGAAAATTATTTCACTTTCTAAGCTGAAAGATAGGCAGAGTAGGGTATGGGGGAACCAGGATATGGAGCAATGATGAAATAAAAAGGGGATATCCATTTCTTTCTTATTCCTTTTATTTTCACATTACAAAAATTAGAAAGCTTGTTAGCAACTAAATGTGTGAAAATTATTTAAGATGTGACATCTTTTGCCTGGGCAACTGTCAAAACCGGGAACAGTTTGTGAAAGCTAATTCAGTTCTAAAGCATTTCCAAATAAAGCTGTTGAAAAAAACACATTTGAGATACTTTTCATAATGTGATGGCTAGAACAAATACATTCAGGTTTTTTGTACATCATTTAGAGTATAATTATTTTATTTTTTTTAAAGGTGAAATGTCCCCAAGTGATATTTTGGATACATTAAGGCAGTGTTTCCCAACCTTTTTTGAGCTGCGGCACACTTTTAACATTAAAAAAAATCCGGGGACACACCACCAACCAAAATGACACAAAATGACACTCTAACACAGTAAAGAACGGCTGGGGGATGGTGGCCTGCTAGGAGCAGCTGCTGGGAGTGCTGAAGCCAGGGGAGGAGGAGGAGCCAGGCCGCGCCATGCCCCACCCCCTTCCCCTGGCTTCAGCTCTCCCACAGCTTCTCCAGCCTTGAGGGGGCAGTGCGAGCGAGGGGTGGGAGTCATGGCCCCTGTCCCCGGCGTCGCTCTCCACCATGACTCCCGCCCCTCGCTCGCTGAAGCCGCGTGGAGGAGGAGGAGCAAGAGCATGAGCATGAGCAGTGAATGGGCTTCAGTGGGCAGGGCTCCTCCGCGCGGCTTCAGCGAGCGAGGGGCGAGAGTCATGGCGGATTGGAGGCTGGCTGGGGAAACAGCCAAAGGAGGTGGCACCCCGGCCCCTTCTTTTTCTTTGCTGCCACCTGGCCCTTCCTCCTCCTCCCCCAAGCAGCAGGAGTTCGGTAGGAGGAGCAGGGAAGGAAGGGGGCAGAGAGCTTTTCTCACAGCACAGCAGGAGGTCCGTCACGGCACATTACTGTGCCGCGTCACAGCGGTTGGGAAACACTGCATTAAGGAAACCAAACAATGTAGACTTGTTCTGGTTAGGCTCAGATTCTGCGAACTAACTTGCCAAGTCTTGTCAGCGATCCGGAAACTCAAGTTGGTGCAGAACGCAGCAGCACGTCTGCTCTCAGGAGCCGCAAGATCTGCTCATGTAACTCCACTCCTGCGCGAGCTGCACTGGCTTCCAATTGAATTCCAGGTCTCCTTCAAGGTGTTAGTCTTAACTTTTAAGGCCTTATATGGTTTGGGGCCAGTGTACCTGAAGGAGCGGCTTACCCCATACGTGCCCAGAAGATCACTGCGTTCAGAGGGGCTCAACATACTGGAGGTGCCTGGCATCAAGACCTACAGGCTATCGAGTATGCGGCAGAGGGCGTTTACAGTGGCCGCGCCGAGCCTCTGGAACTCGCTGCCTGAGTAGATGCGAGCCCTACGGGACTTGATGGCATTTCGCAAGTCCGTAAAGACCAGGCTGTTTAGGCAGGCATTCGGCCCTGACTGATGCCTGCCATAACCTGCCACCCTGCCGTGTCATTGCCACCTGCACTATTGTCGTTCTGCTGGGATTTTATTGTTGGGAGCGGGGTCTAATTGGTTTTATAATGCTGTTTTTATGTGTTTTATCTGGTTTTATTGCTGTAAACCGCTCTGAGCTCCAGAGAGAGCGGTCTACTAAGTTGAATAAATAAATAAATAATATGTATTTTAAGCATGTGTACAAACATGCTTTAGTCAATTAAGAAGTATTTGCACAATCTTAACATGAGCCTAAGCCTAACCCTCTTAAACAGCAGCAACCTTGACTATAAGCCCACTTCCTGAACCTTGGCAATGAATAGCAGCTCTTTTATTCTGAACAGCAGTGGAGCTATCCAAGGTTCTGGATCCTCTTTTCCAAGTAGCCATCTGAGGCTGAATCTACACTGAAATATAATTCAGTTTGCATTTGTATTATATGGTCAGTGTAAACTCATATAAACTGCATCATGGGCAAACTTCGACCTTCCTGGTGTTTTGGACTTAAACCCCTAGAAATCCCAGTCAGCTTACTGGCTGTTAGAAATTGTGGGAGTTGAAGTCCAAAACACCCAGAGGGCTGAAGTTTGCCGATGCCTGGTCTACACTGAGCATATAATTGTCATGGATACATTCTTGTGTTTGAGACACCAGAACACATTTATCCCATGAGTTCATAGCCAAGGTCAAGAAATGAAAGCAGCAGGAGACCCTGAGTGGGTGAGAACCTGAAAATATGAACTAGCTCGGACTGGAATGTTTGCAGGAACTTTCTGGAGTTGAGGGGATTCAGTTTGTGGATTGAAACTGAGACTTTGTTAGTGTTTTGTTTATTCCTAACTTTGCTGTATATTAGTAACCAATGATTAAATAAATTTCTGAGATTCTCTTTAATTGCTACCAAGGTCCTGCAATTATCCCAGTAATGCAGATTCAAACTGCATTATATGACAGTGAAGATCCAGCTTGAGTTTCTGAGATCAGTCATCCTAAACTGTGACACTTTTAATGGTTTTTGTCATGGGCTTTGCTTTCACTGATAGTACCCATTGAGAGACTAAATTGTGTCTTCTTCTAAAATGGCTTATACCAATCCTACTAAACCCTAACTGCCATTGCAACCATAATGCCTGGCGTTCCCTTTAAGAAAGGAATAAAAATTGTGCAGCCTGTTGGATTTTGTTGAAGTGCAATGAACAGTCATCCCTACTATTGGCTATGGCTGCTTGGAGTTGTAGTCCAGCAATGTCTGGAAGTCTGCAGAATTCCCACCTGTGTTGTAATATTTCTTATGGAGGAAACAGGTGACAGGGAAGGCTTAGCTAACAGATATCCTTAAGTCTGCTCATAGCTTAAGGAGCAGCGAGAAAAAGCTGGGCTGACCTATTTACTGGGCTATTCTTTCCAGCAATTTCTCCTCCTGAAAGCTATATATAAAGTGAGGAATTGCTTCCAAAGGTGGTGATAAGGGAAACCCCTTTAGGCAGGAGATTCAGGTGGGTCTGGTCCTAATGTAGCAAGCTATTTCAAAGTAGAAGGAGTTTATATTTCAGCTCCCCTCCAGTCGAATATTAGCTTTTTTCCCCTCTAAATTCATATGGATGCTCATTAATTCCTGGAATCTTATTTTTATTAGCATGTGACAGGATTGTTATTGAGAACTGTATAGTGGTACGTAGGTTTGTATTATAACACAAAGCAGAGGCAATCAATGGGACAGTACTGTGATTTCTGATATCATTTGTTTCCTTCTTTGGATATTGCTCCCCACTTCACAGCTGTAACTCTTAAACTAGAGCAACACTTGTTTCTTTCCTGCTTGTCCTACCTGTTCCATGTCCCACATTCTGAAAGCTCTACCTTTGCAAGGATACAGTGTTCAGAAGAGCATAGTCCTCTTGAGCATAACCACACTGAGTCTCCAAAAACTGGTATCATAATTATCTGAAGACCTTCTATTTATAAAGCAAAATATAAATGCCCAAAGGATGGGGGGACAGAAATAACCTGGAGCTAATTAACGAATGTGCCGTGGGTTTTTAAAGAGTAAAATGAATTTGATGAAGAGTTATTCTAAACTTTGCAGAGGGTTTCCATGGGGATTAGGTATGATAATAAATTAACTTGCTAGGAGGTGTTCACAATGTGCTAATCTGCTTGCAAACACTTACTCTTCTCTTATATTTAATTTGTAGGATGAGTACCTTTGTTGGCCCTTGGGTTTGTTATTGATGTGCAGGGTCTGCGTGCTTTTCTTCTCTGTGTATATATCAGAGGCACTTCTCCATATGAAAGATTGCTCATTGCTGAGTTGAAGATGTGTGCTCCACTTTGCTTTAATCTCCTGTGACTACAGTGTGGGCTATTTCCTAGGTTTCCATAGGGACAGAAACAATGCTTCCCGTTGGGGTTCATCAGGCACAGAATGATGATGCTACAAAGTACACAGTGTTGAGTTGGTCTCATTGGTTTCTATGGTAACTGCAGCTTCCTTTAATCCACCCTCTCTCTCTTGATATGTGTATGCTTTTTTCCTGGTGCTTCTGCAGTGATATTTCTGCCAACCTGGTGCTGCATTTGTGGAGATTCCTTTTGGCTTGCGTGCAGTATATGCAAGAATAATTCTGGGAACGATGCAGCAGAAATTTATTCTTGGCACATCTTCTTTCTTTCTTGGTATCACTTTCCTTCATTTTAGAAATTAAAAATGAAGTGCTATGAGACCTTCAGTGTTGCCATCTGTCCCACATTTAATGGGACCATCACAGTTTTTATGTGCCTGACTCACATTCCAAACAGGATTTTGTAATATCCAAACTCTTACCTTTAAAAAAAATCAACAACATTTAGGGAAAAAAGTCATATAAAATAAATAAAGCAAGATGAATCATGAAGTGATTCATTGTTGCCATTCATTGGTGTTATGTTGTCAAATGGAGATATACAGCTAGAAAGTAGAAATGACATTATGTTCTACCAGTCTCCTCTATTAATCATACATACGCACATTCCAGTGATGTCATTTCCGGATATTGCAATGATTGATTTATACAACCTCTCTTGTGGCTGATAGTGAGACAAAATCATCTGAGAGTTTCAGATCCATTTGTGATATTGCACTTGGCTTTGGGTGTGCCTTGGGTGTCTGAGTTTCTGAGATACTGGCCTTGAGCTGTTGTTCAGTTTTGCATTAATCATCTTTTCACAGCTCTTCAGTCATATAACCCAGAATATTAAGGCAGAATATCCCACAATATCTGCTTTAAACTGGATTATCTGAGTCCACACTGTCATATATCTTGGTTCAAAGCAGATAATGTGGGATTTGATTCAGCTGTATGGAAGAGGCGCTAGTAGTATTATGAAACATTATGTAACACAGACAGGAAATAATACTTTATCAGATAATGCTGAAGCTATGAAATTCACTGACCAATAAAGTTTGCTTCCACAAAATATAGCATAGTGGTGGATAATAGTCTTTCTTCTGAGCTCTGATTTCAATAGGTTTAAGGAAAAATTGTTGGAACCTGCCACTTCAGAAGTTGAATATTAGGGGCTGAAAGCAAAGCAGGAAAGAAAGTGGTTGCCATCGAATGGTAGTTGGTTGCTCTCAAATCCTGACTGGAGGATTTCTAGAAACATCCTGACAGCCACTGCTTAGACTCGGTGATCACTTGGTCTCTTCCATTGTTTTAGATTTTGTTTTTGTTTGGCCAGAGAACTGTAGAATACATTGTGCTAAAATAAACAGTAGTAGTTTCCATGCCCTACCTTTTTGGGAAATGTCTTTTAAATAAAGCCTAAAGTAGTCAGGACTCAGCTTTGATTTCATTATGGATAAGTGTTATGCAAATGAAGGTGAGGTATCATTCATCTAAATCAAGTAAGAAAGTCATGGTTGGAATAAGGCCAAATTGTACTTTAGACTACTACTTCTTTAACAAGAATGCCATTGTAAGCCAATTTTAGTAATATTTGAAATTGGATGACTGCAGAAACAAAGGAGTTAGATAAATCTTTATTTTCTTTCAAAAACCTTTAGAGAAATGAATGAAAATGAAATTTGAAAACAAAACATCTTTCTCTAGTAAGTCCCCATTACAAGTGCATTATCTATAGCAAATACCTCCCTCTAGAGCAGTGTTTCCCAATCTTTTTTGAGCCGCAGCACACTTTTAACATTGAAAAAATCCGGGGGCACACCACCAACCAAAATGACACAAAATGATACTGTAACACAGTAAAGAACAGCTGGGGGATGGCGACCTGCTGGGAGCAGCTGCTGGGAGTGCCAAAGCCGGGGGAGGAGCCAGGCCATGCCATGCCCCGCCCCCTCCCCGGCTTCAGTTCTCCCACAGCTTCACCAGCCTTGAGGGGGCAGTGCCAAGCCAGCATTGTGCTGGCTCTGCCACCGCTGGCTTGGCACTGCCCCCTCAAGGCTGGCTAAGCTGTGGGAACGCTCAAGCCGGGGAAGGGGCGGAGCCAGGCCACGCCATGCCCCTCCCCCGGCTGCAGTTCTCCCACAGCTTCGCCAGCTTTGAGGGGGCAGTGCCAAGCCAGCATTGTGCTGGCTCTAACACTGGCTTGGCACTGCCCCTTCAAGGCTGGCAAAGCTGTGGGAGTGCTGAAGCTGGGGGGAGGGGGCAGAGCCAGGCTGTGTCATGCCCCTCCTCCCCCCGGCTTCAGCTCTCCCAGAGAGAAGGAGCATGAGCGGTGGACGGGCTTCAGTAGGCAGGGCTCCTCCGCGCAGCTTCAACAAGCAAAGGGCGAGAGTCAAGGAGGGAGTCATGGCGGATTAGAGGCTGGTGGGGAAATGGCCGAAAGAGGCGGCGCCCCGGTCCCTTCTTCTTTTTCTTCGCTGCCGCCCGGCCCTTCCTCCTCCTCCCCCAAGCAGCAGGAGTTCGGCAGGTGGAGGGGGCAAGGAAGGGAGGCAGAGAGCTTTTCTCGCGGCACACCTGATGATCACTCACGGCACACTAGTGTGCCACGGCACACTGGTTGAGAAACACTGCTCTAGAGTTTGACTTGGAAAATAATGCAATTCCATCAAAAATATTTTATTTCTGTGTCACAGTTCACTCTTGATGAAGTGTTAACCCTTAACGTTCTGAGTTAATTTGAGTTTTTCTTTGGATCCTATGTCAGTGTGAAAGATGAGATACTGCTATCTGCTGTCATGTCCTGTATGTGGGCTTCCTGAAAGAAAAACAACAACCATCTGTCTGGTTTCTACTAGAAAGGTAGACTCTGGTTAGGTAGACTCTGGCATACCTAACCAGAGGTTTTCTTTTTCTTTTAGTGTGACAGCCAACATTTCCAGTTTTTGTGAACAGGATTTCAACAGACAACTTTCCACTGTTTCAATTCCACCATTAAGATAACTGGTGTGGAAAATAAATGATATAGCAAAATCTCCATGGGTATATATATTTAATTATGTAACAGTTCAGCAATTGAATGAGCTTCCCAAGCAGACTGAGAATTTCTAAAGTTTCAAATTGGATTTTCTCTTCCAAATGGAATATTTGTCATAATAGAATATAAATATAAGTCATATAATGATGCTGCTGATGGAATAAAATGTATCAGAACCATATTCTTTTTTGGCCACAGAGCATTGTGTTGCCGGAGGTGTATAAATCCTCCCAAATCAAGGTACAGTCTTTGGGGCCAAACAAGCAATTTTGGTTCATGAGGCAGACATTCCAACAAGTACCCAGTAGTAAGAATGAGTTGGATAATTAACAATGCCTCACACTTTCTAGTATGGTTACATGAGATGGTGGCCACCTCACTCAGTCTAATGGTAAAAATGGCCCAGCAGACTACCTTAGTTCTGAAGCTTTGTTTTGCTTTATCTTATCTTGTTTGCTTCAAGCCTCAATTGTCTTCTTTTTTATTATAATACGAACATCAACACAAATCTGTAAGTCTTATGTTTTAGCAAAATAAAATTTGCAACTATCTGGAATTTGCTCCAGTGGGATGAAATGCGTCCAATTTCAGATGAATAATTTCAGTGTCCTGATCCAGGAACCTGGCAAAAATGTTTGGAAACCTTAATCAGGTGGTGGAAAATCCACATTACCTTGCTGGAGAGTTTATACAGACTGTCCATTGAACAGTCAGCAGTGAGCTACCTGGCATCTCCTAGTCCATGTCATTTTGAAAGACCTGAGCTTATCTACTACAGACATTAACATCAATGTTGGCCTAAATCCAACTGTTAGTCCCAACTAGAGTGGACTCGCTCAATTCATAGTTGAATGACAAGTCTACAGGTCTTTCAGTCCTGCAGTGGGTTTCCTCTAACAGGTAATAGCATTTTGCTTTACGTCATCAGAAGCAGAAAAATAGAATAAACAGAAAAGCTTCCCCTAAAGCAAAGTGATTGAAAGCAAAAAGGAAAGTCATAGTGAAGACATTTCCTGATTGGAACATAAAGCTGTTGATTAGCAAACACCGCTTTTTAAAATGAAAATGAAAATGACTACAGCAACAACTTTCCAGATCTCTAAACATCAGCACAACCCTACTATCATCAACCACTTTGGACCATATTTGGAGCCAGTATCTTTGAAGATCAGTTAATCTTGTGATGATGCTGTCTCTAATAGATTTACACATCCCTCATTTTCAAGTTAAGTCAAGACAAATATTCCCCCAGTTTCAGTTAATCCATAAGCATAGAAATTAAAAAATAAGGTTTTTAAGCAATATCTTCAAATTCCTATAGTGACTAGATTTTATTGTGTGTCTGCTTAGACCCTTTGCTAAGATTCTCTTATTTCATTCATATACAGAATGGGGTTCTGTTTTCATTTATAGAGCAAGGATGTAAATTGTTATTGCCTTTCAGATGTTATTGGACTACAAATTCCATATTTCTAGGAGGGATCATCTCTGGTGGGGTATACTAGAAATTACAATTATTTATTTTATTATTTATTAACTTTATTATACCCCGCCACCATCTCCCCAAGGGGACTCGGGGCAGCTTACATGATGCCAAGCTCAATGACACATAATAACAACATAACAGCAAATAATAAACAGCAATACAATCAATATTCTTATTCACAGGCAATAACAGACAGTTCAAAACCATTATAGACCAATAATATTTGATGGGATGTCAAATTACCACCCCTGTCCTTGAGAGGGATGGAGAAATGGAGTTTTTATTAAAATACTCATTAATTTATAAATAAGCAAGTGAATCCAACTATTCATTAAACATATGGTGAATGTAATTGTCCCACAATTAACAATGACTGGTTTGTCAATTAATTCAAAAAAGTATATCATTAATTATAAACTTCTAACTACCAAACAAAAAACAATACAAAATCCTTGTTAGAAAATCAAGAGTGAAACATTGTCCTCTTTGCACTTTTAGTGGATAAGACCAATTTTTTATTTGGATTTCATTTGCAGGTGCAGTACTTAACTTCCTTTTTTTAAAACTTGACATCTGTCTTGACAAGGGGATGAAACAGAAAATAGAATGGGAGAATTTTAAATTCCCACATAAATTAATCCAGGTGACTTGAAAATGGAAAAAGGTGAATATATACAAAAACAAGAATGACTGGTGTTACTTGCTGCTCTGGAATGGTAAAAACTGGGCTATCAATTATAAGAGAAAGGTGTTTTCTTTTTTAAAAAAACCCATATAAATTTATGAATAGTACATCACATACAGATGTTTGTGTTCGCGAACACATACTGTATGTGTGTATTATGAATGGTCTTTAATAGGATACTTTGGCATAACAAGCACATGTAATTGACTCTGCTGAATAACTCCAATTTCCTGTTTAAAGCTTTGTTCTTATTGCAGTAGTAACTATCTGGACTTACCACTCCAGAATAAAGCTTAAATGATAACTTTCACACCTCATAGTTTGCTTCTTTTTCCTAACTCCTGTTATTTTTGGCAGGTTTTGTTTACTCTCATTGTCTTGACTGAATTAGTTCCTCACCAGGATGTTTTGATTCTAAGATAAGGACGTTTACTGAAATAAATATTTCCTGTCCCCTTCTCTATCCTGCTACCACCAATGACCCTTGAAAATCCTTTTTGGGCCATTCTTGAATAATGCATTGTAGATATCTGCAAGAATGTAACTTTCCTCATGGAAGCTTTGTTGACTTGCATCATCATGTGATCCAAGTTGAAGTTGCCTAGTAACATGTTTGAATTCTGCAATAGTGGAAGATAAAAAGTAACTGAGTATGTTCTAAGTCAGTGTTTCTCCACTTGTGGTTTCCCAGGTGTTTTGGCCTACAACTCCCAGAAATCCCAGCCAGTTTACTAGCTGTTAGGATTTCTGGGAGTTGAATGCCAAAACATCTGGGGATCCACAGGTTGAGAACCACTGATCTACGTGCTTTCCCTATTCTCCTGGTTAACTGCAGATACCTCCTGCCTCCCAAACACAAAATTCAGGAGTGATTTGCTTGTGAGCATATGCCTAGGAAGGATTTTTAATACACGGTTGGAGTCTATGACCTTCCTCCTTCCCAAGAAACTCTACTCCTACTTTCATTTGCTTTTGCAATTTTCCAATAGCCCAGGGCTGATAATCCTGCTATTACCCACAAAGGTGGCTTTTTAGTTGACTAACATAGTGGGAAAAGACCTCTCAGTGTTAAAAATGTTACCTTAATATTCCTCAGTAACTTAGGAAGAATATATGAGGTGGAAAAAACACATCTTATTCACAAACTCCTGTTGTCCATCAACAATCTCCTGCTTTGTACTTCTTTTTGTATCCCAGCAGTGGGTTGGAAAAAGCAGTGAGAGACAAAGAATAATATAAGTATCTAATACGCATTTAACACTGATGCTTTTCAAAGGAAAATAAAAGAGAGAATCAGCACAGGCATTAAAATTCCCTAGTTTTTGTTTGCTTCATACCACAAAGCAATTGCAATTTTTGTCATTTCTGTTTAAAACAGATTGTATACACCAGGAGTGGGAAACATTTCTCTCTCTGCATCTTCGAGTTCACAGCTTTTGTGCTTCCTTTCCCACAGGCTATGCTGAATGGCCTGATAGTTGTGGCAGGCTAAAGATTCCCCATTAGAACCTTGGTAGTTGTTAGAAGCATGTATAAGATCAACAGAAGTGAGACCATTGAAAAGATTAATTGACTAAGGCTTCCTGGAAAATGAGGTCCTTAGAGCAGTCTTTCTCAACCAGTGTGCCGTGGCACACTAGTGTGCCGTGACGGACCTCCTGCTGTGCCGCGAGAAAAGCTCTCTGCCCCCCTTCCTCCCCCCTCCTGTCTAACTCCTGCTGCTTGGGGGAGGAGGAAGGGCAGGGCAGTGGCGAATAAAAAGAAGAAGGGACCGGGGCGCTGCCTCCTTTGGCCATTTCCCCAGCCAGCCTCTAATCCGCCATGACTCCCACCATGACTCTTGCCCCTCGCTCGCTGAAGCCGCGTGGAAGAGGAGCCCCGCCCACTGAAGCCCGTCCACCGCTCATGCTCCTCCTCTGTAGGAGAGCTGAAGCTGGGGGGAGGGGGAGGGGCATGGCGTGGCCTGGCTCTGCCCTTTCCCCCGGCTTCGGCACTCCCAGAAGCTGCTCCAGCCTTGAGGGGACAGTGCCAAGCCAGCATTGTGCTGGCTCTGGCACCGCTGGCTTGGCACTGCCCCCTCAAGGCTGGAGCAGCTGCTGGGAGAGGTGAAGCTGGGGGTAGGGGGCGGGGCATGGCGCAGCCTGGCTCCGCCCCCTCCCCGGCTTTGGCACTCCCAGCAGCTGTTCTCAGCAGGCCACCAACCCCCAGCCGTTCTTTACTGTGTTAGAGTGTCATTTTGTGTCATTTTGGTTGGTGGTGTGCCCCCAGATTTTTTAAATGTTAAAAGTGTGCCGCGGCTCAAAAAAGGTTGGGAAACACTGCCTTAGAGGATGTGTCTTTTCATTGTTCTGAAAAAAAGATACTTCCTGTTAAAATGGTGCAAAGATATAGCTGTGATACTACATCCTTTCCTGGCCAGTTTTGTTCTGCACTTTCCACACTTCACTTTTCCCAATTCTTTCTATAATAATTACTTATCTCGGCCCTCTGCCTCTTACCATTCATTATTCCATCTGGTACAGTGATTCCTGTTCCTGGAGTGATCTTGTTGTTTTATGCTTTTGAGTCTTTTCTAATTTATGACAATCCTAAGGCAACCCTGTCAAGGAGCTTTCTTGGCAGAATTTTTTTAGAGGGGGTTTGCCTTTGCTCTCTGAGGCTTAGAGAGTGTGACTTCCCCAAGGTGGGTTTTCATGGCTGAGCAGGGATTCAAACCTTGATCTCTTACACTATCCTAGTTCAACACTCAACCCACAATGTCATGCTAGCCCATCTTAATCATATGTACATATATCAAAAGGAAATGAGGTTTTGAGACAAGAACTGACTTTTGGTAAAGAGATTTCCAGTTTTCATACATCCAGGCCACTTGAAGGGCTGCCACCAGCCACTTGAAAGACCAAGAGCATCTCGAACAGCTCTTTGAAGATTGATGGCCAGGATCACCATTTACGTATTTCAGTATCCTGTCATACTCTGTCTTCATCCAATAACTCTGCAATTATGCTTTAAAGTCTGTGTCATTTATATCATTTTATCAGGGCATCTGAAGAAGATGATTGATATCCATGAAAGATCACACAAATATAAGTCGGTTTCAAAGCTTCTGCTACATTCCTCTACTTGCTTTTTTTCTTTTTTATGCCATGACAGATCAACAGAGCTATTTCTTTGAAAAATGCCAACTATAATTAGTAAGGTTGGTAGTACAAGAAAGAAAGTAATGTCTTTGTGACATAAGTGCTCCTTAACCAATCATCTCTTTTATCTCCTCCTTTATCTCAGACTGTTTTGCCCTTTAGATAGTTGCCAGCACACATTTATCCAAGGATAATGACTGAATTAGGAATTGATGCCCTCAGAAAGACACATCCTTTTTTAATAAAAAAGGAAGTCAGTTTAATATTTATTTAATCATGGTGTGTATACGTAGAAGTAAGACCTACCGAGTGGATTAACAAAGTGTTTCCCAAACTCTGGTCTTCCTTTTTTTTAAAGACTTGCTTCTCAGAATCCCTGATTATTGGCCAAGGTCACTGAGGCTTTTTGGAGTTAAAGTCCAAAATGTATGTAAGACTTGAGTTTGGGAATCGCTGCAATAAAATGCCATTTCAGATAAGTATGTATAGGATTATTTTTTAATTGTCCTATGCAGTTTTATTTGAGTAAAAGGGACAACTTAAAGTTGGAGTTTATCCCCTTTCCCCTGATTTTGTTGGTTAATTCTCATGCTAGCAGTAGCTTTCCAGAAGGAAGATGAGCAAACAAATTCACAAAGCTCTGGTACATCACCACACAAGTCTATTTGGCATAGCACAATGGTTCCCAACTTTTGGTCTTCCAGGTGTTTTGGACTTCAACTCCCAAAAAATCCCAGCCATTTTACCAACTGTTAGGAATTGTGGGAGCTGAAGTTCAAAACTCTTGGAGGACCAAAGGTTGGGAACCACTGACATAGTGAACTTGTCATCACCATCACCATTGAGTGTGATGAGCAACTAGTCATCACGTGACCTCTTAAGCTGCATAAGTAGCTGGGTTCTTTTAGACTGTTGCAAAAGAATTTCTCCCAACTAAATTTCATGATTAGGAGGGAAGTTTATGTGTACATATATGTGTGGATTTTTCAGGGATGGGAGGGGAGGAGGGGAGGCAATAATACCATTGTATTGTACTTGATATTGATCAAAACGTAATCTCTGCAATATGATTGTGAAAATAAAAACTTTCATTTGAAAAGGTGGGAGGTTGACTTTTGGGAGCTGCATGGGAAAGACTCTGGGGAACTCTGACCATGCAGAACTGTGTCAGCATTCCTTACTTTGCATACACATCTTAGGTTGCCAGCCCTGGTGAGAAGAAAAAGTTGCTTAGGGTGCCCTTAAAAATACTCAGCTGACTATCTCCATGAGCAAGGTGAGGGATTGGGCACACCAGTCCCTGTGCCCCCCCCCCCCCCGAGGACCTTCAAGCAGTATAGACCAATTATGTGTCTTCCTTCTAGTCACCTTTCTACTGCTTTGGTTACAGCAATTAAGGGATTTCTATGCAGCAAAGCTAGGATATGAAAATATTCCTCCATGTATTTCTATTTGTAAAGACAGACTGAGACTGTATGGACCATAGCAGTATTTTACTTGCAGCCTACAGTTTAGGAAAGAGATTTTCCTTGGAGTTTAGTGGAAGTCACTGAATGCACTGAAAGACTGGCTTTCCTTGACGAGCCAAGAATGGAATATGAATGGAGTTAATAAAAAAAAAAGCACATCAAACTGGATGTAACTTGTGTGCATGACTGGACCTCTTATGGGGGGACCTCTGAGGAAATAAAACCTTGACATATCAAGTCAGACCCTGAGAATTGGCAATCCTATTATTTATGCTTGCCCATATTTTTTTACTTTGCATGTATATATTTATTGCTCTCATTTCTATGCAGTCTTAAAAGTTATATTTGTAACTGAAAGTAGACCCTCAGCTTTTTTCACAGAGCCTGCTGGGTAATGTTATGTTGTTACCATGTGTGAAGCCAGTGTATTCTTGTGTTGCTTCTCAAGGGTATAAATCTCTGGAATAAAGCAAAAGCACAAACTATTGAAAAACTCATGGAAGAACTCACCTCTCCTAATAAATATGCCGAAATGTCACAATAAACCTAGGAATCCAAACATTTCCATTTCAAAAAGCTTTTAGCTGGAAGCCATTTCTACCAGTTCTTATTTTCCAACTGGCAGGAATGATTAGGTTTTGTACAAGCCATATGGAATGCCATAAACTGTTGTTTCATGTTGTACAGATAATGCTTGTTTTCAGAACCTCGCAGATGGCCTTCCCTTGAGGTACTGTGGCCTTCTCCTGAAGAGAGAGCAATGCTTTGACCTTGAAATAAGCAACACATTGTTACATACTGCATGTACTTCACTGAGAAACCTTGTGGCTGCATTTCCCAACACAAATGTCATATGATAATAAATGACCTCTGGTGTGGTTGTCTTGGATGTTCTGTAATGCTTCCATAACAGTGCAGCTGTGGGAGTTGTGAGTGAAGATATTTAAAACACTGAAGTATGTTATTTGCTTTTTGTATCTGTAAAATTGTTATGGGGCAAACTGGTGATTGACAGTTTCAGTTCATGTAAATTGTATTTCCCCCAGGGTCCAATTCTAGGTGGTACGTAACACTAGACATACCAGGTAATGAACCAAAAACTAAATTTCCATCAGAATCCAAGGCAGGCATACAGGGTGGTCTAGGGAAGGACAGCCTCCTCAATCACTATTCAGTCAAAGCTTCAAGTGTGATTCCCTTTTCCTACTGTCTTAAAATAAGAAAGTGAGGAGAAGAGAAACATGGCATTGTATCCAGCACCCCTTTCACATTCAGAAAGAATAATCTTGCTTTTGCCTCCTTCTCCTCCTATGACAGGAAAGATGCAGAAGCAGAGTATTATGTACATGTGTGAATGCTTGTTCATATTTGAGGTGGAGGATATCAGCACAGAAGAGGATCAGTAATGGCTATTTTTGTAAAAATGAATGCGTGCTCTAGAAGGGCAGGTGTAGTGATTCCCTACCTGGAAGGCTAGAAAAGGCCTGAAAAAGTAGGTCCAAGACAGTGGTAGCCATCTTAGAGAGGTGCCAAAGGGGCATCCATTTTAGGATTCTCATTCCCAAAAGGGGGTGTGCCTAAAGAGCAGCCTGAAGGGAAATGAGGGAGTTAGGATTGTCTAGTAGGAAAGGGGGCGGAGCCTAACTTGGGAAAAGAAAAAAATGCCCCGAAGAGGAGGCGTTTTGAAATCTGATGGCAGTTCGTGGCTGGGTGTCAGAGAAGTTGTTTGTGGGTGTCAGAAGAAGAAGGAATGTTGGAGAGAATTGGGATTACTTAGTGTTAGAAAGAAGAAGCCTGAGTGAACAGGTGGCTAGCTGGCATGTAAATCTTACAACTATCAGGGAAGATAGTGTGTAGAGAAGTAACTAGATAGATCCAGAGTAGGACTATCTGAGTTGGAGATAAGATTTACTAGGCAGAGAGGAGATCCTGTCAGTAAACTCTTGAAGGGAGAAAGGAGTTGTATTCTGTAACTAAAATTTGTATTCTGTAACTAAAACCATACACTTTTGTACCAATATTTGAAACCATTAAGCTTAGTACCTATCTTGCCAGTTCTCTTCAATAAACTTCATTATTATTTTGTTGTTCAAAACAGCAGTCTCACAAGTTCCTCTGTAAAAGAAGTTTAAAAGCAGTTTCCTGAAGCAAATTAAGAGTCTAAATGGTGGCAGCATACCTTTAAAAGGAATAATATCTTTAGAGTTACCTCAGCACACAAGTCTGAAGTAAATAAAACACACACACACGGAGTTACCCTTTTCTTTATATTTGGTGGCAGTGTCGAGATTTCAAATGCACATTTCTTTATAATTGGTGGCAGAAGTGGGATTGAATAGGAAGGTTCCACCCTGCCCTAATTAAAAATCCTCCAACCTGTTATAATCGGGATTTGAACACCCGCAAAATCTTCAATTTGTTATAGCAGGCAACAATGGGGAGCATGGAGTTAGACAGTTCTACTTCTTTTTGGTCTCTCGGTTGTTGTCTCCCAAGCCATTACTGCTGATCTAAGGAATACATTTGGGTAGGTTCACTGTGACACCATCTGTAATCCAATTGGAGGAAGAAGTGTAGTCAGGCTAAACAATGAGTTCTGCAACCTGGTTATTACCTTCATGAGAAGCAAGGGAGAGGCTACTGTTGAAAACCAAGGTGTCAACAGTTGGTTGCCAAACAAGCAGTTAGTATAGTGGTGAATTCTGAAAACAAGAGGAGTCATCATTCAAGATTGTTGGAAAGCACTCTGTCTGTCTTATTATTTGCATTACTGAAGAAAAATGCTTCTGGATGTAATTGGCCATCTAAAGTTATTTTGGGACTGTGTCCAAGAGATGCTACATCTTCAGAAAGGAGAATAATTTAGCCTAATGAATAAGACTCAAGTCAG
This sequence comes from Anolis apletophallus, assembly GCA_030556195.1. Classification (NCBI taxonomy): domain Eukaryota; kingdom Metazoa; phylum Chordata; class Lepidosauria; order Squamata; family Anolidae; genus Anolis; species Anolis apletophallus. The sequence goes on along the minus strand of JARBWK010000004.1, from coordinate 138,520,957 downwards.
CATACTAAATGTAATATGCTACTAAGCTTAGAGCACAGCTAATTCCATTTCCACTTCAGCTGTTATGTGAAGCATCATTTGAATATGGCTAATGAAAGTGATGGATGCTTACCAGAGGAGCAAGGAGAAAGTCCAAATATAATGTCGAATACAAACTAGGATTTTTCTCATCTACTCTGGAGTAGCTACACTTTGTTAGTTCAGTTTTTATTTAAAAGAGACCGACCTAAAATGATTATCAAGCCAGTTTCATCCTGGGTTTTTCCCCAGTGCTTTTTCTGTCTTTGTCTAAAGTGCAGAAATTTAACTTAAAATAAAGAATAGTTTGACCTCCATAGGCGTAATGGTATTCTCCTTTTTTTGGAGGGGGAAGGGAAGAGTTATGCATTTGATATGCACAGAGTGGTGTGCTGTTGGCTTATTGTATTTGTGGTAGTCAGGAGTAGAGTACCCCTGTGAAAGTGAAGGACAGCACTGAAGGCCAAGGCCAATGCAGCAATCCACAAATTGACAAACCTATTAATAGTTAACCTGCAAATATGAAAGAATGACTTTATTGTATTCATGAACTCACCAGCATACATCTGTCCTTGTGTCTAAGATGCAAAGGCTTGTAAAGTGTTCTGTACCTCTGTTCCATTCATTTACAGAGTTCATGTGATTGAACAGCCAGTTTCTCCATGTTCAATATCCAAATAAGAATTGATAAGCTTCCAAGTGTGTAGAGACATTTAAAATATGGAGCTTATGCCCACATTTACATCTTTAATTTCACTGAAAATGAACAACTGAATGCCTCCATAGATTTAGGAGTCTTTTGACAACAATGATCACCACAGCTGCTCCAGCTCACAAGCAGAATGATAGGTATGTCCTGTTATAGGGCAGTGGTTCTCAACCTGTGGTTCCCCAGGTGTTTGGGTCTATACCTTCCAGAAATCTCAGCCAGTTTACCATCTGTTAGGATTTCTGGGAGTTGAAGGCCAAAACATCTGAGGATCCGCAGGGTGAGAATCACTGGTATAGGGTAATAAATAAAAGCGTCTCTTTTCCAAGGAATTTATAATTTACATTTTGTCAAGGGAAGAAGTGGAGTGAGGGGAAGAAGAAAAAAGTGAAGCAAGCAACATGACACAGGATGAGGAGGGCTGTAGTGGGAACGGATCCACAGTTGTTTCAATTCATTGAAATACAATACATTAAATTTGTAAATACAGTAATTACTATATAATGTTACTGTGTATTGAATTGCTTTTTCTGTCGATTTGTTGTAACATGATGTTTTGATGCTTAATTTGTAAAATCATAATGTACTCTGACATTGAATAGGCTTTTCCTTAACCCCTCCTCCTTATTATCCAACATTTTTTCTTTATCCAACATTCCATCTGCCCATTTATGTTAGATAAGCAAGACTCTACTGTATATAAAAAGAAAGACTCTAAAAGTCTTTAAAGCATCAAAGTTAAAGGAAATAAGAAAGTAATAGTAGTCTTTGTGAACACCCTCCCCCCATTAAGTATTTAAGGTTTTTTTTATCACTAGAATGCAAGAAGATTAAGGAAGAACTTGTACTTCAAAGGGAAGGAAGGAAGTCTAGACAAGACACTGAAGTAGTGTCATTATTTTTATTATTTAATTGCATTATGTTATGTTTGGCTTAAATGTGTACTTTTACTTTTTCCTTTTTGATGATGTATTTTTTTGTTGAAACTTAAAACATTAAAAAAACCAAAAATGAATTTTAAAGGGCAGTTACCTCTTCTTAAGTTCTTTTCCATTTGTGAAAGAGACCAATATATTCTCTGTCATCTCTGCTTGTAAAAAAGGTCTCTGAGCAGGCCTTAGGGATTTGCCGATCCTGGGCTCAGCTCTCCCCACATCCTAGTCATGTTCCCATCATGGGCAAAGGTCCCAATTTCCCACTGAACTGGTTATCCTGCTTTACATGCATGACCCCCTTGTGAATTATGTGCACATTCCACTCTTTGCCTTTTCTAGATACTAGGGACAGCCTTTCCCATTTCATTTTTAAAAATATAGGACGTTTCTCAAAAGGTATTCAACTATCTTGTATAATTGCAAAGAATAGACAACATTTGGGTTGACATTGACATCAGTTAAAAAAGATGCTGCTTTGTCAGTAAACCTATAAAAAGTTTTTTTCATAGAAAAAGCATTTTGCAGGTCACCTTTAAATGTTCTATGTATCCTTCCATTTACAAAGCTAATATAATTTTTGGCCTTCTAAATGTAGGCTGGCTTGCCCCTGTTTGCTTTTCAAGGCTGTGTTTTAAAAGTTCATGCTATAAATTGTGTGCTCGAGGGAAGGAGTGATTCTCCCCTCATGAAATTTCTCTACTGAGTCACGAATTCCATCAAGAGCCCTAAACATCTCTCTTTCTCTGTCTTTATTTTCCTTGGTCTTTCTTTTTGATGGAAAAATACACACAAGAGTGTGAGAGCCTCCCCCGTGATTCAGAATAATTTTTTAAAAAGTATTCATAGAAGGAGTGAAGTAGATAGCCTTGGGATAACTATTCTCAGTCTTATCTGTGGTGTAATTGACCTACCTTGGAAGGTTGCAAGGTAACCTTCATGAAATAATTATGCTAAGCTCTGAAACTCCAGACTGCCTCCTGATCCTTTACTTTAAAAACCATACTCATCAGATGATTGAATTAATAAAAATTAAATCTAAGAATATTGCTCCAGATATCTTCATCTTCCATGGGAACTCAGTGTGTGTATGAAGGGGTAGCAAGGAAGTGAAGAATTGTGTTTCGGGATGAAAGAAGAATCCCTAGCATTATGATGCTAGAAAAGAGATGTAGTTTCATTCACTCAGTGGGTTTAGGGTTGAAACACTTGCATTGTTTAAATTTACATTTTGACAGTGGTGGCTTATGCAATAAGCACGTATACAGTGGGAAAATCTTCTTGCTCGGTTTATTACCTCCCAGGACTAGTTATCAGATACATGGAAGATACTACTAAACTATGGAATTGGAATGCCATTCTGTCTTATTCTGCCTGTTTTCACATCTTTTGAAGACTAGTTTTCCAATTTGCCATATAAGCAGTTAGCAATAACCCTTGCTTTCCATGCAACATTATCATCCAATGCACATGTTGACCCTTTGTTTAAGATGCTGCAAGGTTCTGCATCATTTTACTACAGCCTAATTAGTCGAGTTATAACTTTTGACGTTGTTTCTGTTATCTGTTTGATGACTCTCTCATTTAACCAGCTACTCCAAAATTTCCAAGATTCCAATTTCCCCCTAATCTCACCATTTCTTCTAAGCTGCTGCCAAAAGCAAACCCCTTTTTCTGGCAATGCTAGGACTTCAGTTGCGCTCTCTCTCTCCCCTTCTGCATCCTTAGCAGCTCAAAGACCCCAGAGTAGCCAGCCTGTCACATGTAGGACTCTAATTCACCCTCCTCATTGTTTTGCCTTTCTCAATGGCACAGAAATTGTGAGAGGGCAACATGTTGTAGGAAGGCAGGCATTTATTTTTTTCCTCGATAAACGTTTTACCATTGAAATTTTCTAAATCAGATAATGTAAACTGAGACTTACTTATAAGTTACAAATTCATATACTTAGTCTGCAGGAAGTTGACTTCTCTTAGCACTAGGAGGAAAATGTATTTTACTCAGAAAAGTTTGTCCCATGGAAAAATAAGCATATTACCAAGGTTTGTCAAATGGAAAGGAAAGGGTTCCTTTTTTCTTAATAGGTGTATGGAAGACAGAACATCAGGCCAGAGAAGCTTAACATCATAAGAATTCAAGAAGGCCAAAGAAAACAGTAAAACAATTTAGAAACAACTAGAGTTGTGAATTCATTGTGTATGTTTAATTAAGTAACAACATGTCTTTTGATTAATTAATCACATTTAATTAACATGTGCAAAACTCAATGGATGTCTCATTCTAGGGCCTAAGCCACTTGCTGCTTTGAATTATTGTGGGCACTTTGTTCTTGATATGCTGTAAGTACACAGAGTGAATAAATGAGCCAAAATGCCAATAGGGCTTTTGTCCTGATGTCTAAATTGAGTAACACAGTGCTAAGGTGCAAAGTGGCTGGCCTAACACTGCCTACTTGGTACTTCCTTCACCACTTACTTTTTTAAGATCACAGCTTTAAAAGTATTTGTATTCCCCCAGCTGGAAGTGGTAATGGAAAGTACCAGAAGCAAAATAGTCCACATAAAGAAAATAGCATCCCTGAACTCACAGTCTTAGCAGCTAGTAGTGTCCTAGTCAGTAGAGTGTTTACTTTCCTCTGGTTCACGCTTAGAACTCTGAAGGAACTAACCAAGGTCTCTTTCATGGCTGTTTTGAATCTTCCATAGTCTCTTTTAATTTCACTCTACAACCTATGATGGTTATACTTCCCTAGTGACGTAGATCTCAACAAATGCCAATCAAAATATGATATACTGATAAGACTGGAAGCAGCCCCGGAGCCAGGATTTTGATACTTGCAAGCAACACTGGAAATCAGTCTTGCTTGGCACTATTTAAATCAGTGGTTCTCAACCTGTGGGTCCCCAGGTGTTTTGGCCTAAAACTCCCAGAATTCCGAGCCAGTTTACCAGCTCTTAGGGTTTCTGGGAGTTGGAGGCCAAAACATCTGGGGACCCACAGGTTGAGAACCACTGATTTAAATGAAATCTCTTTGAGAACTCTCCACAATTTATGGCAAAATTTGCATCTAGGCAGGCTTGTAGCCAAGATTTTGATTCAGGGGGGTCTGAGTGAGAGAGGACCTACCCCAGCAAACCTTTTGTATAATTATTCCAATACCCCCATGCATATGGGATATATTGAGCATGATGATTAGATCATGATATCAATAAACATAACAGTTCAAATAATAAATGTTATTTATTTACTTTCATTAACAACATGTTTAGAATACTTTTTGACTTTTTTTTTAACTTTACAGCAGCAGTCTTTTCTTCTCCCTGGCCATTTTGTCAATTACTTTTTCTGGTTTGATAGTGATGTCCCAATGGATGGAAATCATTGCTAGTCCACTAAGTCTCTGGTCTATCATTAAACTTCTAGATACACTTTTCACTCTCTTCATAGATGAAAACGATCTATGTTCTATGTATCCTTCCAACACTACATGCTGTTACTGGTAGAGTAGCTAACACAGTCAAAAGGAAATTTATTGACTGATAGTAGGTTTTGTCCCACAATTCCAACACTTTTAGTAACTCAGTATCTTTCTTAATTGATGGTGTAACATTACACCACATTATGTACTCAGCCTTGATGAAAGCAAGTGCTGCATCATTTTCAAAGTATTCTGACAGTTGTTTCATATGGTGAACTTTGTCTAGACTTGAAAACTCAGGGAAGAGAACCTGGAAACTGGTTAAAATGCCTTCATTTGACATGAACCTTTCAGTAATGTTCTGTATGAGTGAATCGACACATGGTATGAACACTGCAACTCTGAAATAATCTTCTACAGAATTAGTCCCTGGATTTGCCCGATGCACCTGTCTTGAACTTTGCCTTGGAATAGTCAAGTTGCTTTGAAATATTTTTTCAGATGTGGTTCTTGCTAAGTCAAAGACTTTTACAAAATGATCTTTTGTATCTGCTCTCAAAATTTCTAAAGATTTTAACAGTGACTTAGCGTGGTTTATGGCAGATGCCATATCAAGACTTTTCCTGAAGAAAAATAGATAGGGGCAAAGTAAGGCTGAAGAGTTGTTCACAAACAAACAGGCTAACAATGACAAGGATGTCACCATGCCATGTACCAGTAAGGCCTTCTCGCGAACCACCCTGAGAATTGGTAGGGGGGCTGAAGCCCCTTTAGAAGAGTCAGTTGTTAGAGAATGTTGTTTCTGTGCTTCTGGATTCCACATTTTTTTTGTTTTTCAGTTTTCTTGAGAATGGAATGATTGGGTAGGAAAGAAAAGGAACATGTTTACTTGCCATGGGGTAATACATTTCTTCATTTCCCCCAACACATTTCTTCATTTTCTGTACTTGCACTCACATAACTGCTTCTGTGAAATATCCTTATTGATATCGAGGAAAACTGAATTGCTTTTGAGTGCTGCTAGAGCTTGCAGTCTTGATGAAGGGCAATAGGTTGAGTTATGTGGAAAGAATATAAAAATAATGTCACAATCTTAGAGCTTAATGTATTTTACTCACGAGAAAGTAATCTTTTAAAAATAGTTTCAGAGAAAGAAAGCGTTACATCTCTTCTTGACAGAATTATAACATCTTAAACTGCATTCAGTGTAGAAAGTTGTTGTCATTAGTCATACATGAATATGGGGATGACTGAATTCTTCTACACATTAACCTGAGAGTAAGTCTTGGTAAACCCATTCTCACTTACTGTTAGAACACTGCGAGTCTACCCTGGAAGGTGGTCTCTGCTCAGAAATTGGGGGATACAAGGTGATCTCTGAAAACTGTTGATTCTGGGGTTCTACCTTAGACCAATCAGTCTACTGCTCTTGTCAAACATTTCCCCTTGGCAGATTGTCACCAGGCTACCTGTCCTTACAAACACACACACACACACCAGATTGTTCTGGGAGTTTGATACTTCTCATAGAAAAAAAAGATTCTAAATGGGATTTTTTACTGGACCACACTGTGGGATAGAACAGAGCAGCAAATCTAAAAATATACAGTATATGTTTTCAGGCTGGTAGTCATGGGATTTGGCAAGTTTATTTCTTTTGGTATGTTAGCTGTTATTATTTCAGATTAATCATAAATATAGTGGGCCACTTTCCATTCTAGAAATGAATGTGCAGGGCCTGATGCTACCTTTTTGGTACTTTGAATACCTCTATTATCGATAGCAAATGTCAATTTTAATCTTTGATTATTCAGAGAAAAATATGCATGGTTGAGACAATGAAGCAGAGTATGCTTTCCATATGACCTTTCTGTTGTTATGTTTCCCTGTTTGTTACTTCGATGCTCTTCATCAGATTCCATTTTCATGCTGTGCTTACAGACTGAAGAAGTTGGAGAGGTTTTAGGGCTGCATGTAAATAGCATAGCTACGTGTTGAGGAATTTAAACATTTCTCATAACCTTCAAGGAGGGAGATTACAAGGTTATTTTGAAGCTGCTCTGAGCCACGATCTCAGAATTAAATATTTAGCAGAACTGCAGAAAAATCAAATTATATAACACACAAGAGTGCTACATCCTGATTCTGAATTGACTGAGTATATAGAACAACAAGATTGAGGCTTATCTAGCATTGCTTGTAATACAATAGTATTTCTGTCTGTCCCCTGAGTTTTCCCTCCAGAGAGGAAGTGGCAAAGGTCAGAAAAATTGCACCTTTTGACTCATGCTGACAATTTTACAGTCTATTAAACTACTGTGGCTTCTCAAAACAATAATTCATTAGGGGGGCTAAACATTTGTACACCGAGGATCTCAATTTTTGCTTGACTTTTGGAGACCTCTACATTTTTAAAAAAACTTACCTGAATGATTCTGAGAGTAGTCATGGTGGGAAGATGTTATCTTAAGAATTATGAATCAAAACAATGTATAGCCCACCAAATAGCATGATATTTTCCACTGACTGCCAATGTAAACATTATGGAAGCTGATTACAAGATGCAGTGTATGTAAATTGATTTTGTAGTACCTTAGTCTCTAAAGCATATTACAAGATTCCTTTGCATACTGATGATATTTCGACTACCACAATGATGCTTTTGAATTCAGGTTCCAGTATAGTAGTAGTACAAGACAGTAAATCCATACATATGATTCCACCTGTGTAGATAAAAAACATTACGTATGACTCACACAAGTAATGATTATCAAAGTGCCTAAAGTGACTATAATTCTCCATCTGTATTATTTTTGTGCACTTGTTCAAAATCTAGGGTTTGGTTTTGTTGGCTGTATAATGAGTTGAAAAGCCTCAGTGTAACAGAAACTCTTAAGGTGTAAACATCTTAAGAAAGACACGATGAAAGATAATGGTGATTATCCCTTGAAGTTAAGTCTAGATTCTTCATTTGCCTCTCACTGTAGTTCTTTGGGTCCAACATTAGTTTAGCCTAGATCAGGCCTGCACAACCTGTGGTTCTCCAGGCATTTGGTCCTCCAATTCCCAGCAATCCTGATTATTGGACAAGCTGGTCAGGTCTACGGGGAGTTGGGGGCCCAAACACCTGTAGGGCCCTAGGATGTGCTGGCCTGGCCTAGAGAAAAGCCATTGAAATAAATGGAGCTTTTCATCACAATTCACATAAAATCCATTTTCTTTAACTAGGTCTGCCATAGCAAGGGCTAATTTGGGATTTACCGCTTGAATGCCATTAACATACATAACAAAAATAATGTGAAAATTGTAGATAGCTGTGTCTTATTCATTCTAGAGGCAAATTGTGCTTCTCTGGGTTGAATTCTGCTGACAATGAGATGATTTAGTTACCTAAATGACTTCCATTAACAGTCTTTTACAATAAAGGAATCATTTTGTCTTGTAGTCAGTGTTCTACAGAAACATTTTTCTTCTGAAGTTTTTTTTTTAAAAAATGTTGCAGGATCTCTTAATTTGTATCTTGTCACCTGTCCCCATTTAAGCTGCCTTAGTACCTTATCACAAATGCTCACTTGCATATTGTATTTATAGAAGGAAAATATACATAGTCCTAGATTATGCTGGTACTGTTGCTTTCATTGTTGCTTAAAAAAAATCTGCCTTGGGCAAATATATAAACACACCCACACATATGCTGTTTTGATCATGGATCCATTCTGGAGAAAATACATTTCATAGATGAAGTTTCAGTGAAGCACACATTAATCTTGAATAGGGACAGAAACCCTGTGGGATTAGACCAATGTTTTTTTAAGCGAGGCAAAGCACACTTAAGGGATCAATCATACTGCCATTTTGTTTTGGAATGGCAATTTGTTTTTGCTTTTTGGGGCCAGATCTGAGTTAGAAGCATGACTACCATGCAAAATGGTAGACTTGGTTACATTCCAGCATTCCTTTATGTTGCTCACTCCTCTTTAGGCCCCTTGTTAGTCACCTGGTGAGGCACCAGGAATTAGAGATGAAAGAAGTAAGGTATGTCTGTATTTTCTTTAATTTTGAGGGGAAAATAGGGGTGGGTGTAGGCAAAAAGGGACAGAGAAACTAGATCTTCAGGCTGCCGGAGCTCAGGGAGCACAGGGATGGCTGTCAAGATACTCACTCCTAATTCCACATAGGAATCTGAGAATAGGTGTCTGTACTGCCCAAACATAAGGGAAACCCCATATCCTGCTGCAGGATGTGGACTTTTCCCTGTGTTTTTTTAAACCTGTGTTGTAGCCTTAACAAGTGCCTTTCGTTGGATTAAACTGCAGCAGCCGGTATGGGTGTTTTAGGAGCCTGCAGGCTGATCCACACTGATCTGAAGTGCCCTTAGTAAAAGAAGGCAGCAGAACCTATATTGGCAATAAGGGTTATCACTTTGTGTACATGGGGATGGAGCTGCATTCAGCACAGCTTTCGCTGGCTAATTTCATATCAGCTGGCCCTAGGTCACCTTTGCCAGTTAGAATTGGACTATTAAAGGTGTGAAGGTTGACTTTGCTGCCCACTGTAATTGTTTGCCTTCTCTATAACTACCAGAAGATAATATTTTTTTTATTTTTCTTCATCTAGGAAGGCCACAGAATACAATATTTCTTGTAGCAGAAGTTGGTGTCCTTTGGTGCAGTTACCAAATTCTAAGCAGATGTTTGACAAAGCTAGACAAAGACAAAAAAAATCAGATCATACATATGTAATTATGAATGCAAATATGATGGGTAATTATTCTGTAATCTTTGACAGCTGCCTTTTATGTTAGGCCTTTTTGTTTGTTTGCTTGTTTAAATCAACAAGTTCAGCATGTAAAGAGAACTCTTTAAAAACTTCCATTAAACATAACAGAGCCCTAGAAAGTAGCCTTTTTTTTCCTTTCTTTGAATCCGACTGCTTGACAATTCTAATATGATTTTAAACAGAAGCCTGTGACAAGCCCAGACAGGATCTCTGAAAACAGCAGCTAGATGGAACTGTATTTAGTAGGAAAGTAAAGTACACCCCCGAGGAATTTTACTCATCCTATAAAACACCCTTGGTTTCCCTTGCCATTTTAACAATATTTCACCTTAGGCATTTCCCGGGTTGCTGTAGGCATGATCTGACGAACAGAGAGGCTGTGGTAATCTGTCAAGCTTAATTTTCAATGGACACATTGCTGTTCCACTGGTGTGGACAATTATAGCAGCCTTCCTTATGTCCAGTTCAGAATGACTGGCTTTCTGCTTGAGTAGTATGTGCAAAGCAAGAACAGAGTTTGAGTACACATTTGAATGCGTGTTCTGTCAATACTGCATTTCTCTCAATCACATGTATAATTATGTGATGCTATCCAGAGCTTGGAAAATTAAAAAAGCAGAGAGAAAAACTAAATCTTAATCGTTATATTTAAACAAACCAGAACATAACACAACCCCAGCATAGTCAATGATGAAAATTCGGAAAGTCTTAATTTAACAACACCTGGAGGCTCGTATTATTACTATTTCTGAGTGATAGGTAATGTAACTGCCACACTCTGACTTTCAACTTGGGTGTCTACAAAATTACACTTTAACTGCCATGGTTTCATCTTATGGAATGCAGTGATTTGTAATTCATGGAATACATAGAATTTTCTACCAAAGAGGTCTCCTGCCTCACCAAACTATAAATCCCAGAATTCAGGGGTTCCCCCTTGGGGGTTGAGAAGGACGGGGCACAAATGTCCAAAATAAATGAATGACATCAAAGTGCTATAATTATGTACAGTTGGGTAAGAAAATAAACCTATAAGTATTTTTGAGAGAGCTACTTTTTCTTTTTCTTGTAATAGTTCTCTATTGCCAAAACAAAAGTATATTTGCTAATCCTAACTGCAGTAGAGCCATTGAATCGGATTTATACTAGTATCCTTGACTTTCCATTCAAGAGTTTATTCAGCAGTCTCCTTGATTTAGAATTAGCAATTGAATCTAGACAATAGGTAGTTTCTTATTTTAAGAGGGCAATATTATATTTTCTCACTAGGTGTTGCTGTTTAGTCTTTTGTATATAAGGGTTTTTATGTGTCCCAGAAGATAATACAGAAAAGTTGGACATCAGTTTCATTTCACAGCAGGTTTTGGAAGCACTTTGTACAAAGAGAGGGTTTATTGCTGCTACACAATTAGTGTGTAGAAGCATATAGCGTACTTGCAAGTGTGGATATGGCACAGCAAAAACTTACTGGATTAGTCTCAAGGTTTTAAAAATTAATTTACCATATATACTCGAGTATAAGCTGATCGGAATACAAGCTGAGGTACCTAATTGTACAACAAAAAAATGGGAAAACTTATTGACTCGAGTATAAGTCGAGGGTGAGAAATGCAGCAGCTACTAGTAAATTTCAAAAATATAAATAGATACCAATAAAATTACATTAATTGAAGCATCAGTAGGTTAAATGTTTTTCAATATTTACATAAAACTGTAATTTAAGACTGTCCAACTCCGATGAAATCATTATTCTAAGCTTAATCAATGTGCTTACCGTCATGTATCCTTCCAATAATAATAGAGTGAAATAATAAATATAATAACAATAATGATAGGGTAAAATAAGAAATGTAATAATAATAAAGGGTAAAATAATAACTAATAATAACAATATTATAAAATAATAAATGTAATAATAGAGTAAAATAATAAATGTATTAACCAATAATAAATAGGGTAAAATAATAAATGTAATAACAATAATAGAATAAAATAATAAATGTAATAAATAATAAAAACAGTAAAATAATAAATGGAATAACAACAATAATAAATAGGGTAAATAATAAATGGAATAACAACAATAATAAATAGGGTAAATAATAAATGGAATAATAACAATATAATAAAGTAATAAATGGAATAACAATAATAGAATAAAATAATAAGTTTAATAAATAATAAAAATAATAAATGGCGTAATATAATAAACTTAATAACAACTATAATGAGGGTAGAATACAAAATATAATAACAACTATAATATAATACAATCATAAATGTAATAACAATAATAATAAATAGAGCATGGCAACCCTCCGCCCCAGTCTTCATTTCTGGGAACCCCAAAGAGACACAAACAGGCCCCAACCTTTCCCCAAAAGACAGAAGAAGAGAAGAAAGGGGAGCTACATCCTTGAATAACATCAATTTTTTCACCTGGTTGTGACTATAAGATGACTGTCTAGACTCTAAGCCATAGTTTTATTTTTGAGATAGTCCCTGAGAAGGACATTGCGTGCAATTAGCCAGAAATCATACATGTGTTTGCAGGGAAGAAAATGAGGATCAGGACATGTGGGGCAAGGACAAGGGGAAAAAAGATGGCACAAAGCTTGTTTTTGGGAAGGTTAATAAATACAAAGGAATTGTACATTTCTTATTTTTTAATCAACATTTAGTTGCAAGGGATGGAACATTAGTGAAATATTGATCTCTAGGCCCAAGATAATGGGAAAGCTTTTGTTCCTGTGACAGACTAACATTACTAGTTGTGCATGACTGCACCTGAAAAATTGCTCAGAACAGTGAAAGCCTGGCTGAGCTTTTTAGCTAAGATGTCTTTTATGCCAGAAAGAACAAGTGTGTGCAATCACAAGATCTGGGTTACTTTAGTGCACATTAAACTCTAGTGGTTTTTCCCTTCTCATTTTGCTCTGAAACAATATATTACTAGCATTGTGGGTTGAAAGGAATATCCAATTTCATGACAGTGAAATCAGTCTGCCTGATTAAGTTAAAATGTTGAATCAATAGAATGCTCCCCATATTCACAGGTAAATTATATTTGTCAATAAATGGTATTGCCTGTTTAGTACCTGGATCAGGAAAAAAAATACTCAATGTCGTTATCCAGACCACCTTAAGAAGCCAGGCACAGTAAAGTTAACAGTTAGAGTTTAAATAAACTCAAGAAAGTTTACCAGGGACTCTATGGTTGGAGGGTATAAAGGAAAAAAGATCTTTTTCCTTGATACCCTCCAACCATAGAGTCCCTGGTAAACTTCCTTGAGTTGAAGTCTTTATGCATAGGACTCGGTGCCTATGCTAATGAGTGTTAAATGATTTCATGTAACATACATCTACCATGTCATATTGCAACCATGATGTGTGAAGTGGGAAAAACGTAATATAAGTTTCTTTCTGACATTAAATATATCACAAGGTATGAGATTGGCATCTTCTCATGTGAGAAAACACTTAATTCTCATGCTGGGAGCTTCTGACCAGAGTGCATTTTCTTAGGCCCCTTCTACACAGCTGAATAAAATCCTACTTTTTCTGCTTTGACCTGGAATGTATGGCAGTGTGGACGCAGATAACGGAGTTCAAAGCAGATATTGTGAGATTTTCTGCCTTGATATTCTGGGTTATATGGCTGTGTGGAAGGGCCCTCAGATTCAAACAATATTTGTTCTGTGATCAAAGATGAGAAGAGGCAGAGTTTCCAAAGGGAGAGTGTATAGGGATCATTTGATTATTATTATTATTTATTTATTTAAACATTTTGTACTTCGACCTTCTCACCTCCAAGGAGGGACTCAGACCGGCTTACAGCAAAATTCAATGCCATACAAATTTTAAACATCTTAAAACAGCATATTAAAATACATAAAAACAGAGATACATAAAAACCACATTGCCATTAAAACCACATTAGACTCGGTCTATAAAAGTGGTCACCCATTTCAGATTGAAATCAATTTCAGCTTATTCTGGGAAGGTCTCGTTCCACATCCAAGTCTTCACCCGCCTCCTGAAGAACAACAGGGAGGGGGCAGATCTAACATCACTTGGAAGGGAGTTCCACAGCCGAGGGGCCACAACAGAGAAGGCCCTGTCTCTCGTCCCCACCAGACACGCTTGCGAAGATGGCGGGATCGAGAGCAGGGCCTCTCCGGAGGATCTTAATGTCCTTGATGGTTCATAGGAGAGAATTCGTTCGGACAAGTAAACTGGGCCGGAATCGTATAGGGTTTTGTAGGTTAAAACCAGCACTTTGAATTGTGCTCGGAAATGAATTGTCAGCCAGTGGAGCTGGTGCAACAAGGCAGTTGTATGCTCCCTGTACCCCGCTCCTGTTAGTAACCTGGCTGCCGAGCATTGGACTAATTGCAGTTTCCGAACAGTCTTCAGAGTCAATCCCACGTAGAGAGTGCTGCAGTAGTCTATTCGAGATGTAACCAGAGCGTGGACTATCGTGGTCAAGTCAAACTTCCCCAGGTACGGGCGCAGCTGATGCACAAGCTTTAACTGTGCAAAAGCTCTCCTGGCTACCGCCGAGACCTGGGGCTCGAGGCTCAGCGATGAGTCCAAGATCACTCCCAAACTGCGAACCTGCACCTTCAGGGGGAGTGTAACCCCATCAAGCACAGACTGTAACCCTATGCCCTGTTCGGCCTTGCGACTGACCAGGAGTACCTCTGTCTTGTCTGGATTAAGTTTCAATTTGTTCGCCCTCATCCAGTCCGTTACAGCGGCCAAGCACTGGTTCAGGACTTGAACAGCCTCCTTAGTAGCAGGTGGAAAGGAGTGACAGAGCTGGACATCATCTGACTGGATCAGATAGGATCTTGACACAATGGCTGAAGAGCTGTCCCTTTGGTTTTATACGTAGAATAAGGTTGAATGGAAAGTAAGTTGATAGGCCTCCTAAAGCTAGATAAGTGCTGCACCTGGATGACATAGCTAAGCCTGGAAATCTTTCAGCAGAACAGATATCAGAGTGATGCAGGAAGTGAAAGTACCGGTTATGACAAGAGACCTGTTCTATGCATCTGATATTGTGTTGAACTACAAAGCCAAGAATGCAGTTATATCCTTATACCAGTTGTTCCCAACCTTTTATTGTGTCTGAAGCAAATTGAGAATACAGTTATAATGTATAAAGAAACCCCAAACAAAGTTAAAAAGTTGGCATTATACTACTTCCCGACAGATCTCAAGTGGTGTAATACCGGCTAAACAGTATAATTTCTCCAGTGGTGTAGGGTATAGACATCCTGTGGTAATGCGGCCTGTCTCATTAAGAACTACATCCAGTGTTTTAATGTGGTGAGATGTATTCCACACTGGGCATGCGTATTCAGCAGCAGAGTAGCAAAGCACAAGGGCAGATGTCTTTACTGTGTCTCGTTGTGCTCCCCAGGTTGTGCCAGTACAGCTTTTCTATGATATTATTTCTAGCACCTACTTTCTGCTTGATATTCAAGTAGTGCTTCTTATAAGTCAGAGCATGGTCCAAGGAACTCCCAGGTATGTTAGTGTGCTTCAGTGCTCTAGTGAGATTCCTTCCCAGGTAATCCTCAGAGTTGGAGATGCTTGTCTGTTCTTAAGGCTCACTGAGCCCTTTGACTCACTGAACCCCTTTTGGAATCAACTTCAGTGGTGGAGCCCCCTTAGGCTTATCCTACGTCTTACAAATTAATGGTAGTTAGGAGTAGAGTTATGGGGGGAGGAAGAGGGGATAGACAGAATGTGAAGAAAGGAGATATCTAAACACTTCTGTAATGGTCATGCAATGAAACTACATTTGAATACCGTAGTATCTAGATTTATTCTCAACTATCACCAGTACACATGATGTGGTCAACACTTGGCTATACATAAACATTTTTCCAAAGTTCAATAAATCAAAACCTTTTGCATTACAACAGAAGAAGTGTGTACTGTAGTGCAACAGTAGGCCTACATTAAGACATAACCTGAAATAACGTATGTTTCTTATTCTTTAATTTCTTTCTATTTATATATTCCTGGAGTGGCCACAGAGCGCAGGTTGGGAACCAATGGCTTATACCATCCTCTCAATTGTTAAAAGGGAATGAAAGGGAAGTAAATACAGTGCAACTAGTTATATTAAAATGGATATAAGGAAATTATGGTTGCACTTTTCAGCATTCATCTTCTAATAAATGTTTTTATTCAACACAATCACATTGTTTTTCTTTGTGTGTATGTATTTAGCTTTATTTCTAATACAGAAATAATAAGAAGTTATCACTGTGTAAGGTTCAAACTGTATTTGTGTGGACCATGGTAGTTATGTATTTATAATTCTACTGTGAACATTTTTTTGCTGTATGGAAAAGAAAAGGGGAATATCTATTCAGGGATGGTATAATAGTTGAAGAATATCTCATCAGGGCCACAGAAATTTTAACTAAATAGCAAACTGAGCGTCTGGGTACAGTGATATTCATCTGCATTGAAAATAATACCACTGAAAACTCATGAAAACTGACTTATGAATTACTATGATTCAGAGCAAGATATATGTTATATTGTCATCGACTGATGTGTTTTTAATTTGGAAAATCTCAATAAAGATGATTTATAAAAAAGAAAAAAGAAAATAAAATAATACCACTGAGTAGAGAAGGTCATTGTTCTATTAACTGGGAACTAATATGACATTCCAAATGAATGGGTCTTATATCCACTTTGATGGGAGGTGAGACTGCCAGGTGAAACAGTTGAGATTGAAGAGACATTTAATCTATGTATCAATAACCTTTGCCATGGGAAACTCAGCGAGTAGATTAGTTCATCTGTAAGCTATAATAATAAGTCGAGGCTTTGAAATTTTGAATTTCTGTCATTAAAATCCTACAGTTTAGGAATCAAGCTCTCTTTCACAGAAAACACAAAGTAAAAGAATCTGACATGTCAGGTAGATTCCCGGATTCTTTTGTTTTTCATCAGTTGTGTAATGATGGCACCTATGGACTTCTGGTGCTCCTAAAAACTGAAAGTAATTTGCATGATCGGGGAATGAGGATATAGAGTACAAGAGCCTTAAATTTATTTCCTACATTATTTGTGCCTATCATGCTTCTTCCCCATAATCAGGGAGCTTGCACAGGAGAGGAATCAATGTCCTGTTGAAGTGGTGAGCTATTCTAGTTCAGCGGGGCCAAGATATTTCCAGTCATAACATAGGTGTGTGTCTGTGTGGAAAGGAATGGAAGAAAAGAGGGGAAAGTCCTTTCTTTGCTGTCCTCTTTCTCTTTTCTAGCTGTCAAATCCACAAAGGACATATGGAACAAATGGCTATTTGCATCTGGAGTGCTTTTCGTTGAGGTGTTAGTCAAACTAACTTCTCTTTAAAGGAATGGTATCTTCTGTCTAGTGTGGAGGATTTTGTGCTATAAGTCCTATTATTTGGCAGGGACCACCTAGGGAAATGTTAACTGCTATGCTATAGAATTACTCTGTAGTTTGTGCTTTGTGAATCTGAATTATGACTCAAGAGCTGGACTTTCAATTTCATTTCCATCCCTTAACTGGCATTTCTGACTTTGCAGCACATTTGAGAGAGGAGTGCTGGTGCTCTTTGCAATGCGGAGGGCTTTTTCTTACTAAACTGTTTTAGCTTTATCATAGTTCATGGATTAGATTACCAGTTTACTACCATCCCACTCTGAATTTATTGTATTCTCTTAACCTACTCACATTTTTGTATCACATCTATTTTAAGTGAAGCGCACACACAAAAATCCCAAAAGCTCCGTATTTGAAAAGTAGTTGTAAGTGCATGGCGACATTACCACTTCAATGGCAATGTTCCCTGTTCCTTCCTAAACAAAATGCAAATAGTGTGTGAAATTTCTTTCTGAATAAGCAGAATGTTTATTCTGGGATTTAAGCATTTTAGATACATTGCAGTAAAATCTGGTGGTCTCAAAGTCTAAAAAACCTTTTAAGAAATAGAATAGTAAGTGTATTGGCATATGGAATCTGTCTCCTCACTGTCAACATGGAATGAGCAGCCATGAACATTCTGGACACAATCCAGCAACAAGGGGGCCTCATTGAACCCTAC
This sequence comes from Anolis apletophallus, assembly GCA_030556195.1. Classification (NCBI taxonomy): domain Eukaryota; kingdom Metazoa; phylum Chordata; class Lepidosauria; order Squamata; family Anolidae; genus Anolis; species Anolis apletophallus. The sequence goes on along the minus strand of JARBWK010000004.1, from coordinate 138,502,997 downwards.
TGAAAGTAAGGACTCTCAAATGTATTTTTTTTAATGAAACTCCAGCCCATTATACTAAATAGGACTGCTTTCTGGCAAATAATTGATGGATTTCACAGTCAGTATAGGTGGTTGTGTAAGAAAGGCCTGTGCTAAATAGCTTGTGTAAGAAAGGCCTATGCTAAAATGACTAGAGATAGGTGTGTGTATATTCAGGTCTTGCGCTGTCCATTTGGACGAATCAGTAACTTCTTTCATCACCCTGAAATTCAGCAAGAGTCAAATCTTTGTTGTCAAAAACTGTTTTCTCCAATCCCCCCACCCCAAAAAAGAGATATCTGTTGGTTGTTGCAGTCTTCTAAATTTTTGAATGGTGAAATAATGATGAGAAAAATGTCTTCAGATTTTCATCATACAAAGATCTGTATGTAAATGCATATACATGTTCATGTCAGTTCTAACAAAACTAGATTTATGCAAACTAGGAGAGTAGGTTTGTGCTTGAAAAACATGAACATTAAAGGAAATGAAACAGATGGCTTCATCCATCTTTAGTGCTATGCACACACACAAACAAACCAGTCAATAATTACATTCCAGTCTACTGTTGCAATTGTTTCCATGGCTTCTGCTCTGCTTAGTTTTGTTTTACATCCTGTACCTATTCTGGGTACAATTTCCATTTGTGCTGAACAATATTATTGTTGATCATACTCAAAATGGTAACTGCACACTTCATTGAACTCTGAAAATTGAGAATGTTATCTTTGACTTTGCTGAGTTTCATCAGAATGCCAAGCTCAATTACAACCAAATTCTTTGCTATTTCACAGTGCTGAACAAATAAATGCTTGTGACAAACCATGCAGTTGTTCACTAGTTTTAGGCTGTGTCTTTCCTTCCCACCCCACATATAACTAGATTGTTTGTTGAGGGGGACACACTTCTCTTTTGCTCTCTACCAGCATGAAAGGAAGAAAATGACTTAACACTGGGGAAAGAAACAGCAGCTCACCAACAGTTTCATTTTTTTCTTTACAAAAAAAGTCTGATAGAGTGAGTAGTTTCAGAGAGAAAACTGAAATAGAATTAAATGAAACAATCCAGTAGCACCGACTTTCTGCTCAAATTATGTCCAAAAAGTGGGAAATTAGGTTCTTGAAGCAAGAGCAAAGGTCACTAACTTGACTTTTTGGTTATGGGTATCCCAAAGAGGACTACGAGTCAGCTTTAAATAAGAGTCATTACTGGTTTATGAATTTTAGCTTCTATGGTTAAATTTCACTGTAATTCTAGTTTGAGGTATAAACAATGCTATGGTCATCTTTATTTGTTTATACAATTGTATTTAAAGATGGAGCAAACAGGCTGTTTCCTCTAGCATGCAGTTAATTTACATGTTACTTTCCTTCTCCAAGTGAATGCTACCACAAATCCAGGCTATTTGGTGTCTTGTCTCTTGGGTTTATTGAATCAAAAACAAGGGGAAATAAATTTTGTTGAAATAGTAAAGGTAAAGGTTTTCTTCTGACATTAAGTCCAGTCGTGTCCAACTTTGGGGTGTGGTGCTCATCTCCATTTCTAAGCCGAAGAGCCGTCAGTTGTCCGTAGACACCTCCAAGGTCATGTGGCCAGCATGACTGCATTGAGCACCGTTTGTTGAAATACCTGAAGTATAATCCTGTGTTTTTGTAGAATAACATGGTGTTCAGGTTTATTCCACTAGCGGAAGCTTAAAAGGTATCTCAAATTTTATTCCAGCATGGACAATTGAAAATGATTTTATGGCAAACTATAGTGTTATTAACTTACAGAAAAGTGTATATTTCTATATCAGTAAACTGATGTATAGAAACAATGGAAATGAATTATATTGCACTCATACTACAACCCTTTTTCTGGTAGAATATTTTATTCACATTTTTTCTCAACCAAATACAAAGGATCATCATCATGCCCGTTCATCCATGCTTGATCTGTTGCTGCACCCATCTCCTCTATCTGGTTATCCACACATCTCATTTTTATATATATTATCATGTCCATACTGCTTCATATTTCTTCATGGATAGATTATTCATGGTTGATGATGATTTTCCCCACACATTTCTCGAATTGCCAGAGGATACAAGTGTATGGAAGCCTCAGACAGACAGACAGACAGACAGACAGACAGACAGACAGACAGACAGACAGACAGACAGACAGACCGACAGACCGACCGACCGACCGACCGACCGACCGACCGACCGACCGACCGACCGACCGACCGACCGAAGTCTCTTGGTGGCTGATTTTATAAGTAGCTGCTGAAATTTCTGCGATAAACATATCTGTTTAGTTTGTTGTTGCTTATTCGTTCAGTTGCTTCCGACTCTTCGTGACCTCATGGATCAGCCCACACCAGAGCTCCCTGTCGTCCGTCACCTCCCCCAGCTCTTTCAGAATCAAGCCAGTCACTTTAAGGATACCATCCATTGTGATATCTCAGCCCCTGCCCAGCTTAGTGTTCCTGCCTAGTGGTCAAAGTCAAGCACCGGGGGCCCCAGCTGATCAGGGTCATTCTGAAGATGATGAGGAATGACCAGATGGGTATGGGTCTCCAAACGAGAGTTTGCAATGGGACAATGAATGGCTAGAAGGATATGGGACTGCAGATGAGTTTAGTGAAGAATCCTTTAGTGAGGAATCCATGGAAACGGATGATGAATTAGATTATGAGAGACCAGGCGGCCTTGGTTCCCTAGAGAGAGTTGCTACTCCCTTCCCAGATGTGCATTCCGAAGAAAGGGAGTTTTCTGGTTCTCACTCTGCTACTGAGGCACCTGGGCCGGCTAATGAGATGGAATTTGACCGAAGTGCCAATATTCGGTCGTCGAGGAGAGATCGGGGCCTGAAAAAGGGAATATGTTGGGCACACAGAATATAGCTTCGTTATAAGCTTGTGCCCAGGCGATTTCCAGTCAGATCTGAAGCTACGTTTAGAAAGGAAAGGACTTTGTTCATGTCTCCAAGTTCACGGAACCACCGGGGCGGTTTGTCTCGAGTTTCACGTTGACTGCAGCAGCGGTCTGTCTTGCGTACAAACTTTTGCCTTGCTCAAGCATCTTGCGTTCATTTGGATTTAGCCATTTGGGCTCCCTGTTCAAGAACTTTATTGGGCTATTTTTGGATTGGCTTTTGATTGCTTTTTTCTTATCCTTTTTTGGACTATTTTTATTCTAAATAAAATTACATTTATTGCATTTGCCTGGTGTGTGTGATTAGGGGAACGGCCTGCGTTCTGGGGTGCAACAGCCATCCATCTTGCCCTTGGTCGGCCCCTCTTGCTTTTTCCTTCCATTTACCCCAGCATAATGTCTTCTCTAAGCTGTCTTGTTTTCCCATTATGTGGCCATGTTATCACCCAGGTGGTGGTTTCGTTCACCCAAATGAAACCACCATGCAGCTGAAGTCATTATCTTGTAAGCCTTCATCTTGTAAGACTTTGTGTGTGTTCACATGTAGGCTCCATCTTCTTCAATCAGGCTCAGACAGGCCCCTCCATAGGTGCTATTGTTTTCTACAAAGTGTAACAAGGTTACTTGGATCAAGCAGAGCTTTTAAATGCTGTTCACCAGAAGAGTCAAACCTAGTCCCGCTCAATTTCCCCAGGCAAGATGTATGGCAGTCCTCAACACAATCCATCATAAATTGAGGTCACACAGTGCAGGCCAAGCCATTTTCCAGTGAAAATTAATACTGTACTGATGTATCCAGCCACAGTTGTGTAAAACATATCTAAGGTATCAACAGTAACATGCTAACTATTATTATTATTTATTGTATTTTTCTGTGTTTCAAAATGATACCTCAGACACTTCACAGATGAAGATATGAATGTCAATATTGGATCACTGCCATATGTCTCTCCTACCCACCCAAACTAAACACAGGGCAGGTACCTAAGACACAAGTAAACTAACACAGGTTGGTGTCTTAATCAGATAATACAGTACTAATCATGTAGACACAGAGTCTTATATATCAAAATACAATTTATAATGGATGTCCCATATAGTGGTAGTGGGATGCTCAGTGCTCTAATATAGCAAGTTAATCAATTCAAACAATAACAGTATAATCCGCATGAGTAGTCTCATAAGCAAATAATCACATTCATAGACCATAGGCAAATGAAACTGCTTCTGAGGCAGTCCAAAGTTGTATACACATGTACCATAGACGCCTTATATACACAAATACAGTCTGGTTATAGAGGGTGTAAGGCAAATAGACACATAGGTAAAAGGACGAACACTCACAGGGACAAGGAGTAGAATCGTAATGGGAATTCCCATATATACAGTCCCGGTATGGTAATGGTAATCCTCTGAGCTCGCTATGAGGCAAGCCCCAGGAGAGCTGCAACTGAGTCCAGCGTTCCACGTTCCAAATAAATGCACAATAAAGCAATAAGGTCACTTACAGGAGAGCGAAGTATGCCCAAGAATATCCTCTGTAGTAGAGCAATGAAGCGGGATCTCCTGTAGTAAAGGTGAGCTGTAAAGGTCGCAAATGCTGCTGACGAACGCGGAAGCGAAAAAAAAGCGGTGTCTTTTTGAAATGGGCAGCAAGGGTAGAGATAGCGGGGAGATGAGTTGTCCTGGGTGTTTAAGGTAAGATAGTAGGAACTGCACGGGGTCTCCTTGGTCAGGAGTAGGGCAGCCCGACGGCGCTACTAATGCAAGGCCGGCTTCGTCACTGTTTCGCCCCCTATGGGCTTCATCAGGGTAACTTTCCGAAGTGTTGGGAGGCGTCCAAGCATCTAAAAGTAACAATAATCATTGTGGCTTTCTAGTATCAAAGTCCAACATGAAGGTAACCAGGTAAAAGAAGCATAGCGAATATAGTTACCAGAATCTGTAGGTCAATCAATCCTCAATGGAAGGTGGGGACGCCATGACATTCAGTCGAATGTAAGGGAGATAGAGATACACCACATGTTAAGTAGAGAGGCTTAATTGGGAATCAATGACCCAATAAAGCGTTAATTGTGATTGCATCGTTTAATCCTGAACCTTCCTCTGATCCTTTCTTGAGGATCCAGGTGGTTTCTCTGTTTCTCAGTAATTTATTGAAGTCTCCAGATTATTGATTAACTCGCTATATTAGAGCATTGAGCATCCCACTACCACTATATGGGACATCCATTATAAATTGTATTTTGATATATAAGACTCTGTGTCTACATGATTAGTACTGTATTATCTGATTAAGACACCAACCTGTGTTAGTTTACTTGTCTCCTACCCACCCACCATGTGTGTACATTGCTGAATATTACTAAGGAGTTTGATTAATTTCTTTAAAGTTTTTGTTCTTGTATGCAATAAGTAGTAATTTTGAAAGTTTTGCACCTAATGTGTGAGATTATGGGAGTTTTTGCTTATTTTTCAATGATTTTTGTACTTTTCCCGGTCTCTAGGATTGTTGCCCAAGAGAAAGATTTCACCATGTTTGTGGTAGGAGTGAACCTGATTGTTTAGCTCTGATGTTTTCATTGTGAGCCGATTATTCTCTGACTTGCACAATAACTTACTTCTGTCAGAAATAGAAAGAGGGAAGATTATAGTAGCAATTATTCTGACGCCTATATTTTCTTTGTAAAAGCCCTTTAAGATTGTCTGAGGTTAGATATTACAACTCTCTGAATATGCAGCAGAATTTTGTACTACAAAATCAGTATTCTAAATTGTAAATCTTTTTCCTAGATGCAGGCATGTAGCCAGGGTGGGAGGGGGACTTGAGGGGCTTCAGCCTCCCCCCCCCCAATTCTCAGGGTGGTCCACGAGAAGGCCTTACTGGTACATGGCACGGTGGCATCCTTGTCATTGTTAGCCTGTTTGTTTGTGAACAACCCTTCAGACTTACTTTGTCCCGATCAATTTTTCTTCAGGAAAAGTCTTGATATGGCCCTTTATGGCCCTTGCCATGAACCACACTAAGTCACTGTTGAGAGCAGATGCAAAAGATCATTTTGCAAAATTCTTTGACTTAGCAAGAACAACATCTGAAAAAAAATTCAAAGCAACTTGACTATTCCAAGGCAAAATTCAAGTTGTAATATCTAACCTCAGCAAATCCAGGGACTAATTCTGTAGGAGTTTATTTCAGAGTTGGTGTGTTCATACCATGTGTTGATTCACTCATACAGAACATTACTGAAAGGTTCATGTCAAATGAAGACATTTTAACCAGTTTCCAGGTTCTCCTCTCTGGGGTTTCAGGTCTAGACAAAGTTCACCATATGGAACAACTATCAGAATACTTTGAAAATGACGCAGCACTTGCTTCCATCAAGGCTGAGTACCTAATGTGGTGTAATGTTATCCCATCAATTAAGAAAGATACTGAGGTACTTTGGAACTGTGTGACAAAACATACTGTCAATAAATTTCCTTTTGACTGTGTTAGCTACTCTAGCAGTAATAGCATATTGTGTGGAAAGATCATTTTCATCTATGAAGAGAGTGAAAGGTGTATCTAGAAGTTTAATGATAGACCAGAGACTTGCTGGGGTAGATCCTCTCTCACTCAGACTCAACCCCCCGAATCAAAATCTTGGCTACAGGCTTGCCTAAGTTCTCAAAGAGATTTCATTTGAATAGTGACAAGCAAGACTGATTTCCAGTGTTGCTTGCAAGTATTCCTTGCTCTTCCATTTTCCTCAACAGAGATGAGTTTTATTTCAATAGTCTGTTGAGGTAAAGTATAGCTGCTGTAAGATTTTTCCTCATTTTGAGAGGTTTTTACAAAAGAAACCCCAATGCATTTGCACAGAGTGGATTATTTGCATTGTTCCCTGTGGAAAAATGAACTTTGCATGAAAACTAAGCTTTCAAACATTTTTTTTTGCAAATAAATCCAAAACAAAACAATCCCAAAGTACATAAATCATGAAAAGCTCACAGACCTGATTATCCCAGTGTCCCTGGAAGTAAGGTAGACATTGATACTTTGGGCTGAACAGCTGCAAAGCTCCTATAATCATGAAACCTGCCATGTTTGGATTCTTGTCATGGAGCTTTGCTACCACATCCAATAAAACAGTTACAAGTTTGTTTTAAAACTTTCATGATAAATACAAAAATATGTATTATTTGGCAGAAAGTTCTGGGTCTTTTTTGTGTTAGATTTTATTATATATTTCAAGTATCAGTTGATTATTAGAAATGATTCTAACTTTGTTCTTGAGGTAGATTTCTAATTATTTTGTTGTACTGTCACTATGGAGAACTAATTCATGTGTATATCCCTTTACATTTCTTATCAGTTGATAGCCAACCCCAGAATTTGATTGGGTTTTCTTGGAGAAGAAATAATCAGGGTGGTTTTGGCAGTTTCTTCCTCTGAAATACAGCCTACAGACCTGGCTGTATCTCATCCAACACCAGGCAGTCTGAGCCTGCTTAGCTTCAAGGCTTTTAGGATATTTAGGTGAAGTAAATGGAATGCTAAGGCAAAAACACCAAATCAATCAGTCCATTAAGTTTTATTCATAGCCGTTTTTGAACCTGTCTTTCTCAAAAATTTAAGGCATATGTTCTATTGTCAGGTGCAGCCTAATAAATTAGTTGAAGCCAAGCTTGTTTCCTCCAGTTTTGAATTATAGTTCCCCTAGTCTCCAAACATCAGTTGCTTGGGCTGATGTGGATTGTACTTGGAAGCATAGAGAGGATCATGTCCGTGACCGAGCCCATGAACTATACCTTGAACTTCAGATTTAAGTGAGGAGGGGATGTCACACAGATATTAGCAGAGAAGGAAGAATCACCTTTTAAAATTCAATATTAAATCACACAAATGCATTTTCTATAGATACTTTTGTATAATACAATAACTAAAATCTAAAATTTATTTCTTCAGAAATTACTAGCTGATAGATGAATTGCTGCATCCCAACAACATGCAACAGAGTGTTTAGGTGAAGAAGCAAGTGGTGTTACGCAACAGCGTATTTTACCCATCGTCCCCGTGCCCAAGGTCTAAATGTAATAGACTCACAGACAAGAGTAAAAATGAACAGAAAAATCTTTACTGTTTACTCAGCAGAGATGAAACATAAACTTGCAATGTTGCATACAAAAAACAAGCAGTGCAACAAACTTATATAGTATTTGTAAGAAACACAAAATAAGGCCAAACGGGTCTCGAAGAGAAACGACAACGCAGAAAGAACCGCAACTTGGAAACAACATCACCCAAGGAGACTTTCTGCTGTGCTTTCTGTAACTGAACTTGCCTATCTCAGATTGGCCTTTTTATTCATCAAAGCACTTGTAAAAAGTGTGGGATGAGTCCTAAGAATCTTCGTTTGCGAAATAATGCCAAGAGAGACGTTGATGGGAGAGCCAACCCTATTGAAGACATCTCTTTACATTCCTATGGCAGTGTGCATTTACTGGTATCTAATTTCATTACTTCCACTGATACTTCAGTAATTTGAGGGTAAAGTTCTATATTGTGGCTTTTGATGGGGCATAATAGTGTAACTAACTTTTGCTTGGAAAGTGCTCAAAGATCGCAGTGTGTCTCCATCTGCATTAATGAGCCATTTGATTAAGGTGCCATCTGGTTAATGTGCCATTTAACCCAACTGCGAGATTTGGGTTCTAGGCCAAGAGAACAAGACTTCAAATGCAGTCAGACTCTGCCAACATCCACATTCCTAATATTTATCATCAATGACTCTTCATCCTTTGGTTGCCCTCTGCATTGTTCAGCTTGTTCACATTCTCTGCATTTACCACTCACATGCCTGTGCATTTGCATGTACATGAAATACTTGAAATAAGGTTTATAGTAAATGTAGCTCTTTCTAATGCCATCTTCTAAAGGAAAAAAAAAATCAAAGCAAGCCCTTAGACTAGTTAGAGAAAACAGGGCAGCACTGTCAGATAAGATTTTCCAAGCGGAACATTTTGAAACAGCGCATCAGATATTACATAACCACTGAAGGGAATTCCGAGGAACTGACCCCCAAGGGAACATTTTGAAAAGACACACAAAAAACTGCTGCAGTCTGCTATGTTCCAAAAATAAATTGTATTTACTGTTGGGGCGGGGGGGGGGAGGAGTGATACATGAACAGACCTTAATTTCAGTTTTTCATAACAGAGTAATATAACTTGTTCCTTTTAGTGCCATTATTTCTTTTTATCATAAAAATGATGTTCCAAATCCTTTATCTGTCTGTCTTTTATCTTTAAATTATTCTATACTTTACCACTCTTGTCAAGGCATGCTGGCTCCTAGAAACGGTAAGCCTTACGTACAGGAGAGAATTATGTTCATGCATTAATGAAACATTTTTGTTTACTCCTGCTCCAAATGCACTTTTGTTTAATGGAAAACAATGACAAGTTTGAATTAGGATATCCCTTCATTGCGATGTTGTGTCTGTATGTGTCTGTTATTAACTCCTCGAGTTATTGTCTCTCAGATCTTGTCTGCACTCCTAGGTTAGTTAAAATACTAAATGTTTTAGTCAGGTAAGGTGTAATCCTATATAGACAGTCCCTGAGTTGCAAACATCTGTCTTACATTTAACTTCTAGCTACAAACATGGGGAGCAGCAATACTATATGGGTCTGGGAGCAGGCACACCAACCAGCAACATCTGTATGGCCTTTTTGCAGTGTTTGAAAGTGTTTAAGCATTTACATAAACAGGTAAAATTAACATACCATATTACATAATATGGTATGTTAAGAAAAACATATATCCAAGTTGCATTTAAAGTAGAACTCCATGTGGTTTCTTAAAATGTTTGGTTAGTATGATGTGGGGTTAGAGCCACAGTGAGATTTTTATTGTCTGTATCCTCTTTAGAAATATTTAATCTTACTCTCTCTCCCAGAGACAACAGGAAGTGAGAGAAAAATCTACCTCTAGAAGGGGAGGTTCACTCCTGTAGGAGTTACCATGTGGAAAAGTTATATCCACTGGAGCTTTCTCACCAATCCTTCTATGGACAACAAGCCAAATTTTTCAAAATTCAATCATCACAGGGACAGAAAGTGAGGTGAAATCTTTAGGAACAGGGGCACAGATAGCAAAGCAAATCTCACTGGAGTGTTAACCCTTCTCTATGCTATCCAAAACCCTGATAAAATTGGCTGGAATTACACTTTAAAATGTACCTGTTCCAACTTACAAACACATTCAGTTTAAGAACAAACCTACAGAACCTGTTTTGTTCATAATCTGGGACTGCCTCTACCAATTCCCCTTGTAAGTAAGTCTAATTTGACTTATTGATTTTTATTCAGTGGGTTGACCTCTGCACAATTAATCTGTGTATCAAGTAAATTAAAAATTTTAAGTGGGAATTAGATAATACTTCTGTAACAGCACCAAAAGAACTTCGTTTCATGCACATATATATGAAAGTGAGCAAATGATTCTTCCTAAAATGTTCTTAGAAAAAATAGTTTTAGTAAGTGCTTTTATTGAAAGAAACACTGCATATTTTTTAATCTTCTGGTTAATTTGGGGGACCCTTTAAATCAATTTAAAGTTGTAATGGATTCTCCTGATTATTTGAATGATTATATTACACTTATTGCTATTAAAACTCAAACATTGATTTTGAAAATGATACAAATTTTTACAATGAAAATAAAAGATAAGTACTGTGTTAAAGCTAGACTTCTTTGTAGCTGCCTGGAGAAGCGTTCATTTAAACTTATTTATTGAACCCATACAATAAGTAGATAATATACAACCAGTAGAAAACATAGAAGTAAACTACATGAAATATTTTTACAACTAGACATTGGGCATAGTTCTAGTTTTAAATATTATAATGTTCTAGTGTTACATTTTGGCTGCATTTCCTTATGCCTTTTAGTCTAGGACTCAGTGGAAAGCCAATTGAAAAATGTAATGTGAATTCCATAGTTAAGCGTTTTCCTTAACACAGTGCCAGCGAGTGGTTTCCATGACAGATGGGATAGGAATTCTGTTCTGGGATTTCAATAGAACTTTAAAATAGTTCTCCAAGTTGCTAAATTTATTGGGAGTGAGTGGGTTAGTGAGAGCAACAACAACGCAAGGAGGACTAGGTATACAAGACCTGAAAAAACACTAAGCAAGATCTATTTAAATAAATAGACACACCAGTAACTCTATATATATAATACATCCACTTCTGGCAACTATATGCAGTTAATGGTTCATAGTACGTCATGTCATATCATCCACTCATTCGTGAGAACCAAACAGGTAATGAAAATAATATCCAAATGGATAATACAATCAAATGATATAAGCTCAGCAAGTGAGCTAAACTCACGATACAGTCCACAGGTCACAGTTTCTTTTTTTTTAAAATAATTTTTATTGAAAGTTTTGGTTACATCTGAATAAAAGATAGAAAAGGGTTTTCGGGCTAGGAAAGGTTAAGGGTCGGGGAAGAGAGGAGGGTTAGGGAAGGGAAGGGGTGGGAATAGGAGGTGTTGGGGGTAACGGATTGAACCGGGATCCTGCGGGGAAAACCACCGGGCAAGGGTAGTGAGATAGGATAGAAAGAAAAGGAAAAAGAAGGGGGATTCTTGCTGAGTTCCATCTTCCAGGAGCCCTGGTTTCATTCTGACATATCTAATACAGTTCTTTTTATTCTTTAAAGTGTCACTTCTTTCTTTCTGTTCGTCTTCTTTAGTTGTATGTCCATGTCAGGTCTTCTTATGTCCCTTGAAACTATTATCTTTTTACTATTATTTCTATTATCTCTCCTCAGTTTTTTTTTAACCCTTCAATTAGGTGATTAGAGTGCCCATGACCATTAGCTAGTATTTGTCGGTTAGGTAGTTAGTTCTGTTCGTTCCTTTTCCCTGAGGTCATATCTAACCATTTTCTTTAGGGATTCTGCTTCTCCTTCATCCGCCTCTGGGGATCATGTTTCCAGAGGCCATAGCTTGTAGTCATCACTGCATGGAGAGGGCATATTTTCTGTAGTTTATCTTTCCCTCTTCGGCTCTCTTTGTTCCCTTGGCTTTTCTTTTTGTTGAAGTGCTTTCCAGTTCCGTTGGTTTTATTCCTCTTTGGGAGCTGAGAGGGGTTCTGCTGGAGGGCAATGTACATCCTAGTCTTGGTGGACAAGCTGACAGCATTCTGTGGCACAGCCCCAGCATTTTTAGCTCTCTGAATGGACTCCAGCTGTTCCCATACTTCTTGCTTTTGCTTTTGGTCTATATTTTTCTCTTCTCTCTCCTTCAATTCGCCTTGCATTGCTGATTCCTTTTCCTTGCCATTATCTTTTCCCTTTCCTTCTTCATACTCATTCGTCAGCATAGCGGTCCCTTCTTCAGTTTGTTCATCTCTCCCCCAGTGAGGTTGCTCTTGAACCGCATTCTTGTGCCCCTCTAGCATTATTTCCACCTTTTCTAGGATCAGGTCCTGCTTTTGTCCCAGCCTCTGCAACTCTCTCAGAATATCCTTCAGAGACATAGTTGTTTGTCCTGTGTCTGGACTCCTACTCAGAACTGGCAGTATTATTTAGCGAATGGGCTGCTTGGCTAGATGAAACTCGGCAGGTGAGCAGGTTGGGTGCACTGCTCTGTCAAATCCCCTGCCAACTGATTGCTGCTCTTTCCCTTACTGCCCTTTGCACCAATCAGCCCTCCCCTTTTGCCCAGGCTGATCACTTCTTTCCAGGTGCCCCTGTTCGGGGGGGGGGGCTCTTTCTTTTCCCCCTCCTTCGTTTTTTGTTTGTTCTTTACTCCTGTCCCTTTCTTCCTCTCTTCTCCTTTTATTTTGTGGCTTTTTCCCCCCCGGGTGCCTCTCCGCTCCGGTCCTCCCCGTTCTGGTCGTCCCGCAAGGCTTTTCCCTCCTGTCCTTTGCTTCCCTTTTCCCTTGGTCAGCGGGTCTCCTTTTCCCGGGACGATAGGCTTCCTTACCCCCTCCTTCTCCGGTGTTGGTGGAATGGACTGGGCAGTCAGTGATCGCGGGCTCCCGCCCGCTTTACTTCCTGCCTCTTCTCCCCCTTGGTGTCCGCTCCCCAATAGAGTCTGGATGTCTTGTTGCCTTCACTTCCTGGCTTCTCCCCGCCTTCCCCGGTGGCTGATTGGGATTTCCCGCCTAAACATGGAGGTCTTCTTCTTCAAAGAGGCTTCCTCCCGTTCCTCCTAGGTTGTTGTTTGGTCCGCCATTTTGATGCCTGGTGATGTTACTATTATTTTTCCCCCGTCGAATCTTATCGTCCTTAATTTTGATGCCGGTGGGAAGTGGATGAGGTGGGTCTCTTTCGCTGTCCTACTAGTGGCTTCTCCCTGTCTGTTTTTGTGTGGTTGAGCCTCTAAATTTGGGGCTTCTTGGGAGGGGGTTCCCGCCCGTTGTTTGGCTTATCTTCTGTCCCCCCTGTCCCAGGTCTCCCCGTTACTCACTTTGCGTTGTTGGTTTGGGCCGGGCTGGCAGTGAGTGCAGGCGTGAGCCTGCTTCCCTCACACCAATCTGCTCACCAGGCTGGGAGGCCACCGGGCTCTCTCCGTCTCCCCCTCTTGAGGAGGGGGCGACTTATAGAGCCAGCGATGGGGTCCCCTGGCTTCGCTGCCTCTTGGCTGATCGGCTCAGCCTGAGGTGGGGGCGCGATTCGCCCTCCGATCGGTGATTTCGGTTGATGTCTTGAGGAGCTCTCAAGACACCCGTCCTGCCGCCATCTTTGCCCCGGAACAGCATCCCACAGGTCACAGTTTCTAATGATTTCAGCACACGGCGAAGAGGCTGGCTGGAGGCGTGGTCCCGTCAGGCACGTTGTGCATGTCGACGTGAGTGTGTAATTCTATTCGCTGAACGTGCCTATGTGGGGGCGTGATTATGGCGATCTGTAATGCGGAAGTAGATAACGCCCGGGATTTTTAATTTTCAAAGGGTAAATGAACCCTAATAAATGATAACAAATCCCCAATAAATCCTAAGTTATAAATTAGAATTTATTTGGGATTTGTTATCATTTATTAGGGTTCATTTACCCTTTGAAAATTAAAAATCCCAGGCGTTATCTACTTCCGCATTACGGATCGCCATAATCACGCCCCCACGTAAGCACGTTCAGCGAATAGAATTACACACTCACGTTGACACGCACAACGTGCCTGACGGGGCCACACCCCCAGCCAGCCTCTTCACCGTGTGCTGACATCATTAGAAACTGTGAACTGTGGACTGTATCGTGAGTTTAGCTCACTTGCTGAGCTTATATCATTTGATTGTATTATCCATTTGGATGTTATTTTCATTACCTGTTTGGTTCTCACGAATGAGTGGATGATATGACATGACATACTATGAACCATTAACTGCATATAGATGCCAGAAGTGGATGTATTATGCATTATATTAACTGATTGCTGATCCATTTGTCTGTTATTGCTATTTCCCATTCGGTCCCCTTGAGGGATGATATGATGTATTATGAATTTGTGACTTTTATATCTGTATGTATATCATTGATGATATGAATATGCTACTTGGATTTGGGACGACTCACCATTTCCAGTGCTATTGACTGTATATATATATATATATATAGAGAGAGAGAGAGAGAGAGAGAGAGAGAGAGAGAGAGAGAGAGTTTTACTGGTGTGTCTATTTATTTAAATAGATCTTGCTTAGTGTTTTTTCAAGTGAGTGGGATAGTACCATGGACAGATCCTTTAAAATTCAAACTGAAGCCTGGAGTAAACTAAAACCTAAATCATGAGTTCATCTTAATCCTTTTTTGCCTTTTTGAAATGTGAAGAAACCAATTTCATAGAGTATTTAGTCAGTTGGAGCTGAAAATCAAATTCAGGATTTGGCAGGTTGAAAATTGGAGCGCCACTAGAGCAGCACTACTAGCTAGAGATAATAAATTTTAAAATAGTTCTTGGGAAAATTTTATAGAATGTGTATATATAGAGATAAGGGGAATAAACCTGTAATAGAAACAATGGGATTTAGAAATAAGTATTATAACTGGCTGGTCTGGGTGAATGGCTAGCACTTGGTGAAGGGTAAATAAGGGGAAAGGAGATAGAGGTAAATAGCAAGTATGTAATAGAGCTAGAGGATGAACATATTATAGGAATCAAGACATACATATTTCTGAATTACATATCTGTTATGGGGAAGTGGTATGTTTAAGATTTTTTTAAACACTGAATATGTAATTTTAAAAATGTAATAAATTTTTATTTTAAAAGAAAAGAAAATAGTTTGCAAGTTGGCTAGTTCCTCTCCACTGTACACTCTAACCCCTCTATTCTAGCTGCATCTTGACTATTAGTGTTTTTCCTGTACTGTCAAAGCCATCTCTACATGGAAAGGGACCCTCCAGCTATTTCTGAACTGCTATTCTTTTAATGTCTCACCGCTGACTATACAGGTTAGGGCTGCTGTTCTTCCACTCCAACTCTGGAAGGCCACATTTTGCTTGCTTCTTCCTTAGCATATCTTTTCTTACTGCTAATACTTTGTACGACCTTGGCTCTCATGTGCTGCTGTTTTTCACACCCTTTCTCACCCTACAGTAAGCACCCTTGATTGGAGAAACAACTGGTCTATTGCCTGCATTTAACTGTACCCTTATGGCATTTTAGGGCACCTCTAACTAGGTTTAAAATAGATGAAAATTACAAACTTTTCTGACTCTTTAGTGTTCCACATAGTTTGTTTCCTTATAAACATCCCAACCTGTGGTATGTGCTTTCCTGGCTTCCTGCAATTTGATTCTACATCTGCCAGCTAAACAGCAGCATTTGATTGTGCAGAGCGGAAGTTGGAGGATGTGAGCAATGGAGCAGTAAATTGTCTGCTGCTGTTCTATGCAGTTTAATAAGCACCTAGAACAGACATTGCTTTATGGAAGCAACATCTGTTGCAAGCCATGTCTGCCTTGAGTGAGTGGCAAATGGCAACCATTTCGTATTGCTAGGGAAACATCCTCCCCCCACCACCCCAAAGCATAACTACATGATTGGCTTTCCATGTCTGAAAGCATACAACCGTATCATGTGTGTTCATTATGAGCATTACAGGTGAAGACTTCTTTCTGCCCAGCAGATTAAGAACAACATGATGTATGTTGCACTTCTCATTTTTCATAATTATAAGAAAACTCAATGTGTTCAACACATTCCTATCTTTTGTTAGCACAATTATAATGGCTAGGAATTCACAATATAGGGTAAGGAACCCAAGGCTTGTGAGGAATGCTTGACTTGGGCACTGGATATGCTTGACTTGGAGAATAGAAGACTGAGTTGTGATAAGATAGTCATCTTTAAATGTATGAATGGATGACATTTAGAAAATGGAGGAAACTTTTTTTGCTGCTCCAAAGACTATGACATGAAATTGTATTCAAATTACAAGAAGGGGGACTCCACTTGAGCATAGGAAGAATGTTTAGACCAAGGGTCTTCAAACTTTTTAAACAGAGGGCCAGGTCACAGTTCCTCAAACGGTTGGATGGCTGGATTATAATGGGGGGATGAATGAATTCCTATGCACAATGCACATATTTGTAGTGCAAAAAACACTTCAAAACAATACAATAATTAAAATGAAGAACAATTTTAACAAATATAAATTTATTTCAATGGGAAATATTTCAATGGGAATTGTGGGCCTGCTTTTGGCTGATGAGATAGGGGTTGTTGTTGTTGTTGTTGTTGTTGTTGTTGTGTGCTTTCAAGTCATTTCAGACTTAGGTTGACCTTGAGCGAGGGCCGGGTAAATGACATTGGAGGGCTGTATGTGGCCCTCGGGCCTTAGTTCAATAGTGAAATAGATTATGTTGTGTGGAGGGGAGATTCCTCCTTTGGAGGTCTTTAAACAGATATGTAATGGTAATGTCTCAGAAGTATTTTAGCTGTCTATTCCTGCATTGTCTGAAGGGGTCCTGTAATACAAACTGGATTTTATCAAATTAATGTCAAGTCTAATCCAGCATTGTAGTAAAAATATCTGTTATTAACCCTTGTTGCATTACAGTCCCAGCTTGATGTTGGGGGGAGGTTGCATGAACTCGCTGCACCACCACCTAACCCATTATTTCATTTGTCAAATCGTTTGAATTGGCCAATGCATCTTCCATGAACTGGAAGCCTTTCAGCAATTGTCTATTCCATTACAGGTCCTTATGTTTGTTGTTTTTCACAGTACTTTATTTAGTTCCAGGGTCATGAAAGGTAAAAATTAAGTATGGCACAAGTGGAAAAATATGTATAGTCTTTTCTGATTCTCAATACATTTAAAATCAAAAGTCAGAGATTGGAAAATTCTTTGTGTTCTCTGTGACTCATACATATGATGACTTATAATTGTACTGAATCATCTTGAGCTGAACAACACTTTCTGGCAGTAACCCTGACCATACTTCTCTCCCCCCCCCCCCGGTCTGTATAACAGTTGACACCCATCTCATTCCTACCTTTATGACCCAGCAATCACATTGAAAAAACTTTTATCTTGGAAAGTTTGCTGTTTTAAAATGATTTATTGTCTACACCAATACAAAGTTGTTAGTAGCAGTAGTAAAGATAATTGAAGGTAATCCACATAGCAACACAGAAAACCGCAGGCACATTTTCCATTCCATATGCAATGAAACTTTTAACACTGCAAAAACATGTGAAATTACCTATGTACAATTGCAACTGCAATGTAACTTTTTCTAGGATATAACTTGTGGCATAGTCTGAGATCTGTGGAACCAAATGCAGCTGTGAGACATGCCTGGCTACCTATAAAGGATCCGTTTTGGTCTCCTGGAGCTGAGAAAAGAATGAGATTGATACTATTTAACTGTTGGATGTCATTCATTTTGTTGAGTTACAAGACAGTGCAGGCTCAATCCAACATACAGGAGAAGCTGTCCACTCATCTTCTGCTACTGTTAAATTAAAATTTGATACCTGCTGTTCTCTACTTCCTCATATGATGTCTTGATATGTACATTAATTAATCATTATTGCAAAACTTCAGAGTAAATTTTAATAATGAATAAGTTTCAGGTTAGATCTGATGAGCCATCCAGGGTTTTTTTTTGGGCAACTCAATAACCTCTTTTAGGAAATGTACATTCCATTTGTCAAATAAAACAGAGATGGATTACTCTGCATTTTCATTGACTATTTCAGTTAATTTCTAATTGATCTCTGTATCAACTCATTAAAAACACATTTTTGCTAGGATCTCACTGGCTCTTTCCATTAAATAAAAGCCATGTTATTATGGACCACTTTTTTTTAGTTGATTGAACATTCCCCTTCTTCATTCTAAATCCAATTCCAAGAAGTGAACCATGCAATTGTCTTTGTTTTAAAAAATCACCCTGTCTTCTAGAACTTTGGTGAAATATATTTGACTGGAATTAAATCTATGCTCTTTACAATAAGAGTATAACACTAATATTATGCTCAACTACAAAATGATAGTGTAGCAATGGATCTCAGTGCCAAATCCATTGTTAACTTGCCTACCTTTGTAGGGAGGGAGTTTGAACTTATTTCACTTTTCATCTCTTTGTGTGCATCTACACTGTAGAAATAATGCAGTTTGATACCACCATAAATACCATGGCTCAGTGCTATAGTATCATGGGAGTTGTAGTTTAAAAAGTATTTTGTGTTTTCTGCCAAAGAGTGCTGGTGCCTCACCAAACTTCAACTCCCAGGATTCCATAGCATTGAGCCATGGCAAAGTGATGTCAAACTGCATTAATTCGACTGTGTAGATGTGCCCTGTGACTTCCTTGCTGTGTCTAGGGCTTTATTCACTGTCACTGTCGAATGGCAGGAATTTGGCTTTAGTTGGTGTTTGAGTTTGTGGGGAAATTTGTGAATGGGTGTTATATAATAATGATGCAAGGGAAAATTTGTATAGTAGTATGTTCATTTGTGAATTGATGTCATTACTCAGAACTTCATATTTGTTGTTTCGTACAACCCTGTATCCCTGTGGGTACTAGTATCCACAGTTTTGTTTATCCACATCCAACAAAATATTTCCTCTCCATGAATTGTCTATGTCCTTCTGAGTAACTCCATTGTGTTATTGGGCTAAAAGTCTTTTTCAGTGGGGTTTGCTATTATCCACATATCCATGTAAAGTCTGAGAACATATTCCTTGTTAATATAGGAGCAGTACTATACTTTATGTGAATGCATCATTTAAAGGTATAACTATAATGTTTTAGATTGTTTTATTGCTTATAATTTTTTAAGAATTGTTTTGGGCAAGCCTGCTGAAAAATAACTCTCTAGAATGCTGACTTGCAAAAAATATATAATTAAGACCTATAAGACATGTGCAAACATTATCTCATATGCATGTACATGCAGAGAGGCATACTATTTGTGGTGATTGCAGAACTTTGGTAGTACTTAAGTTCACTCACAAGGACATCATGGAAATTTCTTTAATGCTAGATTACTACTTTACAGCATAGTTACAAATGAAGAAAATGCAGGCAACTTCTCAGTTTCACTCCCCTCCTCCCCCCAAAAACACAATTCCCTCTACTCCTGAAAGTTCCTCGATCCAGCTTCCAGTCTGAGCCTGTTTGTGTTATTAGGCTCCTTCCCATTCAAGGCCCCAGATGTTTTCATCCTATGAAACTCATGACATGGAGGTGTTCTGGTGTCTTGAATACATCAGATATGGATCCGTAATGTTAAGGGCCTGTTGCACGTATTTAAACTTCAAAAAGTAAAATAAATTTTTACCTGTTAAGGGCCGTGCCTTTAACAGATGTATTATTAAGGAAAAATACACTTGATGTCTTGTTTTGGTTTATACTTTGTTCTATATTGTCTAATGTGTCTTGTCCTGATGCAAAATGTTTGTATGGCTTTTATTTTGGCATTGAATTTTTGCCATATTTGTCCAGAGAGATAGGGTGGTCTGGAAATAAAGACTATTATTATTATTATTATTATTATCATTACCTTGTAACTGGATGACTACTGGTGTCAAAGCAGTGGAGAAATAAAGTCTTTCACTCTCTTCCTGTTTCAGTCCACCAAGAAGGCTCATAGAAAACAAGATGTTGTGCTATCTCTCTTCTGCTCCTTTGAAATACTTATAAACCTGTTTAATCTTGTCCTAAGAGAGTTGAATCAGCAGGGAGAAATTTTCATTTTTACAACCCTTCCATGCTACTGTAAACTACAAATATTTTGTCCATAAATTTGGTTTCTCCCTTTATACTGGTGGCTGGGACTTCTGCAGCCCCCCAGCTTTTCAGTGGACCATATAAAGTGAAACACCAGTAGAAGAGAGCTTTGCGAGGCACTTTGACTGATTTCTGCTGCTGGCTATATAGGGTCTCATTGCTTTTAATCCATAGAGTATTAGAAATGTGGGGATAAAGGCTAAAATGGGAAAATGTGGTACATCAGAGACCAGTTTTTGGCTCTTCAATTGTCTGCAAAGCAACATTTTAGTCAAAAATCACCCTGAAGTGCAAACCATCAGTGACTAGAAGTCACTTCTGTTTTGCACATTTTGGGGGCCCATTTTGGCAATTTGATCGTGGGGGAGGGGGCCTGGGATATTAAAACCCAAATGGCTACATTTTAAGGCAGTTGGAACGAATTTTGCTGGAGGCTGTAAAAAGAGGGGCTGCGGATTGCATGTGGTTGATCCCTGGATTAGACCACTTGGTGTATGATTTACAAATGAAATGCAAACTTACTGTCAGATATAGTGGCTTGATAGTGTTTGTTATCTACTTGCCACAACAATGTTTGATTGTGGAGTACTAGGAAATTATTGTATGTAGCTGTTGGCTCAGTGTTTGGCTTGGTGGGTCTCATACTGTGCTCAATTTAGCTGAACATTGAAGTCCCTCGACTCTTTGGTCAGTTTTAAAAGTATTCATTTCATGCTCCAGTTGTGTGTGTATGAGACTCCTTGCTTGAAGCTGTATTGATATATGCCAGCTGAGGATCTGACCTAATGTTCTTGCCCTAAAACATATATAGATATAACCCACTTTCCCATTATATAAAGAAAGTCCATCTTGAAAGCTTAAACTCATAAAACGAACTATATAGAAGTTACAGCATACAGGAACTTGTTTCATATTGATAAGTACTAATACAAACTTATTGATGTTTCAATTAATAATGTGACAAAATGGTTCAATCTGAACAAAGTTTTTATACTTAAAGGAGCAAGAAAGGAGTACTGCCTGTCTAACCTCCAATCCCTACCTCAAACAAGGAATAATGTGAGTTGGTCTACTTTTATATACACAAGACTCGGTGTATTATAAACAAATAGTATTAATTCAGAGAAAATAAAATGTATATGTCTTCCACTGATGTCAATAAATAAATAAATAATCAATCAATATGCTGCAAGTTTCCATCCATTCATTTGGAGGAAAATTCCCATTGAATTTTGTGGGACTCATTTCAGGGTAGACATTTTAGGATTAGACTTAAGTTTGTAAGAGGATCTCATTTATTTTGGTGATGTCTCTACGACTTAAGCCCCATAGTTTGTGGGCTTCTTTAACTTCTGCTAAATGCCCTTGTATAAATATCAAAATTAAGCTTTTTTGTTGCTTTTTGAAGCCATCCCGTTCTATATTGTGTTTTTTTCCTGAGTTAAAGCTGAGGGAGCAAATAATGCTTTCTCTTGCAGTTCTGACATTGCTGAAGGAGATCCTAGTGCAGCCCTTAATCTGGAAGGCCAGGAAATTGCAAAACAAGCAGACAGAGATGTCCTCTTTTAGTGGAGGAAATAAAATTACTGAACCAATTCCCCCCTTCCTCTACCTTCCATCTCACCAGTTGATGTTGTTGTCGCCTGGAATGAAATCTGCTCAGTCAGCTCAGCTTGAGAACCCCACAGCAGCTCAGGAAAAGCAGACAGATGACAAAGAGCACCCCTTGGCTCTTTTTGTTTTTCTTTCCCCCATTTCCTCCCTCAGTGATAGAGGCAGATCAGGACATTTTTACACTGCCTGCTTGGCCAGCAGAGAACCTGGGTATAGGGGTGGAAGTATATTATAGCAGAGCCTCAAGAAAAGAATCCACCCAAGCCCTGATTCTTGCCTCATTGCAACCTTGATCACTTTCTGAAGAGGGAAGAAATGAAATCAAAAGATTTTTATGGTCATGTGTGCCTGTGCAGCTGGATAGTACTAAAAGTGTAAATTGCACAATAAAAACCAAATTAAACAGCAAAACCATTACAGAAATCAATACACAACCATTTAAAGGTCCAGACAGAGCTTTCGACCACCAATGGAAGTCATTATTTCAGTCAGTAGTTTTAAGCCAGTGTTTTTCAAACTGTGCTCCTCCAGGTGTTTTGACTTCAGCTCCCAGATATCCCAGCTGTTAGAAATTATGGGAGCTGAAGTCCAAAACACAGAGGAGCAGAATTTTAGAAACAATGTTTTAAACAATGCATAGCATTTTATAAGTGTGTTTGGTCAGTGTGAAAACACCATGAAATATTAAAATGTACCCAAGTATTTTATCATCTTAGACCCCAGCTGAATATTTGCACAGTAGAACATATACTTTGCAGACAAGAGGTTTCAAGTTCAGTTTTTGTTACTTGCCGGGAGGTAGTGATGATAGCAAAGACTTTCCTGGAAATTGAGGAGAGCCACTTCCATTGGAGAAGATATCACTGAGATAGATGGACAAATAATCTAGCACAGAATAAAACAACTCTTTGTATTCTTAACCCAGAGGTGTCAAGTAGAGAGCAAGCTGCCTGTACCATTGTGGAAGCAGCCATTCTACCTCTCCTTTGCGAAGTGGCAGACAAAGAGATCATCTGAGGATGAGGAGACAGCATAACTTGGTTCATCAGGTTTAAGAACAACATCTGCCTACCATTTTCAAGCTTTGCCCATTTCTCAAAAAAGTGGAGTATTAGTTATGCTATGGGAAAAAGTTGCTCCAATTTGCAGGAACTTTTGATGTGTTATTCTTATTCCTGCCTAATTTTCTCAAGGGGTCAGGAACTTCAAATTCAACCCCATTTTAAGTTTTATGATCCCTTTCAAAGAGCTGCCCTGAGCCCCCCTTCGGGGGTAGAGAAGGGCGGGTTATAAATAAATAAATAAATAAATAAATCATAGAGATTGTCATTTGGTAAGGGTCTGGGAATGTTTGAGAGTCCTCTTCCATCTCAGCTCATGTAACTTTTAGGTAGAAGGAATGCAAATCAAGTCAAGTCTGAAATGTGGGTATGCCTATCCATGTGTAAACTATATTACTACTGAGAGAAGTATCTTACCAATTTGCTGTACTTTGCCCTCAATGAATTTTTGTTCCATAATTAATTCAGAACGATGTTTATAGTGATGTAGTTAAATGAGCTCTCACACTTTCTCACGGTATGTGTCTGAATTTGCACACACAGAATATATGTCTCTGTGTGTTCATGCCTGTGTGTGGAGAGTCTGATTACTCTGAAAGGAAAGGAGAGAACATAGATGAGAGAGGGGCTTAGTATGTTAGTATGTTTTTAATTTGTTAATTGTATCCAAAGGCTCATATTTGAAATTTCTCCTTGAAACACTGCTCTGTTATTTTCAGAGTATTC
Source organism: Anolis apletophallus (assembly GCA_030556195.1). NCBI lineage: Eukaryota > Metazoa > Chordata > Lepidosauria > Squamata > Anolidae > Anolis > Anolis apletophallus. Next base: position 138,479,417 of record JARBWK010000004.1, on the reverse strand, counting down.
TAGAAAGGGTTGAATCTCATTTTGGGATTGCTTCTGTGGGGTTAGCCTTTAAATTTTTAGTAGTACTTAGCAGTATAATCACAACAAACCCTATTTTTTTTGAGAGAGAGACAGAGAGAAAGGTGTATATAAGAAATAACCTAAAATACCTCTCAAAAAATGATACAATTAACAGAGAAGGCAAAAGGAGTTGTTTTCAAAATTGTTTTTTATCTGTCCATTGACTTATTGGCCTATTACTCATATGATTCTGTGCAAAACAGAGAACAAATGGTATAACTCTGCTTTATTGGGACAGAAACAAACCAGAGATGAAACTGTACCTACATATGGGTGACACACCAAACTGCCAGTGAGCAACTTGGGATGGTGGTGGTGGTAATAAAGGGGGTGTGTGGACATTATCTTCCTACAAGCCCCTTACAGGCCACATTCACCTGACAATGTGCCAAAGTGCTTCTAATCCCAGAAAAGAGTTCCTGAAAGGACAAATAAAAGTGATGTCACATTGTTGCCAATTTGGAAGAACTCTGTGTTCCGCTGGGCTTTTGGGGATAAAAAAAAGTATCCATGTGCACTGATTGTCTTTTTTTAAAGTTGGGGAGATTGAAAAGCCTTGGGGGAGAAGTGATTGACTTCATGAGCCATAAAAGTGGATTCATGGGCTATACATTTCCACTGGATATATTTTTGGTCCACATCTGCACTAAGGAATCTACAGTACACGGCTATATTGTCCCTTTAGCTTCTCCCACTGAAAGAAAGATTGATTTGGAAGCATTCACCAGCATGCTCTTGTAAGAAAAAGCCAATGTCTCCATGTTTCCTTAGTTTTTTGTGTTGACTGAGCAAGTTACTTGCACATTTCCTCATGAATCAGGTCCAAAGACCAGAAAAAATAAAAATAAAAATAATTGAAGCAGACATTTAGAAAAATAAGGGTTTTTAAAAGAACTATTTCAAAAATAACAGCTTAGTCTGAAGATTTACTGCATTTGCATGCTTCTCATTGCCTAGGATGGGGTATACTGACAGTTATTTCATGCATAAATGATGGAGATTGGACTTTAGGGCAAAGATCTATGCAAAGAAAACAGGGGCAAACTAACACCCTTAAAAGGTCATGGTGAGCAAACATGCATTGTGATGCTGAGAGTTACATTTAATTAGCTATTTATCTGGATATGTTGTTATTTAAGGAAGTGTCCTTGAAGGAAGTGCAAAACAGAAACAGAAACTCTAATGCTTCAAAATTCAGTTGGCCTGTCAACATCAAGTTAATGGAACTATGTGCCACTACAATGGTCAGCCACTACTCATATTTAGCTCTGATTGTTTTTAATTCCTCACATTTTAACACACTGGAGATTTGCTTCAGTTTCTCCTTGGACACATATAGACCCATAATTATATGGAAACACCTTAATATGAAGTACCCAGGACATTAGAAAAGCTGGAATTCTTGCTTGATATAAAATACCTACTTGATAAAGTTAGTCTTGGATCATTTTAAGACAGCTTGCCAGATCCATCACTTCAATACTTTCAAGTCAATCCCATCTCCATTTAGTAGCTTTAATCATTGGGATTACGGGAGAAGGTTGAGGGCATAAATTAGAATATATTTCAAGTTTTCAAAACTGGCATGAGACATATCCAATTTTATAGAAACTTCTTTATCTATTTACAGAAATTATGTTATTGATCTCTTTTGCTAATAGCTGCATGTATCATGAGTTTCTCTGTTACTTGAATCAGGACTCCCCTCCCCACTCCCTGTTGTTTATACTGTAGACTTAAAGAGTTGGCGGGAGAAACACAGCATCAGTATTCGTTGAATATTATAAAAGGAATGATGTAAATATTTAATACATTAAATTACATTTGGTGACACCTTCTCCTTGGGTCTATGTAGATTTATTTCACCAGGATATTTAATGTGTTGTGTGCAATTAGAGTGGGAGAGTGTGAAAGAAAACTACACAGACATCAATGCTCCCTTCCAGTCCACAGGGTTTAATTTGGTAGTGATTATGATAATATTAGCACAGAAGTGGTGAATTGCCTGCCTTTAACTCTGACCAAGCATTCCAGACAGATAGAAAAAGTCGTTAAAAAATTCTGGCCCATGATCAAAGGAATACCGGGGCTAGACTGTCCTCCCATGATAGCACACAAACGGACAAAGAACATCAAAGAAACATTAGTCCACACCAATCATATAAGACAACCAAAACAAGATGTGGCGAATCCGGGAACGAAGAGATGTGGACATTGTTCCATCTGCGCCCAAATTAATACCAGTAAGGAAATTCAAAATAAAACAACAGGCAGAATTTTAAGGCTACGCCAAGAGATAACATGTGGCTCCTCGGGAGTAATATATTGTATCCAGTGCATCTGTGGGTACCATTATGTGGAGCAGACCCAAAGAGAATTAAGGACGAGAGCCATGGAACATCGATCACGAATTAATTGTAAGTCCCAGGATTCTATACTCTACAAACATTTCTTGCTAGCCAATCACCCCCCGGACAGTTTCACCATTTATGGCCTTGAAAAAATACAGGCTCACAGCAATACAGACATCAGGACAGCATTATTGAGAGCGGAATGCAAATGGGCCTTACTCCTCTCCTCTGAGGACCCCACAGGGTTAAACGACCCTTTAAGTCCACAAAACCTCCTAATTTAATTAAATTGAATGACATGAGCTACACCCTATTTAAGGGAAGCCAGATTGTTAACTCACTGCTGATTCCAGCCCCTGGGAACGCACTACAGTGGAGAAAAGCACTGAACCAGGAAAGGTATGTACCTTAACACTTGGGAAGAATCTATCACCACCTATGCCATGGGACTGGCACTTACAGTTTTTTATGCTTTCCATCTAGAGCCAAAACAAAGAAGAATAGTTGGAACTCACCGCTGTAAAGACCTGTGGCCCAACAATAGTTGCCCTGAAGAAGCGACGTTTATAACGACGCGAAACGGCCCCCCACGGGTGCCCACAGAAGCCCCGCCGTAGGCAAGGACCCCCACATCAGGAGGGGGAGACACATTGCCCAGCCACAAGCGAGACGCGGTTCCGAGAAAAGAAAAGGAAAAAAGCCGCAAAAGGAAAAAAGCCGCTGCTGCATTCGCAGCCTTCAATAGAGGCATACGCCTTTAAGAAAGTACCTCACTTTCGCTCCTACGCAGCTCAATTGAAGACGGGAGGAGAAGTATTCAGGCCCGTCACGGACACACCGCAGCACTGACCGTAACTTGGAGACCCCTCTTCCCCACACCCGGTAAAGTATCCGGAACGAGGGTTTTAAACACTGAACGCCCAAATAGCGAGCGGTCAGAGAGACTCATCTGGAAACGGCCCAGGAAGCATTATAGCCCAGCGGATTCACCTCACATCCATACATCGAGCTGATCTCCCGCATTTAGCGAGGAGACACACCCACGCCCGTACCTACCGCTGCACACACGCATCCAGGACTCATAGCATCCAGCTACTCGGAGTCCAGCATTCATCAGGGCTTATAAATCAGAATACTGAGGCCACACCGCTTTGATTGCTTCGAGGACTGAAGCTTTCTGTCCATTGCTCCTCTTAGGGGAAAGAAACATTACAGGAGTCTCAGAACCCATGCATCTTTAGTTATAACAAGGTCATTATATTATGTTATGGTTTATGCTGAGGAGTGTCCTAGATGATTTCAAGCATATAATATGATTTAGATGATGCACCTGTATATAAACTGCTTACAGGATATGAGTATATAAATTGTTACATTTCACATGCCTATATGCACAATAGCACAATGCTCATGAATTGTTCTATATGATGTATTTATTCATATGTAAAATGGCATTAATTGTTTTATGATCTGTCTTGAGAATGAATAAGTATGAATCAATGATATGAGACAGTGAATTATAAAAGCATACATAAAGAATATATTTAGTAAGCTGTGTGGAGACTATATTTGAGTTATCTTTCCAATTTATTTGTATACAAGGGACTTCATGAATAGAGGATTGCATATTACTTTATGTCTACTTCTAGAGATTGTTGACATGAACTCTAGATGGTATTAGCTTGCATGTTCAATGACTAGGGATGCCAGGGCTTGTTTTTCAACATCTGGAAAGCCACATAATGGCCACTTCTTGTTTATGGATTTAGAAAGTTATTCTTTCTAAACTTTAACCATTTTTTGCATGAACTAATACTATCTTTTTAAACATTAATAACCAAGTGTTTCAAAAGTATAACATCATGACAGTCTAGGATCATAATCCCACACAAGACATTGTACAAGGAGGAAGAAGAACACGAGAAGAGGAAAGTTTTCCATTGCAAATATGAAAGAGGTTGACAGAGTTCATTTTGCAGGACACTCCTGACTTCTTGGTTTGACAGCTGTGTCCCCAGGCTCCCAGTGAGACAGCAAAAACTCCCAATATAGAAACCCTTGTCAATTTAAATACAGCACCAGGATGTTTTGTATTCCTCTTCAGCATCCGGACACAGCAGCTGACACCATGCATTTGGCTGTATAGATCTGATGTTCTGTGCCTTGCAAATACAGGATCTTTAATGAGAAGCTGGATATTCAGCACTCATGAATAAATCTTGGCTGTTTTTCTCCTTCTTTTACTTGTACACATGGTGAATGAGCATCTGATTATAATCAAAGCAGTAAAGTTTTTTTTTGTTCAGAGGGCCAATTTAACAAAATCAACATTGATACTCACAAATGCATGACTAGTTTCCACCCACTACATGACATCAGGGGCAAATCAAACACCAAAAGGGTGAAAATGCAAGAAGGTATGGACAGCCCAAGAGAAGCTGATGAGTCAACAAGTTGTTGAGATGTATGGAGCCACATTAAATCATATGCTTTGTAGGATTGAGGTAGGAGTCCCTTTGGCTACTAGACATAATTTTATTCCTGCTGAAGTAATACAGAATGTTCTAATTTTACAGATAAACTCCAGGAGAGATTAAGCAACTGTCTCCCTCTTCTGGCCATCTTGTAAAATACCTGAGCTCTGCTAGCCACATCTGTGATTCAAAATTCCTTAAATGGAGGCATGTTCCTTGGTAGAACATGACAGATGATAGTTATAGAAGAAGAGCATTTGAAAGTATCTCTTTTGGCCACGTCATTGTAGTCTATTTATTCAACCAGCGGAGGGCAACAGCAATAAATCCAAGAACCAATTTTAAATCCTTATGACTCTGCATGTGCTGCATAGACAGTCAAAACTGCCCAAAACAAAACTAGATCAGACCAAACTCCACTTTTAATTTTTTAAAAAGGGTGTATTTTAATTAAATAGTCTGTGCGTCCATGTGTATGTGTGTACATGCATGTGTGTGTGTGAGTGAGAGAGAGGAGAATTTTCTGCAATTGATTTAAAAGTGAATGTGTGTTCCTGGGGCCTTCAAGGACCTTTTAGGGGAGTGACAAAAAAGGCAGTTAGAAGGCAGTCGAAGAAAATGAGGGTCACATAAATAGTCTTGGATGCTGCATGTACCTCCAGAGCAGTAGTCGTTCAGCCTATGATTTATACATTCAATCTGAATTGCTGTGAGATCTAGCCTTTAGTTTCTACTGAAGTATTTAGTGCTTGTATCTGTTTTTCCCAAAGGCTTCTTTGTTGGCCCAGAATTATGAGATTTTAGAATTTTGGTCATTTTGGAGACTTCAACCAGGAAAAGCATGAGTCCAAATCAAAGATGATACAAATAGTTTTTGGACTATAATTGCTAGAAATCTCCATCAACCAGGAAATTCTGGAAGTTGTCCCAAAAGAGTAACTTTCACACATTGTCATCAATAGTTTCATGAAAAGCTAAGAATGGAAGAGTAGGCATCACCAAAATATGCTTTGTTGCAGTGTTTTCTTCTCACCCTTTTTATATGTAACTCTTAGAAAATTGAATTTTTTCCATCCCAGACAACATAACAGTCTTCCCTTTGGCAAATTAGTAGGAAATTAGGTCCAGCTATACCCTAATTGATCCCCATGGGGGAATGTATCATTAAGCTGTATTTCTGCTAAAACATTTTATTTCCTGCTAAATGTTTAATCCTAGGAGAAGGCAGTGGTCCATATGAAACACACTAGGAACTCTAAGAAGTTTTTAAATCACAGTTAATGGCAATTTCTTAAAAACAGTTCACACTTTAAAACATGAGAAAGACTCTCAGTGGGTTCTAGAGATTTGAATAAATCAAGAGCAATTAAAATGGAGTTTGAGGAAACCTGTGGAGTGCTCTCTGCTTCAAACATCATGGAAGCTCAGCTTTGGGCTTTCATGTCAATCACCGTCTTTTGAAAACAAACCAGCCAGGGTAAAATATACTAGGTTTAGATTGAAAATGAAAAACAAAAGAAAACAAAAGTGTGATACTATGAGGGAAAGAAACTTCAGTCAGAGATGACTGCACTAGTTAATCTGTGTCAAAACTCTGACTTGTTTTAGATTTTTAGGTGGCTAACCCCAGTTTTGAACCCAACCCAAGCTCCCAAAACTTGTACAAGGACAACCATGGCTTGGGCTTTCTTGCCAGTAAGAAATACTACATATTATTCATTCTTAAAAGTGATGAGAGTGGGAAGGTCATTTACTGGTATATAGATTTACTTATTCGTAATGAAATTATTTCAGACTTTCTATTGGTAAAATTAGCCATTTACATCTACAAGTAGTGCCACCAAATTGAGATGTTAAGCATGCATTCAGAATTAATTTATAGGAGGCAGTCCAGCAAATCAAATGCTGCTGAGCAATCTCTAGTCACTTTCATGGGCTCCTGCCAGCACTCAAGTGCTTAATGGGCCATGTCTGTAGCTTGCAGCATGAAAGTCAAAACAAAGAGTTTCCATTATTTGTCAAAGGGAACACCAGGGATATTTGGCTATAATACACAAAGTTGTTAGTGTGGCATTTGATGTAAAGAGGAAGGCTGTTTTTAAAGTGTGGGGAAAGCCTATTGAAAAATTGTATTTTCAAAACAATCTTACCAATATTTTACAATCTACATATTTACTATGCAGAATTGATGTTAATGAAGTGGTTCTCATGATAAAACAATTCACTATACAATCATATAAATTCATTATTAGAAAAGTTCAGAAATAATATACATACATTATCTGTGCTCCATGCAGTCATGCCAGCCACATGACCTTGGAGGTGTCTTTGGCTTAGAAATGGAGATGAGCACCAACCCCCCAGAGTCGGACATGACTGGACTTAATGTCAGGGGAAACCTTTCCCTTTCTATAATCTGAAAACCACACCACCTAAAACCAACAGTAAAACAAAAAAACCAACATTTTTTTTAAAAAAATGGTATAACAAAAATCCAAACCAATATAATATGAGAGAGTATTGTATAAATAGATGTGAACAGCATGGTGTTCACAGCTGAGAATGAGAGGTGGATCTGTATACCATAAGCGTAATTGGTTACCTTTTAATTCACATCCCCGTATGGATCTTCTAAGAGGTTTCATGCAGATCAAGGTAGGAAGCTGCGGAAAGCTAAGGGGCTACATTATTCTCCTAAGAGACCTTGAAGAGCCATATACCCATTCCATATGCCAGCCCCCGATGCCCTCAGGGGGATGTTTTCATCATGTTTGCTAGCTTTCCTGGAGCATTGTAGTCCCAGCAGATGACAACAGGAAGTGGGCCAATAATTCACTGTGCACTTTTTTTTAGCCCTTTGAGAGATTGAGGGGACACAAAAGGATTTGGAGAGCTGCATGAAATTTGTGGGATACACATTGCCCACCACTGCTGTAGATGGAGTATTAGATTATACTGATCATTGTTGGTACAGGAAAATTCTTGCTGACCTGCTGAGCTACTCCAGAAATCCCTACCAGCTTACTATCTGTTAGGAACTGTGGAAGCTGAAATCCAAAACACCTGGAGGTCCAAAGGTTGGGAACTACTGGAATGGATAACTAGGAGACCCACTGGAATATATAATATTTCACAAATCAAAAGGCATTGGCTGAACTAGGAGCAATCCAGCATGCAATATGCATTCTGCCTTCCAAGAAGGACTAGAGCTTCCATAACATAGTATCCTAGCTTAGTGAGGTGGCCCTCTCCTTGAAGGATGCCATTCTTCATAGTACAAAACCCTGTGTGATCTGAACACAATAATAATTCTAAAAACTTGATGTTGTGTGAGTCCTAGATTTTGGGAAAAGGCGTAGTACTAATAAACAGATTGATATGTCCCCTTCCTAATTCATTCTCCAGAATAAATCCTTCAGCACAGAAAGGTGATGTGCACAGAAAGGACTTCACAGTTGAGTTATTTAGATGCTTTGCTGCACCATCTGCTGTTTTGAGTTGAATAGTTTGCACAGTAAAAAAAGAAGGGGGAAGCATACTATAAAAAGGCACCCAAGTCATGATGGGAAGTACATACCTGTTGTTCTGCTGGCAGGTAGCTGATACTACAGTACTGAAATGGGAAGAATTCTTTCTCTGGACCTATCAACTGATTCAAAGTTATAAATCTCATAGATATCCCATTTTGTTCTTAAGAAAAATGGTATTCTAATCTTCAAATTAGGAGTATATGGCAAGAATAGGGAGCCAATCCATTTCCTATACAGGTTTATTAGGCCAAGAGTTTCCTCTGTGATGTATAGATTTCCTTCTCTTGGCTTTTGCCCCTGTAGTTCTCTCAAAGTGACTGGCCCTGTCTCAGAAGCACCCCCAAGGAGTCTTTGGCAGGCTACAAGATGACAGATCTGTCTTCATGTATAGTATTATTTTGCACCCCACCCCAATTCCTGGTTGACAAAGGATTAGTTTGACCAAAAGAGCTTGTGCTTTTCAACAGGCGTTTAATCTTTAATGCTGCATAGTCCACTCTGGTCTAAAGCTGTTTTTATGTTTTAATCTTTTACTGTGATTGTGTTGGTTGTTGTTGTAAACCACCTTGAGCCTTCTCAGGAAGGGTGGTATATAAATTGAAATAATAAATAAATAAGTAAGTAAAAGATTTATCAGTGAGAGGTTAGCAGTAAGGGACTTGAGTTTCCCTTTCTATGGAGATGGGATATAGATCACTTTAGCTCTCCATAGAACTTTGCCTCAAAAGCTGTTCATAAGAATCCCAGGCCATTGCTCCCAAAGATTCATGGAACATGTGTTCTGTCTCCCAAAGTGCCTGTTCAGACTTTACATGTAGCACTAAGCTCCTTTTAATAGGAATCTCCTCTACCACTTGACTCAGTAATGAAGCATTGATCTATAATTGCTTCCACAAGTGAACTTAGACTAAAAACATGGGGAAGTGACTGTCTCTGCCCAGTTTGTCACCATTTCTTTTTTCCGTTCACATTTGGAGGATTGTTTTTGTTTTTCACGAGAACCTCCTCTGTCAATGGGTGATCTTCATGTGATTTGAAACACAGTTGTTCCCTTTTAGCATTTCCCTCAGCTGTTCTCTCATCACTTGAGAAAACATTAATACCTCAAGCTCACTATTATTGTGAATTAGGCCAGTGTTTCCCAACCTTTTTTGAGCCGTGGCACACTTTTTACATTTGCAAAATCCTGGGGCACACCACCAACCAAAATGACACAAAATGACACTCTAACACAGTAATACATATAGTTAATGTTTTTAAAATGTATTTATACACTCAGTGTGAAACCTGGGCCTGTTTCGATGAACACAGCATAGATATCCTGGCAGGAATGGCAGAAAGACACAAACTTCCCACACAGAACTCCCATGACCAAGAGAAAATGCTATAAGAGTTTGGTGGGCATTGACCTTGAGTTTTGGAGTTGTAGTTCACCTATATCCAGAGAGCACTGTGGATTCAAACAATGTTGGATCAGGACCAAACTTGGCATGAATACTCAATATGCCCAAATATGAATGCAGATGGAGTTCAGGGGAAATAGACCTTGACATTTGGGACTTGTAGTTGCTGAGATTTATAGTTCCCCTACAATCAAAGAGCATTCTGAACCCCACCAATGATAGAACTGGGCCAAACTTCCCACACAGAACCCCCAGGAGGCAAGAGGAGGTCTCTACTTGGGGAAAGGGAGGCGGTCCTTCCCAATGCATGGAGAGGGAGAGACCAAGTAGACAACGGGTGGGGAGGGGGGTGTTTGTAATTTTGTTCCTTTATCGAGGTAGGTTTCTTAGGGTTTTTATATTTCAACACACTAGACTCTCTCTCCCCCTCTCCCTCCTGGAGGTTCCGATTACCCATGGCACACCTGATGGTTGCTCACGGCACACTAGTGTGCCCCGGCACACTGGTTGGGAAACACTGAATTAGGCAGCATAACGACACCATTTCATATCCCCCGAGAGATTTCTGGTGCTCCATGGTAAAATGAATAAAAGTGACATCAGTCTATTTTATGTGGTTCAAATGTGCATGGCTGTAACCAAGAATTTAGCATACTGTGCCTTAATGTATCCTTTTCTTCCTCACTTTTTTCCTGTAAGAATAATATATATTTGACCCCTTTTCAGCTGTATTATTTTCATAGAAAGAGATAAATGAATGTTTTAATGATCAACTCTGTCAATAGCAATACTTTTTGAATGAAATATGTTTTTATATTACTTTCAATGTGACCCATTTGATTGATTATAATGTAATCAGTGACAGCCCTCATGATGTCTCTTTAATCAGTTCCTACAGCTTTGTTATTACTACTAGATGACTTTAGTATTAGTACGAGAAGGCCTGGGCAAAATGTACTGAATTAGGCCCCAGGATGAAGACAAACCTTATTACCAGTGGCGAGCTGTCTGTACATTATGAAACAATCTTGCCAGCAAACATTTCTGCCCATCTTCCTGATCACTGAAGAGGAAAGGATGCAAATATGATTTTTTTTCCCCTGGGAGGAGATGCCTGGATCTGCTGAGCTTTGTATTTTTGATCAAATCGTTGCTACCACTGCTGTTTATCTTGTTCAGGTATTTTCCTAAGCGAAGGTGGCATTTGCATTAGATGAAGGTCATTGCTGGGTATAAAACGTGATTACTTGTCTGCTTTAATCTACAGGCAGGTAATGCTTTTAACTCTGACTCTTTAAGGGGCTTTCCTGCTCTAAAATATCTAGGTCAAGATCTATTTATAAAAGCTGCCAGAAAAACAGTTGGGGGTTTCCATCCGAAAAGTGTACTTGTGATTAAAGAGACAGGCTCGCTCTTTGTCCATGTGCTGTACTGTGCATTTGATTTCAAGGGAGTGCAACTGATAATGTTTCATCAGAAATCTTTGCCTTTTAAAGGCAGAATTCCTTGGAGTTTCTTGTTTTCATATTTTAAGTTGAATAGGAGAGACAGGATAAAAGGCAAGCTCCGAAAACATTCAGGGTTGGTCATGTTCTCATCTTTTTCCACTCTTCTGTGTGGCTACACAAAACCATAATAGCAGCTGGCTCTGTGATAGTTTAATGCATAAAAGCCTGTTACATTTCATGGAGTGGAGATCCCTAGAAGGAGATGGGATGCGTAGTTTCAGTATTTTTTTTCCATTTACCATCATGGTAAATTCAAAGGAGAGGAAGGGTTTCAGCCCACATCAACCCATACAGATCAGCATTCTTATTCTGTGAAAGATTGAATTTTGGAGCAGGACAACTCTTCAATATTAGAATAGCCTGCCATATATTCTGGGTATCTTTTTCCATAGTGGATCAGCATGGGTCAGTTACTAATAAATATACACATGTTCATCAGGGCCTCGCCATTCTAGTTTCAGATGAATCCCAGATCTTGACAACTTTGAAAAGTGGTACTGTTGTGTGAAGCTATGTAAATATTCATTCGTGGATGTACAAGTTTTTGTATTCAGTTAGTGTTTGTAGTTTAGTGATGTAGGGCTGACAATAAACTAATGAAGAACATCTTCCTGCTCCCTTTCCAGGCATTCAGAATGCTCTTTTAGCTATGTGTGGTCATGTTTTTTTTTTTTTTAAAAAAAATCAAGTCAACAGAAGTCTCCTATAATTAAGCCGTTTTGATTGGCACAACACTGGAAAATAGTTTGATGTGTAGGTGATAACCTGGTTTCTCTCCAATGAAAAATATAGATAAAAATATGGAATGTAGCCAAAGCCTTGTCAGCCATTTTTTCCCTAAAATCAAATAAAGTGTTAGATATTTCCTGCTTCAAACTTTGTAAAACATTGTAATGGGAAGCTGAAGAAGGAAACAATCAAGTTTCTTATAATTTTGTAAATGTAATGCTTTTTTAAACAGTTACATTCAAAATGGCTCTTTCCTAGATAATGCTTTTTTGTCAGTATTCTTCATAATCTTGCACCCACTCCCTGGCTTCTTCGCTTTCTCCTGACCAGTGTGCATATGTCATATTGGAAAAGATGCATGTTTGCTGGCTTAAAATACTTATCGCAGTTGCAAATGGCCAGTTAACTGCATGTTAAGTCTTTGATCTCTGAACACTCTTTTAAGACTCTCAGTAAGAATTATTACTCAACACAATTACAACTGAGTTTTCCAAAGAAGAGTGTTCTGAGAGTGGGAGTGCTTTTGCCAGGGGCCCGAGAACCAAGGGATCTTATTATGCTAAGATTTAACTTTGAGAAACAATCCCTATGTGGGTGAAGCAACCCCATTCATACACTCAAGGGAAGGAACTAGTAGGCTTTTCAACTGCCCAAACATTTGCAGAAGTACAAAAATATACATTTTGAAAAACGCTTAAGGGAGAAAAATCACTAAAAGCAGCCAAGTGAGGTCTGGGTATGCTCAGTGGGCATGGAATATTGTCTGATTGTTCAAAAGGAAATGAACCATTATGGGAGGGGACTCACCATAAAAGATATGGGAAGAAAATAATGGTTGGCTAGTCCTTTGAGTAGGAGCACTGTGCCTATCTGAGGAGATATGAAATGACTGCTTGTAGTTGTTTTACATGTATAACAGGCCACTGAAAAGTCAGTTAATGTTACAGCCATTTAAAGATGCATAGATATTTGTGAACATCCCGTGAGCAGAAATAGATTATATGTATTGGAATTGCATCTTTTAAAATAAGTATCAGATTTTACATAAACCACACCTGCCATACAATATAAGTAAGTCATTCTCAAGGAAAAACATTGATCTTTTAAATATTACGTTAGCTGCATTGGTCTGTGGGGAAAATATCCAAAACATATATTTTCATAAGATTAACTAAAAATATTTTGTATGTTTCCTGGCCCTCCCTGTTTCATAGCCAGGGATGTGGTGAGTAGCTTTCTGGTTGGTCTTGAAGTTCAACCTTTTAAATCAGCATAGCCTTGGATGCGTGATGATTGGAGCTGCAGTCCTAAGAATGACTGAAGGGTCACACATTTCTTACTCCTGGCTATAGTATGAAAAGCAGGACAGGAGGTAGGGGAGATTAAAACATTCAACAAATACTCTTTTAAACTGGTTGTCAAGCCAAAATCAAGTGGACCAATCATTCAATATGATAAAACTATTCTGTTTTCCATAAATTTTGGTCAGTGGCAAGTCTGAAGCATGGCTTCTCCAGCTCCCATTTGCTGTTAATTGTTGGTTAATGCATTCCAAGTTTAGAAATGAGGTAACCATGTAGCAGCGTTATGTGGAGAACCAGGTTCTTTGAAGAGTTTTCTGGTTTGCCTTGAAATTGCCTGGTTTCCTATTTGCCTTAAATTGCCTTTTAAACCTGCCTAATAAATCATTTTAGCAATAACCGTTCTTTTTAAACTTGCCTAATAAACCAGTTTGGCAATAAAAGCTTTTGGGACCAAATGTACAAAAATAAGGCTTGGTGGAATAATATTAAAAATATTTTTGAAGACACAGGCAGATAGTTTTTATGAGTTACTCCATCTTTAAGAAAAGCTGAATCATATGATTATTTAGCTCAGGCTTGAACAACCTAAGAGCCTCTGCCTGTTTTGGCCTCCAATGGCTTGTCCAATGGCCATGAATTCTGGGAACTGGAGGACAAAAAAGCTAAAAGATTGTGCAAGTCTGATATAGCTATTCCTAAAAGCATATATTTCTTATTTTTGAAAATTCAACATAAAGAGCTATTCTCCCAACATATTTGGACATATTTGGAAACTTCTAGAGCTAGCTTGTTCTTTGAGTAGAATCTCATCAGTTTGTTTTTTATTCAACATATTATTCAGCATCATAAGGAAGCTGCTCTTCAGAACATATGCTAGTGTTTTTCATCCCCCCCCCCCCCTCTGGCTTTTGGCTGTTGTTTGTCTGATATATCTTTTCCTTGATATTTTATTGATTTTTAACTTGAACCTATGGGACTAATGTATTCACCCATCCAGTTGTCAAGAGCTTCCTCAAAGGCATCTGTAACCTTCATCCTGGCGACTGTGTTTCTCTCACAGCTCATGCACACCCCTTTGAGCTGCCTGCAATTTGTGATATACATCTCTTTTCATGCATGGTGGCATTCCTTGTTGGTAACACATCAGAAAGAAGAGCCAGTGGGAGGAGGTGTTGCTGGTATCCCAGAGGACAGGATCAGAATCCAAAATGACCTTAATAGATTTGAGAGCTGGGCAAAAACTAACAAAATGACATCAACAGGGAGATGTACGGTACTACACTGAGGCAGAAAAAATGAAATGTGGTGTCATTCTGTGGGACTTTAACCTGTTGATCTATTTGGAGTCGAGCAATCTTCAGGACTTTCAACTGAACTAAGTGATGATTATCTTGTGGGCTGAGTAGTCTGATAAAACCTGGAGATAGTGGAAGTACCCTTTGTTGTTCTTCTCACATGAGGACAATTTCTATTGATGGAGTTACAGCAGAGAACTCACCGGTCATGAATCATAAGTTCAATAAAGGTAGCTGACATTTTACCATCATTATCCCCTCAGTCCTAGTTGGCATGGTTTCTTGCCTATGAAGCCTTTTCAAGAAAAGATTAGAAAATATTTACAGATTCAATTTATTACATTCTATCCCAGTGTCTACTAAAAATGTGAAAGTGCCATCCCATCAAAACATCCCTAAAAATAAAACCATTTTACAATCACCACTAAAAACAAATTAAACAATAAAGATCAAAACAGTTTATAAGGTTAGTTTGATGGAAGGCATGCATCTTCGTACCCTTTCTAAAAGTAGCAACTAGTCACCACTCTGTTTCTCGGTTTCACTAACAAAGCTCTCTTTGTGTATTAATGTTGTGATGGCTGTTTCTATACACATTTGTGTTTGATGGAACAACAGTTAATTAGTTTTCATATCCAAATAATTTTGAGCAGATATTTTAAATGCATATTAGTTGCTTATTATTTTGCATATGGAGATTTCCTAAATTAACAGGATGTGCTCAGAGCATGAAATGCTATATTTAAATAAATAAATAAATAAATAATGTTTTAGCCTTTGTTAAGTTTTCCAAACAGGATGTTCCTTTTGGGTGTCTGCTTTGTACATTATTTTAGTTTTTTGTTCTATTCGATGTTTGATGTTTTGTCTTACGTCTTATAACAGGCTGTGTTTTTTTAATTCAATTTTAGTTGTTAAGTCATAATTTGTGTTTATATGTTGGGTTGTTTAAATTTTGTTAATATGGATGTATTGTTGTTGTATTCAGGCATTGAATGCTTGCCTTTTATGTTTGAGTCCCTCTGGGGAGATAGAATGGAATATAAATAAAATTATGTTATTATTATGTTAGTTGCTTTATAAATTACTCATTATAATAATAAAAATATGTTTAAAAATAGAAAAGATGGCCCAACATTCCCACTAGTGATTTTCCTAGAACAACATATTTGAAGTAAAAAATAAACACTGAAATGCTTACCACCATTGTCACATTAATAATTCTCAAAAGAACCATTGTTACATTCTCCTAACCCACTACCAGAATATATTGTTGGTTCGAGGGTGGGTCAATAAGTCCGTGACTTTTTGAATGAAAAATAGGTTTTTTGATAATCATTTTATTTTTCAATGTAGTCTCTTTTGAGCTCTATACACTTTGTCCAATGTTTCTCCAATTCTTTTATCCCTTCCAAAAATAAGATTTGTCAAGGTCATCAAAATAGGTATATGTTTGTGAGATAATTTCATTGTTGGAGTCAGATCTCTTTCCCCCGAGCCATTTCTTCAGGTTTGTAAATAAAAAATAGTCTCTCGGGGCTAAATTCGTAGAATAGGGGGGATGAGGGAGCAATTTGTATCCCAATTCATGGATTGTTGCCATGGAAACTGCACATGTGTGCACCCTTGCATTGTCCTGGTGCAAAATAACTTTTTTCTTGGCCAAATGTGGTCGTTCCCCCCCCCCCCCAATCCTCATTAAATTGACCCAATAAGTTGGCATAATATTTGCCATTGATTGTTTTACCCTTTTGAAGGTAGTCAATGTGTCTTATACCGTGTGAATCCCAAAAAACGGTCGCCATGACTTTATTGGCTGACAAACCCACCTTGGCCTTCTTTGGTGCCGATTCACCCTGAGAAACCCACTGTTTTGACTGCTGTTTGGTATCTGGTGTGTTGTGGTGGAGCCACGTTTCGTCCACGGTTACGAAACGACGCGAAAACTCATCCATATTGCGGCCAAATACTCCTGCGAAATTGTCACACGACTGTGTTTGTGGTTGATTGTGAGCAAACGCGGCACCCATCTTGCTGAAAGCTTTCTCATACGCAAGTGATCATTTAAAATTGAAACCACTGAACCATGAGAGATGCCTATGGCTTCCACAATCTCTCGCACTTTCAATCTCCGATCGGCCAACACCATATCGTTAATTTTTTCAATTGTTTTGGGTGTAGAGACCTCAACTGGGCATCCAGAACGTTCGGCATCTTCCGTGCTTGTAAGGCCACAACAATATTCAGTAAACCACTTTTTTACCATTGAAATTGATGGTGCAGAGTCCCCATAGTATTTATCAAGGTTAGCCTTGGTTTGAGTGATGGTATTTTTTCCGCAAAAAAAATGCTTAATAAGCACACAAAATTCACTTTTTTCCATTTTCTCCTCAAATCACGCGGTAGTCTGCTATCAATGGTTGTCAAACACAAACTAAATGACGCAGCTTGTTCAAATTTTGACAGGAGTCAACTGACAGATGCCTGTTGACAGGAGCTGTGTTGCCCTTTCAGTTAAGAGGTGTTCTCTGTGTGTTCTCCAGTGTGTTCTCTGTTGTGTTATCTTCCTGACATAAGGAACAAGGCAAATGCTCCCTGTTTACTTCTTCCTTCACTGTGGACATGCTTTACCCAGATTCTTTCCTTGCAATGTTTTGTGGCAATGAAGCAAACATTTTAGAAAGTGTATGATAATGAGTCCCTTTGCAGAATGGAAACTCACACAGGAAGAAGAGGTTGCAGTTTAACCGTTATTTATTTCTTTATTTTGCTCACTAATAAGCTGGCTTGCCCTTTGGGAGGAAGATACTTCTGGGTGACTTCACACTGTTGGTTATATAAGCAGCTGTATTTTGAAAAGGTCTAGCATCTGTAACGGAGAGTGGCAGCAAGAGAGCTCTTTCTTTTTTCTTTATGACATCTCATGTCAGAAGGATTTGGAAACAAAAATGTCAGTGTCAGATGCAGAGTTGCAGAATGCAATCTGCATAAGGGCTTTTGAACTCCATTCCTCATTATTCTTTGACTGCTATGCCAGCAAGGTAGCATTCTTACCTGTAGGTAGCCAAAGGGCTCCCTCTGGGCTATAGATAGATGTACGACTTAAAGGCCCATGACAACAACAAACTTGATGTGATGTGAATGCACATATAAGACAGTAAGGATTGGTTAGATTATGTTCAAAGGTGTGTAAACCTTTTTGGGGAGATTGCCCATAATTTAAGCACAGCGCTCCTTTTCATCCAGTAAACTATAATTAATAGCATATAAGAAGATATATGAGTGCTGATTCTGAGTTTGTTCCTTTTCAAATTCCATATATTTAATGTAATATTCATTTGTAAGATTCATTTGTGTGAATTCTGTCAAAGAAGAAATCAACCAAATGTTTTTTTCTGAGTAACTAATTTGATTTTCAATACAGATCTATTGTCTGAAAGAACTAAGACATTTTAATGCCAAAATCTTTTGCATTCTGTTTTTTTTGTTTCTTACTTAAAATTAACCAGCAATCTTTTTTTAAAAAAACTTGGCAGCTGGATAATCCCATTAACATTGATGTAATGGAGTCCTAACTAAGGTGCTGGCCTCAGCAGATTCACCATGGCTAATAAATTAATATTGGCAATAAATAATTATTTCTCATTGCCAAAGAGAGGAGAAGGAGAGAGAAAGAGACAGATGGTCTGACAGTCCTTTCTTGCTTGCAATTTTTATATAATAGTCTTGGTATACTCTTGGATTTTAATAAGTGATATATTGTAAAATGTGTATTTGGCATAGGAAAAGAATTAGGCAAAGCCATGAACAACAGCCAAAGTGGAATATTTTTAACATTTCGCAAATGAAAACCAGGACATACAGTATATGGCTAAGCAACAAGATGGCAAACGTTAAGGGTGAGGAAGAACATTTTAGTTCATGTTTCTTTTGTCCAAACCTGCTGCGAAAGACAAGACTTCCCCTTCTTCTGTTCTCTGGACTGAGTTAACTGAGTGCAAAGTACTTTTTCATGGTGAACTCAGTTTGCAGCAATTGAAGTAAGCTGAGGATAAAGAGGAAATGTGGGAAGAAGAAAGAAAAGCAGGCACATCTTAATAGCAAATGAAAAAGTGGGATGACAGAAAATTCATCTGGACTGTTAGTGTCAAAATGGGATAGTTGTTAGGTATAGTATGCCTTTGAATCAAGTAGGAAAAAGTGATGAATGATAAGATACAACTGTCAGAAAGACTTGACGATGGTTGTCAAGGTTAGGGAATTGGTTAGCCTAAAATGAAATCAAGATGGCTGCTATAAAGTATTCCTTGGAAACAAACTCTTAAATCTTCCCCATCATGTACAGCCTATCCTGAGAATGTTCATGGCAAGGCATTACGTATTTCATTGTTCATATTTCACTATTTCAAGATAAATGTGTCTCTGAGCATGGCATAGAAAGCCATAGCTTTTATGATAATGCTTCAGATGAGACATTCCTGCTATAAAGTTTTTAATTGGAAAAGTGATAATTCACTGTTCATTTCTACACTGAATCTGTAGGGCTATTTCAGATCTCTTCCTTATATATCAACATGCTTGCTTTGTCAATGGTAAGAGAAACAAATAATAATGGAGTTCTTGCTAAGCTGTACATTTACATTTATTTCACATTATTTTTTGGGGGGGGGGGGGATTTAAAAATAAAAACAGAGCCATGCTGCTTTTTTCCATTGAGGAAACAAACCACAGAGGAAAAGCACCTGATATTAGTCTTTTATACCAGAAGCCAAAGAGCAGGATAATAGCATCAAACCCAGAGTGTTACAATTGGACAGCTCTAAGTAGAGATCAAGGCAGATGCCCTTGTTAAATCTCTAGTTGCAGATGTTTTGAATGAATCTGGAATCTGGCACGGCCATAATGCATGCTGCTCAATAGACTTCCCGCATGATACTCATCTTGAATTAAATATATAATGCAGTGTTTGTGCATCTAGGTTACGTGTCAGACAATTATCCTCTTAATGCCATAGAAAGATCATGACAAAAATGAACTTCAAAGCGATTCTCGGGAAGCGACAAACTCATAAATTGAACCTTATTGTGTGGTTGTTTAATGGGCCTTGCACTAATGAGAATGCTCGAGCACTGTCAAACTGAAAATCTTTTTGTGATGTTATAATGTTATAATGTCCAATAATCTGGGAATTCAAAACTGAATGGGATTATATATTTATATAAGGGATTTTTTCCCCCACCAAATTGCTAATGTGAGAGCCCAAATGATAAATTCATTAAAATAGCAGCAGATAAAATAATGAGCCAGAAAGGGGAAAACTCCTCTTTGTCTGCTCCCTCACTCATGTACATACATATCCATAGAATCAAAAAATACTTTTAACCATAAAGGCCCTAGTTTTCACATGGCACCAAAAGGAAAGGTGTACTAACTGATCTAGAACGTGGACTCCTAATCAGGAAATTTAGAACAGAGCCAAGAATGGAGTCACAGAGTTGACAATTGCATGTTCTAGTGATGAAAGAGGTATGAAATCCTTTGGTACATTGAATACTATGTCCTAATATTATCCTATAGAATCAGTAGGATGGGAGCAAACTCTGCTGCACCCAGTGCCCAATGCAAGAAATGAGAGTTTGAGGGCCATTTGCAAACAGTGGTCACCATGCTTCCAAATGAATTGCATGGTGTGTGTGAAATTATCTATGCTGTGGAATTGCATAGATTGTCATATTTCAGTTCAAAAGACAAAATCTTTCTTAAGTAAGAAAAAGGAAGTTGAAATGCACAATCAAGAGAATTCCAGATGCTTCCAAAATGTCTAGAAACGAAAAGTTCCATTTTATCCCAACAGCATTCGCTTTGGAAGTGTAAATGATTGTGTGTTGAGACTAGGGTTCAAATGCCAGCTCAGAAGTAGATGATCTTGGGCAAGTCATGTTATGTTACCTCCAAAGGAATGCAGGGTTCTGAACAAATCTTGCCAAGAAAATTTCATAACGGCTTTAATGTAACCAAAAGTCAGAAATGACTTGAGGGCACACAACAACAAAAGCATCATAAGAGAAAAATCAGCAGACATGTATGCTACAGGGCATAAAATTCAGGACAAAATCTAGAAGGTCAACAGAATATTTAAGAAGCAGTGACAAGAAGGCTATTAAAACTTGATCTTCTACCATATTGCCTCCAGTGTGGTGGAATAAGCCTCCAATTTGTCTGTTTTCATTTTCAAGGTGCATGTTATCACCTACAAACCCCTGAACGGTTTGGGACCTGCCTACCTTCGTGACCGCATTTCCCTCTACGAACCTGCACAACGTCTTTGATCTTCTGGGAGGTCCTCCTCTTGCCCATCGCAAGTGGAGCTTGTGGGGATGAGGGAGAGAGCCTTCTCAGTCATGCCCCCCCCCAGCTTTGGAACTCACTGCCTGGGGAGATTAGACAAGCACCCACCTTATCAGCCTTTAGGAAAAGCTTGAAAACTTGGCTGTTCTGCCTTGCTTTTGATGAATGAACAACAAATCCCCATACCATCCCAGCATAAACTTGCCCTCTTGATGTACTTTACCTCATCGCCTAGCGGGAAAATTAAACTCCATAGCTTGTCCGATCCATATTTCCCACCATATAAAATACCCCCTGTTTTTATCGTTTTGCATTTGGCCCAGCCCGCTTTGTTGAATGCTTTGTTTTTAAGTTTTCATCTTACCTCATATCCCATGTTTTATCCCACTGTGCCTCATGTTCGCTGCCCCGAGTGTCTGAGAGGAGATGGTGGTGGGGTATAAATAAAGTTTAATAATAATAATAATAATAATACAGTAGTAGTAGAAGCATAAAGTTGTTGTGTTAAGGAAGGACAAAGTGCAAGGTGAAGAGGCAGAAGCATAATTTTCTTTATTGTATTCATTCCAGTCTCCTTCGCTCTTTATATCTCCCTCCCTCTCTTCATGAAACCAAACATACCAGGAATTTTAAAAAAACCCAAAATCAACTAACCCAAAGTTTCTCAAAGCAGACAAGAGCAAAGCAGACAGCAATCTCCCAAAGTGGACAAGTACACAAGGCATGGAGGCTGCTCCCCTAATACAACCCTAAAGTTCTATATTTTTGCACTAGCACGCTCTCTGATGGTAGCTTTTAACTCAAAATGCTCACCTCTGGCTGAGAAAGGCAGTATACAAATGTAGTAAATAAATAAATAAATAAAGTTGGGATGCTCTTAAGTCAAAGTTCCACTGTAGTATATTTTAGAGATAATTCCAGGATACACTATGGTATTTTAGTTTTGCAAGTGTAAGATGGCAGTAATTTCCACATTTGTTAGAAAGAAGTTATGACTAAATGGAGTAACCATTTTACAGATTTTGTAGATCATGTATTGTCTGCTAGAAAAGGAAGGGAGTTCCTAAGATGCAGTAAATATTAGCTACTGGCTTTGGAAAATCACAGGGTCATTCTTGAATTCTGCTGACATATACAAAGAGTCCTGAGGAAGAGTAGAAATTGGCCAGAGGGAGATCAGACCTGGAGCAGCTGCCAGATATCTAGAGCATGCTGCTGCCTTTCTGTCATTCCAGCAATAAAGCAGAGTTAAAGAGAAGCTGGCTCAGCAATTGTGTCTTGGACAACAAATCATTCTGCATTGCTGCATGGCTGTTCTGGGGATTCCTCTGATGGTGAAATGCTGTGCAGGCTGCCTGCTAATGGTGATTTCTCCCATGAAGTGAGTGGGTGGCCTCCAGCAGTGTTGCCTGTACTGAAATGCTTCCAGGATTATATCGAACTCAGCGTATCTCTTCCAGTCTATTGCTGCTACATTTGGTTTCCAATGAAAATCATTGCATTAGGTTATAAAAATATTTAGAACATATTTTATGATCTTTATCTGTCTTCAAATCTGCCCCTAGCTTCTGAAACATTCCTCTTCAGTGTGCTTGGTTAGTATTTTCTGAGCTGTGATTTATGTTTCAAGTGTTTGACAAAAAGTAGGATTAAACCAAAATGTGTTCTGGATATGATATAATGCCACTTTTAATCCTAAACTGTTAAAATCAGTGAGAAATGTCATTTTATTTGTGAGACACCTGAGCATTACAAGCTAGGCTAATTTGTTTTCTAAATCAGGCAATTATGAAATTCAGCAAGATCATGTAGAGGAAAGAGCCAAGAAGCTAAAGAAATGAGTTAAGTTTTGCTTACCCTTACATAGTTATAATCCCCTCCCTCCTCCCCACTTCTCAACATTTAGTCAAACAATAATACTGTTCATGTCAAAGTTGAGAAGTTTTGGAAATCTGTTATTGTTGTCACCCATAATTATTTCTTTAATTTATGGTTACAAAGAACCATCTTTTCTTGATAGTTGTCCTGCTCTTTGAAGTCTCATGGATGGAACTAAATCTAAGAATATTTAACCATTCACTATTACAAAGGAACCCAGCACAGTGATACTCTGCAATCAGCCTTTTTGCAGTTAAATCCCCACAGCTTTTTTCCTGTAAAAGATTCTGCTCTTCTCATATCTCTTAGCTAACAAATGGTAATAATTGGATGTGGGATGGGGACAGAGAAAGAACAGCTGGTAGGGAGTGGGGGAGATATTTGAGAGCAAAAAGATGCCAATCAGCCTTTTGTAGGGCCTTTATGAAAAATCACAGACATTATTTTTCTTAGAAAAATATAGCAATAG
Organism: Anolis apletophallus; assembly: GCA_030556195.1. NCBI lineage: Eukaryota > Metazoa > Chordata > Lepidosauria > Squamata > Anolidae > Anolis > Anolis apletophallus. The sequence continues at coordinate 138,456,068 of JARBWK010000004.1, read as the reverse complement.
TAAACATATTGCCTTAGGGGAAAAAGAAACAAGTATTTCCTACTTTAAGTTGGGTCACTTTGTGATCACTTCTAACAAACATTGTTTTTATAATAAGGACATTTACATCCCAATGCGCGTGGCATATGCTTATAAGCATGTCATGGAATTATTACCAAATGAAAAGTTTACAAAATAGTTAGAGAGCAGCCATTTAAGTATCAGCAAAACAAAGGAAACACATCACCAGAAAAGAAGATTCAGACTTGCACAAAGCTTCAATCTCCAATTTTATGTATACATGCAATATTTAAAATGTGCACTTCTGATTGTAATTGTTTTGTTGATACTGTTGTTGATTTTAATTTTTTTCATTTTATTTTATTATGTATGCTTTTACCTTGTATTTTTGGGCTTGTCTCTTTGTAAACCGTCCCAAGTCTCTTCGAGGAGATGATGGCGGGGTATAAAAATAAAGTTGTTGTTGTTATTATTATTATGTTTAGAAGTTGCTGTAATTTAAGGAGACGAATACTTGTGTCCTACGGTGAATATAAGGGCCCCCTGGTGACACAACAGGTTAAATTCTTGAGCTGCTGAACTTACTGACTGAAAGGTTGATGGTTCAATTCCGGAGAGCGGGGTGAGCTCCCGCTGTTAGGCCCAGCTTCTGCCAACCTAGCAGTTCAAAATCATGGAAATGTGAGTAGATCAATAGGTACTGCCTTAATGGGAAGGTAATGGCACTCCATGAATTTTATGCAGAATAAGTTGTGAATAGCAGATAAACCAAAAAACTGTGGCTCTGAAAGACAACCACAGTGGAAAAACTTGCTGAAATATTAGTTGCTATCTTTGTGACATAGTGAAAAATTACATTCTTACTATGATGATACATCCCATTGAAATTACTATAATGTGTGGGGCTTCCTTTGAAGACTGTTTGGAAACTTCAGGTTGTCCAGTGTGGGGCAGGTTACAAGGAACTCTCAACTTCCTTCTTACAATAGTTCAGTTGGCTGTAGATGCAATTCAGAGTACAAGATATCTATATATATAAAGGAGACACGGTCGTGCAAAGATTGATATAGACAACGAAACTATACGTCGCAGAAACACCACACTAAACAACTGACTGGGCCTGACCACGAGGTACAGACAACAGTCAAAAAACCGGCCCTAAATACCTCGCAACACCCAAAAACACCCCTAAAATTAACAAAGGGAATCCCACCCCGGACTCTGCGCTGCCAGCGCGAACGTTTAGAACGTTCGCACATGCCAGCCAGAGCGCCTCCTCCGCCTCCTCCTTTGAACAGGAAGAGCGGCGGGGGGGGGGGAGAGGAGGGGAAACCCCTCCCCTCCTCCCCAGCCCCTCCCACCTCCTTCCGCGCCACCGCTGCAACCGCGAGGGGCCGCGGCGGGGCGGTTCACCAGCTCCGGCCCTGCCTCCCCAGGGCGCCAGGGCGGGAGGCAAGGCCGAGAACGGCGAACCGCCCTCCGCGCGTGTCCCCTCGCCGGATCCAGCGGCCGGGCCTCAAATAAGGTAAGCTCCCGGGCTTACCTTCTTTGAGGCGCCGCGCCTTGCAACCGCAAGGGGCGGGCAGAGGGCGGTTCGCCCATCTCCGGCCCTGCCTCCCCATGCACGCCAGGGCGGGAGGCAGGGCCGGAGACCGATGACCCGCCTCCGCTGCCCCCTCGGATCAGCGGCGGCGCCTCAAAGAAGGTAAGCTCCGGGCTTACCTTCTTTGGAGCCGCCCTGGCTGGATCCGAGCCGGTTCCTCCATAGCCCCCTCCTCCTCCCTCCATCCACGGAGCACGGCCGCCGCTGATCCGGAACAGTGGCGGGTGCTCCGTGGATGGAGGGAGGAGGGGGCCTCCCACCTCCCAAGCCCCTCCCTCCTCCCGGGCTCCTCCCCGCCCGGTTACAAAGCCTGGCGGGGCGGGGCCAGGAGGCGGGACATGCCTCCCTCCCAAGCCCCTCCCACCTCCTCCCGGGCTCCCCCCTCCCGCCCGGTTACAAAGCCTGGCGGGGCGGGGCCAGAGGCGAGACACGCCTCCCCCTCCCAAGCCCCTCCCCTCCTCCCGGGCTCCCCCTCCCCGCCCGGTTACAAAGCCTGGCGGGCGGGGCCAGGAGGCGGGACACGCTCCCCCCTCCCAAGCCCCTCCTCTCCTCCCGGCCTCCCCCCTCCCCGCCCGGTTACAAAGCCTGGTGGGGGGCGGGGCCAGGAGGCGGGACACGCCTCCCCCTCCCAAGCCCCTCCCACCTCCTTCCGGGCTCCCCCCTCCCCGGGCACATTGAGTATCCGTGCCAAGTTTGGTCCAGGTCCATCATTGCTTGAGTCCACTGGAGGTAGGTGAACTACAACTCCCAAACTCCAAGGTCAATGCCCACCAGACCCGGCCAGTATGTTCTGTTGGGCATGGGCGTTCTAGTGTGCCAAGTTGGGTTAAATTCCATCCTTGGTGGGGTTCAGAATGCTCTTTGATTGTAGGTGAACTATAAATCCCAGCAACTACAACTCCCAAATGACAAAACGAACCCCTCCCTAACCCCACCAATATTCAAACTTGGGAGAATTGGGTATTTGTGCCAAATTTGGTCCAGTGAATGAAAATACATCTTAAACATCAGCATCGAGCATTAAAGTGGGGCAAAGTGCAGTGGAGATGCATCCCCCCTTTCCAGTCTGTTTGTCAACAAAACTCCGGTGTCTCTGCTCCAACCAGGATCCGAGTAGGAAGCAAGCTCCCGGCCTAGCTTACCTTGAGTTTGGCCCCAGCAGGGATGCCCCAGATCCGGATCTGCAAGCAAGCGGGCAGGCGAGAGAAGCAGGGTCGCCCTCCGCTGTGCACGACTGGCGCCAGGTAGGTTGCCAGCTGTGCGGGAAAAGGGGGCGGAGCCAAGATCCAGGGCGGGGAAGCCACGCCCACCTCGGATGGCCCGTCCCCTGCTCAGTGGATGCACCATCGCTGCCTGTATTCAGGGGAGGTGCCTGTCCAAGCCCTGACCTCTCTCTTCCTTGCAAACTCTGGCAGCTGAATAATACTATCCCACATTATCTGCTTTGAACTGCTATATCTATCTATCTATCTATCTATATTGCAGTTCAAAGCAGATAATGTGGGATTGTATCTATTATATTAATGGGTTCACGTCATGTGATGTATCCCTCAAACAAAGAAACCTTACAACGCAGAAACACAATACTTGCCAACAGAAATAGGCCTCAAGCAAGGTACGTTTGTAGCAAAGAAACTTTCCCCCCCAAAACCTAAAAGGCCCCCAAAACAACGAGTAAAAATAAAACTACATTTACCAGCATCCTCCGGGCCAGCCAAAGACTCACCCAGCCTCTACATTCTGAACAACCTGATTGGCTGCCAATAAGGGCGGATTTGCATAACTGCTGCACTGGCCAGCCAACATGAAAATTCCGATCCATAATAAACTGCCGAAACAGAATAAGGAAAAAGGCCTGAGCCAATCCCCAACACAAACACCAAAAACACTTCCAACCGAAAAATCACAGACCACACCCAAAATTAACTTGATTAACTTCATTAGCTTCATTAACTTGATTTCCCTAACTAGCCCTCAATTACTGGGAAGCTGATTACGCTCTAAATTGACAGTAAGGCTTCATTAACTTGATTCTCCGACTAGGCCTCAGCTCATTGGACATTGTGTATGGCCTGAATTGACAGTAAGGCTTCATTAACTTGCTGTTCCTAACTAGGCCTCAGCTCATGGGACATTGTGTATGGCCTGAATTTACAGTAACCTACCTTGGCACACAGAGCCCCGACCATGCATGATGGGACTTGAAGTACCACCATGGAAAATGGGATTTGTAGTACTTCAAACCAAGAACCAAGACCGATAAAGACCCAACTTGGCACACCATGCCCCCATGACCCACACTCCATCCAACTGCAGTTTAGAGGAGGGCACACTGTGGATGATTGGACTTTCTCGCATCTCCTAAAAAGGGCACAGCAACGCGTGCCGGGTACAAGATATAACCTATAAAGTCCTATGCATTTCAGGTGCAAGTGATCTAAAGGAATACATCCTCACGTTAAAATCTGCCTGTGTTTTGAGGTTTTCGAAGTTTTAGAGGAGGCCCTTTTGTCTGTTTCACCACATCTGGTAAGAACATGGAAGTGGGTATTTTTGATGGCTGCTCCTAAGCTCTTGAACCACTTTCTACAGAAATTGAAGTGGCTCCCTCCTTAGTTTGTCCCTATAGGAAAGTGGAGACCACTTTGTTTCAGCCAGCATTAAGGTAACAAGTGATTCCATACGCCTGGATAGATATATTCTCCAGGTTACTGGGTAGGGAAGAATAGAGGATTGGTTTGTTAGTTTTCTTTTAGAAACTAAGTAGCATTGATATGAACATTGGGCAAGCCAATGAATATATATGTGGGTTAGTTATTTTGAAAAATGAATTTGCCAGATTGAAATTAATGGTCGTATTTGTGGAAAGCTTAGCAATTTTTAATGACAGTAAATTGTGATTCAGCTTTGTTGGAAGAGTTTCCCGCTGTCAAGCCTCAGGGATTACCAGGTTTTGTATCGTTGTCCTGATGGATCCAACTGTCTGTCCAGATGGACCAGGGATATGGTTAAAAAATTCAGGAGTCATGTTCTAGACCAGCACAAAACAAGAATCAGAGGAAATGGCATAAAATCCAGGTAGGAGTAAAATCCTAGGATGTAAAGAGGAAAAGAGAGCAAGTGCTTCAGTCATATCTTATCTGTAGAAAGAGTCTGCTCAGAGTGAGAAGGTTTATGACTCTATTGAGCATGAGGGACAAGAATGGCTTTGGAGGGTGAGCTGAACACATACATATTCAATTATACTGTGGGAGGGTTGGAATAATATTAAAATATTTTTTAAATCATGCATTTCAGTGCTAGAAAACCCTGGCGAGAAGAATCCTGGATTGACAGGGCTCATTGAAGCTCAAGAGATAATCTGTACAAAATCCATACTTGTTTGCCAAAATAAACAAACAAATGGCCCAGAATTTTCCTTTTGCAAAAATTGGGATTTTGCACAAAATAAGTCCCAAACTGCAAATAGTTTTTGAAAATCGAACTGGGTAAATTACAGAGTCCCTAGTTTGGTTCTCCATTTCAACACAAGATAACATATAGAAAAAAACCTATAAGAATGAGGCTCCATTTACACTTCCATTTAATCCAGTTTCTGAATTCAGATGAACTGCAGTATATGGCAGTGTTGATCCAGCCTTAGGCTGCCCATCAGCTCCTTTTCTGAAATATCTACATTTTTTTAAACCCAAAAGTCTCAAAACCATGCATCTCATGCTTATTTGGCCTAATAAAAGTACTAATCCAATAGGAATTCTGAGATTTGTCTTATGGTCAACATGTCTATCTCTGCTTTTTGTTTCATATGTTGCACTGATGTAGCAGTGCAGTTGTTCTTTTCAGATCTGTGAAGGATATAGTACTAGGAAGGGGGCAAGAGACCACTATGAGATGATCAACAAATTACACTTTCCAAAATTTTCTGGGAAAGGGTGATTCTGTGGTCCAACCTTTGATACATTTTGTGGCAATTATATGTTCCTCATCTACTTGAGGATGGACAAAACTATTTAGGTGCAACTTTTCAGTTAATTAGGAGTGAAATGTCTAGCAGAAACTATTACAGATTTTTCACTCCTTTGCCTGATGAAGAAACTGGTAGATTTTTGAAAGCTTGTGTAATACATTTTATGCCTTTTTATTTATCCCAAAAATATATTATTTTTATGGATTCCAGATTTTTCTGTGTTCCAGACATTTTTTATTACAAATTATGTTGAAATCTACATTGGCAAAGCTACCTATATGTATGTTAGTTTTATTATCACACATTCTCAGAACAAACCTAATTAAATTCAAAAACACAATTCCAATAACAGATGGGGCTCTCTTTTGATGGATTTTCTGCTTACTAGAAAGCCTAAAAATTAGGACGCAAGTGGAGGACTTGATGCTATTTTCCATTTTTTCTCTATAAAGATTTGTCTGTAGAAAAAGATGGACTTATAATATCCTATTATAAATGCAAATAGTTTTTGTATGTTTACTTGGATATAAGGTCCAGTGACTTGTGTTACAACTAAAAGATGTAAACATTTACAAAGTTACAATCTAGATATCTTACTGAAGGAATTGTCACCTACTGTAAGATTTTTTGCCCTGCATAAAATGCACAATGAATCCCCTTCCCCCATTCTTTTGTGTGTGTAGAATCAATAATAATAATAATAATAATAATCAGCAGCAGCAGCAGCAGCAATCACTAGTGTCCAAGTATGATTGTCTTTCAAGTGTAGTGTCTTGGTGGTGGGTCCGTAAGTGACAGTAGAAATGTATTTCTGATCCGCATGTTCTTCCACAGCGAGAACATTGATTCCCAGGTGGAAGACGGTCACAGTCAGGGTTGGCTTGACATGTTTCTCCCTTTAGCCCTCCATTCGTGTCTCTTCGAATTCTACAGCTTTGTTGGTCACAGCCAACCTCCAGTTAGAATGCTCAAGAGCCAGGTCTTCCCAGTTCTCAGTGTCTAAGCCACAGTTTTTAAGGTTGGCTATAAGCCCATCTTTAAATCTCTTTTCCTGTCCACCAACATTTTGTTTTCCAGTCTTGAGTTGGGAGTATAGTAACTGCTTTGGGAAATGGTGATCAGGCATACAAACAACATGGCCAGTCCAGCAAAGTTGTTGGCGGAGGTGGTCTTTGCTTCTTCCAACATGCTGCCATTTGTCCGCCTATCCTCCCCGCTTGCTGTAGACAATAGAACTTTAATTTACTCTAACAAAAGCCAATTTAAGCAATTTACACCTTGGATAATTCTATTGAAGTAAACAGATTATAAATAGTAGCAGAGATCAGTAAGTTAGCATGGCTAATTGGGTTAGTTGGTGTCAGTTTCTGCAACTGAGAAGTTAAACCAATTTTTAAATGGAAAGGCCATCATAGGGATCACTGGAGTAGCTCCTGTTTATATTTTAATATGGTAGATCACACATTAAGGCAACAATATAAGTGCAACCCAACTGAGTGGGATTTGCCTTTCAATAAACATATACAAATAGGAGCCACACTAGACAAGTAATGTACAGTACAATCACTGTAACCATGGTGTTTATTCTCCAAGACTCCCCATGGGTACATGAAACCTTGAATAATAGTGAACCCAATATTTTGACTATACATGGACTAGAAGTATACTATAGGATTCCACTGAAGGAGCTAGTGGGGAATATATACACTTCTAATGGGGGGATATTTTTTTATTGTGGGTAAGTGATGTTATCAAATTCATAGATGGGGTTCATACTGTATTGAACCATGCCACCTAACTGCCTTCATGATTTCTATGCAAGCTCCAAGTTAAACAACATAAGTCAGTACTCAAATCCTTACCATGGCTGCCTCGTCTGCACTGTTGGAAATCATAATCTTCATGGAGCCTTCCCTGGCAATCTGTTTGTCTTATTCCTTACTGTTTCCTGTGTGTATGTTTTGATGTGCAGCTTCCTTTACTCTATGGTTTCCTGAGAAGTTATAAAAGGGGCTGCAGACCATATACTCTTTTCTCTTCTTTTGACTTGTGACTCTTTGACTGATAGGTCTTTTGTTACAAAAGAGATGCCCTGACCGGCTGGCACAGGGAATGATCTCAAGGATATTTGAAATTGGACTAATATGTTTTTGTACCCGTGTGTGGTGATCACATGAAAGTTGTGAGTAAACTAAATATGTTATTTCCATCAGAGTCTATTTCAGTTTTGTTTCTTGTGTTCATGCTATGAAACAAGGTGTTTTATGGGAGATATTTTTGGGCACTGAAATACAAACTCCTTCAAAGATCTGCTGTTTTTATTCAGTGGCAAATCTCTGTTTTCCTAACAGATTGGAGATTGCTGGTTATTTAGTCTAACAACTGAAACCATTGCTACTTTTTTGCCTCAGAGTATCTTGAAGCCCCCATCCTCCAAATTTGTCCAAACTTATTATTATTACATTTATTTTTATGTTTATGATGTTTATATTTCACTTTTTTCTCCAAAGCCTCAAAATTGATAGTACCTTCTCCTGAGAGATCTCCAGGATTAGCAAAATGGTATTAAGATAATGTGTAAGTTTCCCTGAAAGTAGTCCCCCTCCCCCCACACACATGCACACTCATGAAGTCCACCCCCCTCCCCCCCAAGAAGTAGAATTTTGGCCACTTCTGTTTATATTTTATGCTCTGAAAATCCTTAACACTATTACAGATAGCTTTAAAAACTCCATTAAGACAGTCCAGCTTCTGCATTCCTATACCATAAAAAGTCAACTTGATCATATCTGCAGATGGTTTTGTATGTGACCTTTAAAAATGTTGAAGCAGCTGCATGACAAGCAGCTTGCATACTTGCAAAATATTAGGCCCACTTGGACACACTGTGAATAGTCAAAGGAGGCACTCTTTCTACAGGATGGGTTGTTTATTCTTCTATTTTATTTGTCTATTTCTTTTGGCTAGAATGTCTGCTTCATATTCTACAAGAACAGTCTGTCTTATCAACAGGATTAGTAAAACATTATTCAAATAGGGGGATAAAATTAGAATAGAAAGGCTCTAATGAGGATACAAATCTGGATAGGAAGACAGCTGAATCTGTTAGCGATTTGGATTTTAGAAGTGTTTTTATAAATAATTTCAACTGATGCAGGCGCTACAGAAAAACTGCACACCAAAGTATAGACGTTTTTCTTTCGCAAAACAAAATATTGCAAGACTTATAAGCTTTTCTGTGCTTTTGGAGAGTTTCAGTGTATTATGCATAATAATTGTTATCCCCACTTCAAGAAGTGTTATTAGTTAACAGTGCAATGGTTTGAAGCAAAGAGGGCTGTGCCTTTCATTTTTCTATGAAGTTACTAATTGTGTACTCACAGTAAGGTATCCATATGTCAAAATATTGTGAAATTAGTTAGGCCACTGTCTCTAAAGTTGCATATCTGGCATGAAAGCACTATCAAAGTAAAGATTATTTTTCCAAGAAATGGGATGGCACTATTGTAAAGTTTTAGTACATTTTATTTTAGGATATTTTGAAAGATATAGCTTTTGTAGGATGAGAGTCATGGGAATAGAAGAGTGTGAGAGGGAACAAATATGAAAATAAAGCCATCTGTGTTGCAGAAGTTTCTTCAGTTGACTTCTATGTGTTCCTGGAATTTGCATTGGTACTATTACTTTGAACCAGGGTAAAAATGTTAAAACCATGTAAAACTCCCATCTCTATCTGCCATAATACCATAGAAAATCCCTTGCTTCACCTTACAAAATGTGTTGAGAGAGACAATCCATAAATATGTAATTCAAATTCATCCTTTTTATTCTTTTGTTCGGACTTTGCTCCCCTACCCACCTCCTTATCAACCTTTACATATAGTTGGAGATAAGATATCACAATCTCTTTGGATACTAAATATTTATGAGTACTAGGGGTCACTGGAGATTTCAGCAGAGATGGTTTAGGGATTCATCTATGAAGTTTGATACCACTTTTAAACGTCTTGGCTCAATATTATAGAATCAGCCAAAGAGTGTTGGTGCCTCACCAAACTGTAATTCCCAGGACTCCACAGCATTGAGCCATAATCTTTAAATTTGTGTCAAGCTGCATTAATTCTACAGTGTAAATGCACCATAGGTCTCACAGACTTGATAGATAAAATCTGACTAAGGATTCCTCAACAGAAGGTTGGTCTGGGTGTTGCCTGCAGAGTGCAAATCTCTCCTCCTTACTCCTAGGACCTCATTACATGGGATTTAAGCCCTGTCCTAGTAAGCTGCCAAGAACCCACCAGAGCCCATCACATGATGCAGAGATGTGTCCTCTCTGTGCAGGCTGTTTCTTGGCAGCATGCTGAGCACCAGTTCTGATATACACAGTTGACTAGCCATGTTCTCATAGAGTAATCCAGAACCAAATGGATGTCAGCATGGGATGGTAAGGGGGTGATTCAGGACACCGCTCGGCGGTTTGCCCCGCAGATTCTCCATGCTGCACCATGGATGTCACTGCTTTCCCTCAGCATCATATAGAGGTCCTTAGTCTCTTTGTGGTTATAAGAAGCATAGGAAGCTTCTGGTTTTGTGTTTTGGATTGTAATTGCCACAATGTGTTAAGTGTGTTGACATCTAAGACGTGAAAAGTCCAAAACATCTTCGTCCACATAGAATGGATTGGTGTGACCAGGAAGGATGGATGTAATAGCCTTTGGACATGATTGATTTGGGATGGATCTACCTGCTCTGCTTGCATCCCACCAAAGGCAGTGCCTTTCAAATATCACACTGCTGACCCAGATACTGTCACAGCAGGATTCTTATAAAATTGCCAGTACACTGCATATAGGCTTGGTTCCAAGAGTTCCACTAAGAAAGAGCAAGAAAGAAACTGAAAGAAAAAAGACTGGATGCAACAGGCATTCTAAAAAAAAGAAAGAAAAGCTTAAACTTTAGCATTGAGTGAAGAAACCTATTTATATACTTACCATATATACTCATGTATAAGTTTATGTCATGTATAAGTTGAGGGCAGATTTGGGGGTCAAAATTATGAATTTTGATATAACCTATGGTTAAGTTGGGGTAAAATTTGGAGGCATGTAAACAAAACCTATAGAGGTTCACAGTCTTTAACTTTAATATTAATAAACTTTGATGATACCTTTGTGAAGAGAAGCACTGATACCCTGTAGTCTGCCCAGTGAACTTGTGTAATACCTGGGCAGTAATGGTAGCTTGTTGGTGCTCTCTTTGCAGCAGAGAAGGAACCTTTGTCTGCCAAGGAAGGGAGGCCCCAAATAAGGGTTGATGGTGCAGAGCAGTGGTTACCAACTTTTGGTCCTCCAGGTGCTTTGGACTTCAACTCCCAGAAATCCCAGTCCATTTACTGTTAGGAATTGTGGGAGCTGAAGTCCAAAATACCTGGAGGGCCAAAGTTTAGGAACCACCAGAATAGTGAGCAAAGGCAGCACTGGTTCATTGGAGGCCAAGACAGAGTTATTTCTTACAGAAACTCTCACCACCAACTAAGACCTGGGGCTGTCTGTCCATGTTAAGAAAGTTTGAAAAAAGTAGCTATACCCTTGCATCCTTCCCCTGCAACTCCAATAGAGTTTGGGGAGGAGGAAGGGAGAGAGAAAGGCGTGTTGTTTCTCAGTGGAGAGAGCAAAGGTTGATTGCCTGAAGGGTGGAAGGGAAGGCGGACTTGATTCTTCCATGATTTATCTGTCCAGCAGAGAAGCTCCAACACAGCCGCTGCTGCTGTCATGGCTGTCATTTTTTTTGGACAGGCCTTTGAACAGATTTGTGTGTAACTCAACCCAGGGTTTGGGGGTTCCTTTTTTCACCAGTTTTGTTTTTGCCTTAAACTCAAGCATATACAGTACATCATATTCACTTTCTCTGGACTGACAGTAGGCCTACCTAGATTTCCAACTGTTCTCATGTAGCAATATTAAGAATTACAGATTTTCTCATCCTTGCCGACACTGCTTTGAGTTCCCCCAGGGGTGAGAAAAGTGAAATAGAAATGAAACAAACAAAGAAACAAGTAAATAAAAACTACTTTGATTCCTCATTATAAATGTTCAAATGGCATAAGATTTTCTATAAGTTTTGACATTTTTGGCAAAAAAATATAAAAAATAGTTTGCACAAAACCTGGTCTTGATTATTTTTGCAAAAACTCCTCAACTTTGAAAACAGTGGAATTATCTACAAATATTGGCCATGTAATCCATAATTGATAGTAAGCATTTTTCATGTAGTGGTTTTTTCATTACTCCAATTTACTTTTCTTTTAAAAGATAATGTAAATATGTGTACAAAAAGATGACTAATTCTCTTATTTGAAATGTAAAAGAAAAATAATCAGATGAGCCTAGAACTAGAAATTTCTCAGTTCCCAGGTGACAGGTATTAGGCTGTCAGGCCTCTGCTAAAACAACATGCTCTTCAAGAAGTCATAGGAAATTCTCTAACCCCGTTCCTGTTTAATTTACAAGCGTAAGATTCATTCATTTTTTAAAGCATTTTCTTTCTCCAGTCAATTAAGCAAAATTGACAGTGCACATCTGGCTGAATAACTTTCCTAGGTGGTTGATTTGACTAAGCAGTTATATAAATCCAAATACTGTGTTTAGTGAGTGGAGTGGAAACTTTTGCTTTATATAGTAGTCTTTTGATTTTTTGGACTCTCGGTGTTGTAGCAGCCTTTGGCTGTAACCAAATTCAGCCCCTAGGATTCATATTGTTATCTTTTGCAGTGGCCTAAAACCAGTTGCTATTCCCAAATACAGTAGGCCCATTGAATTACCTGCTAAATAACATGTAAGCACCTACATAATTCCAATTACTTAATCAGTCTCCTTTATTTGGGACTAGCTATTGGATTTAGGCCAGTATTTAATTTCTGATTTGATTTTTTTTTGCACATAGAATACAGATAATCAACAGTAGAGTGTGTACCTTATATCCTCAGAAAGATGAATATGTGCAAATATCACACTGTACATATCAGCCTTCAAGATATACCCTTATAAGCTTTAAAAGCTTCCCTTAAGCTCTTTCTACTAAACTGAGTGTTGTCTGCTCCAGATTTGGCTGTCAAAGTTGCTACAGAGTCTCAAGCAGGCATCTTTCTCAGCCTCCTCCTTCCTCAGATATTTTACTTGGGGCCCATTCACTCTATTACTTGGTGTGGCAATAATCCATGGAAACTTGTAGTTTGCAGTTTGGTTGAAATACTAGGGTTCTCTGGCTGAGAAATTTTACATATTCCTCTCTAAATGACCAATTCCAGGCTTCCATAAGAAGTTGCCATGACAGCTCAAGTGGTTTTGTAGTACGTATGGGCAAAGGTGAGCATGGGAGCTTTAGGATTCCTCTAAAGGACATTTTTAAATGAGCAAATGGGTAGGTTACTGACTTCTGGGATGGACAGTCCCACACAATATTTCCTCTGTCTTTACACAAAATAATTTAGCTGCCCTGGTTAATGTAAATATACATATGACTCTTATATTATCTTGAAAGATTATTTATTTATTTATTAATAGTAGAAAAATAAATGCAATAGATTGTAATGGATGCAAAACTAATAAAGACACAGGGTTACCAAGCACTTGTTTCACCCTTAGTAAGGACTAAGAAATATATTTCCAGCAGTGCGTTCATTATAAAATCCATGAGTGGGCTACAGTTCAGGCACACTAGGGTGCCTCATCCAGAAATGGCAATGTAGTACATCTTCCAGGCTCAGATTACATGCTGTTTGTGGTAAATTGTGGTAAACTGTTGGAAATCCTTTTAGCAAAGGCTTATATAGGCAATATAGTGCAAAACAAAGTCCCCACTGCAACAACTCTTATTATCTCCAGAAGACCCATAATAATGTACTCTTATTAATTTTGTAGCAAGGGCAAAACATATACCCCAGGCTTCAGACCTTGAGTCTTTAGATAAATCTATCTTAATATCTATCTTATCTTATCTATCTTATCTATCTCACAGACAAATCTCCTGTGGCCCAGATGGTACATAAGTAACACAAAGAACATCCTATCCACAATTTTTGTATCTAAATAAAAAACCTTACTCTCAGACTGACCAAACAGAACAAAACACAGCCTTTCAGATGTTAGTGTATTACAACTCCCATTAGCTCTAGTCATGAGGTCTGATGATGAGAAATAAAGGAGTTGTAGTCCAGCATCTGGAAGGCCCCATAAAATGACATAGAGGTCTGATTTCGGCCCACAGGATCTTGAGAAATATACTAGAATACATGTGTTCTAGCATATTACTGTCAAACACTGTGTATCCAAAAGTTCACTTCAACAATATATTTTTAGAAAAAGTTTCATGAGATGCTTAAAGCAGAACACTGAGGTGTGTGGGCGGGCCTTTAAGGAACATGCATATTATTGTTGTAGCTATATTTTAGTAGTACTACTGTATGTATCATAACCTAATTCAATGACAGGATGTGGCCTTGAGCATAACCCTCCTCTTGAAAGCTCTAGGGACTACAAACATTGATGTGAGAGATGTCCATATAAACCATATTGGGCCAATTAGTAGGGTGAGGTGGATTGTCTTAGACAACAGATTTAGGATACCATTAGAGGGCAGCAAATTGCTCATTACTATATGTTTAGTGTTATATTGCCAGCACTGGACACCATCTGCTTTGTCTGCTTTGAGGTTTCAGATATCTTTGGCTATTTCCATATGTACATATATTTCCATCATGATCCCACCAGGCCATGCAAGTACTGTTCCTGTTTTGGGTAAAGTAGAAAACAAAAATGGAACTATAAAATTTAATGCATTATTTTTTCCACTTCTTTTTATTTGTACAAATAATAAATGCTTTAGCTGTCCCTTGTAAAGTGACTGTGTTTTCTCTTTATTTTTGCAGGTTGTTTTAGTCTTCGCTCTTAGTATTGGTGCTCTTGTAATATACTTCATAGATTCGTCAAAGTGAGTATTCTAATACATTTCCTGTTCTCCTATCCCCACCCTCACGCAATTATCAAATTTTAAATTGCTCAATTCATTTACTTTAGCTCTAGGCTTTGTATTCTCACTTGCATACAATAAGAGAAGGTGGTCAGGGGAGGGTGGGGTGGTGGTGTATTAGCTGCTATTTCCCAGACTTCATTTCAAAGATGTTAAAAATGAGCGGGTTTTATTTTTAGAATTTTGGAATTACTTTTATTTTTCATGTTTTGTGATTGAGACAAAAGGAGAAAAATAAGAATTAAGTTCTCAGAAAATGTATGATTTAGAATGCCTCTTCTTGTAGTCACTGTACTGTTGGTAAACAATGATAAAACATAGTATTTTAAGAGCCAAATACCCGATCCATGAAAATATAGCTTTCTAAGAAGGGGGGGGGGGGGAGTGGCATCTGTTGATTCATTGCTCTAAAGCAGGTCTGCAAAACCTGTGGCCCTCCAAGTGTTTGGGCCTCCAACTCCCAGAAGCCATAGCCAGCTGGTCTAATGGCCAGGAATTCTGGGAGCTGAAGTCCAAAACACCTGGAGGACTATAGGTTTTGCAGGCATGCTCTAAAAGTAACAGATCCTTCCTTAGTTTTTTGGCTTCCCCTTTCTACAGTTCTTCCAAGTTGTATAAGGCCACTTCAGTGGAAAACCCTTGTTGTAATAGGATCCAGCACTGGAAGAGCTTCCAAACAAGTTAGAGTTACTGGAAGAGGAGCAGCCATAAAATCAAATCTGTATTCAACATTCCTCCAACAGCCTATTTACTGGCTACCCCAATGAAAATCAGGAGGGATGTGTATCTCTTAAGGTCCAAATTAGTTATTATGAAATGCATAACTACTGTTGCAAAATGTCTCATTATGCACCAGTTCTCTCCCTCTTCCCTTTTCCAGAATATATTAAAACTGTTACTGTGTTATGATGTCACTGTATTCCATATTTTCCTCATCATTGATAGTTAGTGGTTTGTGGCACAAGCAGGTAATGTGAGCTATCATGAGCTCGACCAGACAGTTCTGGGAATGAAGTGGCCATTTGCAGTGGCTGCTGTGCACTGCAGGCATTATCACAGTCAATTAAGACACTTTCAAACATATTAAGTACATAGTAGATACTCTTTCTGGGTTGTTCGTGATGGTGCCAGCTAAACAAATTCAGCTGATAAATTATTCTGTCATGTTACCCAGTATAGAGAGTAAAATAGGATGCTGGAAACAATCTTTCATAATACATTGTTTTGTGGATAAGAATGAGTTGCGGTGGTTGGAAGAACAATTTTGTTTTGCTTATATGTGTTTTTAAAATCCCATGGGTTCTTCATATAGCCTTTCTGTGGTTCGGTATTACAAATGAAGATCATGATGTTTCATTGTTACTTGCTTGTGAGGTAATCTAGTTAATAATTATGGTCATAAGACTAGTAGCATGGATGTGTTTTTAATATAAGAAAGATTGCATACACCAAATATTGACTCTGTGACACATATGGAACATATTCATTAGTAGAACAATTTTAGATTGTGTTGATTTGGATGGAAGAGGTTCATGCAGATTTGAGTTTTTCAACTGAAATGAATAAAACTTGTAAATGATATCTAGTGGCTTCTGGGTTTATAACCAAGACAGAAATGTAATATATCCATATTTCAGATCATCTCGGTGTGGGGGATGGGATTGATTGCCATATTATTTGTGAATAGCTATTTTCGATGCATGTGTGTATGTTTCCATGTAGGTATCACTGGATGTGGTTTAAGTGATATCCTGTAGTCTGCTGTGCAAGGCAAAAAGCAGAATTGGGTGCAAAGGTAGTATTGCAGTAGGACTTATTAACATTGGGCACTTAGCATTACCATTTTTTAATCCAATAATCACTTTGAAAGTAGCACATTCAATGCTGCAGAACAAATGAATGCCCTCCTATTACCACTCTAATATTAATTTGATGCTGCTCTTTGTAGCACTATTTTCTTCCTCTTTTTCCTAGGTAAGCTTTAAAAAAGAGGGAGCAGCACCCATCGCAAGAAATGGCTAGAAAAGAGGGATCAGCAATTTTACACACTAAGAAAAAAGCACAAGCAAATTTGCTTTCAACACAATTCTTCAAAAAACTATCCACACAGATTGCAACTTCAGTTGTAGCCATTTGCATATACAATTGAAGATACTTGTTCAATGGTTCTTCTAGGAAATAATTATTTTAGAAAGCACACTCTTCTTGCACACTTTGAGGTTTTTTCCTTCTCTCTCCTTCCCCCTCCCATAGGTAGGACAGGGGTAGTGATGGTTTTGTATATAGTTCTAACCATGTTTGCAAGGTGAATGGTTTTATTTTTTCTTCTATAATTCTGTAACTATACAAAATACCCAGAAATAAGTATATCTTAGTGGAGAAGGCAATGGCTAATCAACTCACTAAGGTGCCAGTTGAGACAGACAGTTGTCCAGGAGCTATTTGTGGATGGGCAATTTGAAGGCCCTTGTCTGGTACTTAGATTTTAAAATGGCCTTGAAATGGACCTATTTGAATACAGGACATGCAGCAATTGAGTGATGATTTTGCTCACAATTTTGGAATTTTAAATCCAATTGTAAAGTAGCTATGTAAGGCGTTAACCCTGTTCTGGAGAGAGATGTCAAAACCTTGGATAGCTTGTTTAAAGTTCAAACACAAACCAGAATAGATCCACTGCTCCATTTAAACTGGGCATCCCAGTTGGCCCTGGACTGCAAATAAAGAGCAAAGCCATGACAGTCCATTAAGAATCAGCCTGTCCTCTGAGGCAGTCATTGTCAACCGCTGTGCCTCGGCACACCAGTGTGCCGTGAGCTATCAGCTGGTGTGCCGCAAGAAAACCTCTTCCCCCGCCTTCTTCCCCCTCCAAGGTTTTTCCCGCGGCACACCAGCTGATCAAGGAACAGCGGTTGGGGAACCCAACCCTCTCTAGGACCTAGACCTAGAGAGGCAGGGAGGCTCAGGAGGGGAGGGGCCGGGCGACGCTCTCCTCCTCCTCCGAAAGTGAGCCCACAGGAACCTGGGCGCCTTGGGGAGCCGAGGGGAAGGGAGGAGAGAAGAAGAGGAGGAGGCCAGGGAAGGAGGGAGCAAGCATCGCCGCCACGCCTGCCTCTCCCCCCAGCAGCAAGCGCGCGCGCAGCTCCCTTCCTCCTCCAATCACGAGCGCAATGCCAGCGCCGTGTGCGAGGTGAGTTGGGCGCGCTCCTGAATGGAGGAGGAAGGCAGCTGCCTGCGCCCCTCTCACGCGGCGCCGACATTGCACTCGTGATTGGAGGAGGAAGGGAGCTGGGCGTGTGCTTGCTGGCGGGGGAAAGAGGCAGGCTCGGCGGCATGCTTCAGAGAGGAAGCAGAAGCAGCAACCCTGAGTGCCGCCTCCTCTGCTCTGCTGGGACCTCCATCTCCCTGTCTTTCGCCCTCTGTGAGGGTTTCTCCCTCTCTCTCTCTCTCTCACTCCCTCTGCTTGCCGTCATCCCTGAGCTTTGCCTTGGGCTGCTCCTCCTTCCTCCTAGCATTCCCTCCCCCACTCCTTTGACTGGGTTAAGGAGGGGAGAAAAAGGAGCCACGGGAGAGGTTGGCAGGGGCGGCAAAAGGTGCCTGGCTTGATTTCCTTTTTGGGTCGCTCGCCCGCACCTTCCTCTCCCCAGTCCTTCCCACTTCCTCCCTTCCCACCTCACTTCCCCCCCTCTTTTCCAACACCCCTTTCCCACCCCGTCTTCCCTTTTTCTAGTTTTCCCCTTCTTTACTATAACCAGCCCCTCCCACTATTCCAGCCCCCGTCCCCACCTCAATCTATTCCACTTACCCCCTTGCCATTTCAATCTTTCCACTATTCCAGGCTCCCCTTTGCACCCCGTCTTGCTCATTTTGCAGTCTTCCTTTCCCCATTCCAATCTTTTCCAGCTGCTCCTCTTTACCTCCTCAATTTCCTCGTTACCTTCTCCCAATCCCCCCCCCCACACACACCAGACTGGAGTCTTTCCCACTTTTCCAGCCCCTTTTCCATCCCAACCTGTATGCCAAGCTTATTCAATTCCATTTTTGTTGGAATTCAGAATGCTCTTGGATGGCAGAGGAACTATAAATCCCAGCAACTGCAACTCCCAAATGTCAAGATTAATTTTCTCTAAACTCCAACCATTGATCAATTTTGGGCATATTGAGTATTTATGCTAAGTTTGGTCCAGATTAATAGTCATTTGGGTTCACAGTGCTTTCCTGATGTAGGTGAACTACATCTCCCATAAATCACTGTCAGTTCCTCCCAACTTCCTCCAGTATTCTCTGTTGGTCATGGGAGTTCTGTGTGCCAAGTTTGGTCTAGGTCTGTCATTCGTGGGGAATCTCAGTGGTCTGTTGAAGTCAGAGCTGAATTGGTTGAAGGTACTGCAAATCCCATCATCCGTTGCCCATACTCCCCCAAACATAATTGTTTTTGTGATTAATCACTAGGCTTTAATTATGTTCAATGTGTAGCAATGAAAATACATCCTGCATATTAGAGATTTGCATTAGAATTCGTAAGAGTAGCAAAATTATTTATGAAGTAGCAACAGAAATATGGTTGGGTGTCACCACAACACGAGGAACCTTATTTAGGGGTCACAGCATTAGAAAGGTTGAGAACCACTGTGTTAGTGTCATTTTGTGTCATTTTGGTTGGTAGTGTGCCCCAGGATTGTGTAAATGTAAAAAGTGTGCCGTGGCTCAAAAAAGGTTGAGAAACACTGCTCTGAGGGATGGCAGCCAGGTTACTAACAGGAGCGGCGGTCAGGGAGCATACAACTCCTCTGTTGCGCCAGTTCCACTGGCTGCCAGTTTGCTACCAGGCACAACTCAAAGTGCTGGTTTTAGCGTATAAAGCCCTAAATGGTTCTTCAACTTATCTGTCTGGACGCATCTCCTCCTATGACCCAGCTAGGATGTTAAGATCTCAGTCCCGCCTGCATCACAAGTACGTTTGGCAGGATGAGAGACAGGGCCTTCTCAGTGGTGGCCCCTTGGCTATGGAATACCCTTCCTACATATATTAGATCGCCCCCCTCCCTGTTAACATTTCGGAGGAAAGTGAAGATCTGATTGTTTAAGCAGGCATTTGAAAAGGCATTGTAACGAACATAGGAATATGGAACAATTGGATGATGAGACTGGATCTTGATTTTAACTAGGAGACGCTAATGAGATGTTTTACTGATTCATAATGATTATTTATTATGCTACTGTTTTAATTTTTAAAAAACAGCTTTATGATGTTTTTAGCATTAAATTTTGCTACTGTTAACTGCTTTGAGTCGCCCGAGGGATGAGAAAAGTGGTATATGAATGCAGTAAATGAATAAATACTCAAATATAAGCCAAGTTTGTTACCAGCTGGGTGTCTTCACAGAGAGCAGGGGGCATGTGCATGATGACAGAAGGAGAAATGGAGGCGAGCATTTACTTTGAAATACAGTAAATATTCAAAAACATTTAACCTACTGATGGCTCAATTAATGTAATTTTATTGGTATCTATTTTTATTTTTGAAATTTACCATTAGCTGCTTCATTTTCCACCCCCAGCTTATACTTGAGTCAATAAGTTTTCCCAATTTCTTGTGGTAAAATTAGGTGCCTCGGCTTATATTTGGGTTGGCTTATACTTGAGTATATACGGTACTTTTCAGGATTTCAAAGCCCTGGATTTGGTGGGATTTGGTTTACAAACCATTTTAAAAGGTGTTAGTGATGACCTTAAGATCACAAAGATGGTGTTAGAATATAAAGATATGCATTCCCTGCCAAGCCTGTTCTGAAACAGTTCTGGACCCCTAAGAATTTTAACCTGTTTAAGATAGAATGTGATTATGTACCACTTCTTTCCATTACTACCCACTACCTAAATGTAAGTTAGTGAGAAGGAATCAGACCCAACTCTGAGTTTTTATACTTGTTGACATATCCATTGAACATGAAAAAACTGTAAATTTCTATAATCCCTTGGATTTGTGATTTTTCATAGATATAGTTGTGAATGTGTCTAGTCTTCACACTAAACCTTCCCCTTTCACTGCCCTTGGCATGATTTTAGAGTGTCAAGTCCAATGCAGCTTAATCTGAAAACACTGGGCCCTATCAAGTTTGTGCTTAAATTCTCTCATATGAGGCAGGCATATTCTGAAGCAGGCTCTGAAGGATATAAAGGTCAATGCAGAAAAGTGTTTATTTCTCAGTGGCATAACACATAATGTTCTGGCATTGCAGAAGCTTTACAGTGCTGAAGATATTATTTATTTATGATGATTTATTTGAAGGATGAATACCAGAGTGGCTTCTAAGTGTGTCTGCTGATGGAACGGACAGGCTAGCTTAAATATTAGATTCATGTGGCTCCCCAAAATATGATTCACTAGATTCACTAGATAGCCTCTAGGTCATTTAAACTACTACTGGTCATAAAGCTTTTGAGAATGCTTTTCTGCAACTGCCATGAATAATGATAAGTCAGAATAATAATTAGTCAGAATAATAGTAATAAGAATAAGTCAGAATCTTCAGCATTGACATCAGTATGGAGTTCTGCCTAGACAAATGTAGCACAGTGGGCAATAAAGAAAGGGAAAATTACACACAGTTAGGGCATAGAGATGCCAAATGGACAAACCATAAAATGCAATCAGACTGAAGCCTATAAATATCTGGGCATACTACAGTTGGGCAATATCAAGCAGGGGCATGTGAAAAATGTGGTCAGCAAAGATTATATCCAAAGAGTCAGAAAGGTTTTGAAGAGCAAATCAAATTGCGGAAATACTATCAAGGCTATCAACACCTCGGTCATCCCTTTCATTAGATACACTGCTGGAATTGTGAACTGGACACAAGCAGAGGTGGTTGATCTTGACAGAAAAACAAGAAAACTGATGACAATCCACTACTCATTACACCCGTGGAGTGATGTCGACAGACTTTACCTGCCCAGAAAATCAGGATGCAGAGGGCTTCTGCAAGTGAAACAAATGGTAGAAGAACCAACTGGCAGATTATGTAAAAGACAGTCAAGAACCAACATTGAGGGAAGTCAATAGTAGCAAACTGCTTAAAGTGCAAAAGACAAAGAGTGAATACTGTTAAAACACAATCCAGAGCAGAAGAGAAAACTGGCAATAGAATGGTAGGTTAAATACCTGTGACCATCTTTCTTCAAGTGGAGCTCTGTGAATCCACACTTATGAAGTCTGCGCGCCAGAGCAGCTCCATGCATGCCCACCACATTCTTACGCCACGTATGCAACGAGGAATGGGCGGTTTGTGTAAGAGGGGACGGCTGGGCGGGTTAGTGTGGATTCACAGAGCTCCACTCGAAGAAAGATGGTCACAGGTATGTAACCTACCATTTTTCTTCGTGGGCTCTGTGAATGCACACTTATGAAGAACTAACAAGCTAAGGTTCTGGAGACGGGAACAAACCGACCAAGTGTAAGAACCAAACAATTTTATTGCACAAGCAATGTAATAAATAACTGTATTAAATAAGTGATGGAAGGAAGGCTCCCAACACATGTAAACAGTAAACATAGTGCAACAAGCACCATTCATGCCAGGCACGCAGGCCTCACAGCATATAAAGTGCACATGGAAAGTGCAAACATATGTAAACAAACCCCAATAGGCGAAAGCGCTCTAAACATGGTATAACACAGTGACCCAAAGGAACTAGGGCATGGTACACATATTCTTAACAGTAGTCATAGCCCGGCCTCCATAGGAGGGGGCGACAATAACCTCAACTACGACCCAAGGAACTGGTCGATCAGGAAAAAAGGGAGAGAAACCTCCAGCATTCTTGGTCGATCGAGGGAGTGCCCTAAGATACTTGACGGTACCCGTATTATGGGATCAGAGGTGTGAGGACCGATCGGCCGAAGGCCGCCCTGCAAATGGAGTCTAGCGGGATTCCCTTAAGGAAGGCCGTAAAGGTAGCCACCGCTCTGGTCGAGCGACCCTTCACCCTTGGAGGGTGCGGTTGGTGAGCTATCTGGTAGCACAACTCAACCAGGGAAGCGACCCAGTTTGACAGTCTCTGTGACGACACCGGCAAGCCCAGCTTGTTGGTGGCGTACGACACAAAAAACCTGTTAGATCTTCTAACGTCCACCGACCTGGTTTTGTAGACCAAGAGAGCCCTCTTGGCATCGAGGGTGTGGAGAGATTTTTCTTCCTCGGAGGCTGGAGATGGAAAAAGGTCCGGCAGGACAATGTCTGTGTTTAGATGAAATGGGGACACCACCTTCGGCAAGAAGGTGATGTCAATCCGCAGGATGGCTCTGTCCGCTAGGAACAGCAGGTAGGGTTCATCCACCCGTAATGCTGCCAGCTCTGAGGGCCAACGGGCTGAAGCAATGGCCACCACGAACGCCACCTTCCAAGAAAGAAAGCGTAGATTGACAGCCGCGATTGGCTCAAACGGTGGAGCCGTGAGACAGGAAAGCACCAGGTCGAGGTTCCATCCGGGCGTCGGTGGATGCACTGGGGGATGGAGGTTGTTGACCCCCTTCAGGAACATCCTGACCATTGGAAACTGGAACAATGAAGGACTGCCTCTCTGCTGGCTGTGCCAGGTCAGCCAAAAACACCAAGGTAGCTTATATCTCATAACATCACATGTATTTAGACAGTATAAATTCATTGAGTCTATGCATTCATTGTAACACAACGCCAATTAGAGCCGATATACATCACCGGGGTAGACTGGGAATCGCAGAGAGGTTTTCAAGGGTGGGGGTGTGTGAAGACCGGAAGGAAAGTTCGAAAGGAGATAGTCCATAGTCCAGTAGCAAGTTCTTGTGTAGGTATATTGTACCCACACACGGTCTACACACCCCAAATGTAAACAATAATACCCAGGCGATTCCACAGCGTTTTGTTTCATCCAAAGCAGGCTCCAGGAGGCGTGTCGAACAGAGGCCGCAACGGTCTAATTACGAGCCCGGCCGTTTCGCCCTCCACGGGCTTCCTCAAGCGGCAAATGACAGATTTGGCAAAGCGTGACACAGGAGGATTATTATTTCTGTAACAATAACATATATTCAAATAATGCACAACAGCAACCCATTTCCATCGTAGTAGCTAGCAAAGAAATAACAGACATACCAAGACATTCGCATCCAGCATACATCTCCTGCGGACCCGAAGGTGTATGAAGACTTACAGAGATGCACTATATACATTTAGGGTCACGGCAGATTCAGGTGAGTAGGGCGGATAGAGGGAGGGGCTCGTTTAATCCGAGGGGATATTCACTTTGAAGATGGATTATCCACCACGTTTCTCGTTTAATGAGTAAATCATGTAGATTGCTATGTGGAGGTACCCTGACCTTCTCCAGCGCAGCAAATTTAAATGAGCCAGGGGCATGCTTAGCCTCCAAAAGTGTCGGCTCTAATTGGCGTTGTGTTACAATGAATGCATAGACTCAACGAATTTATACTGTCTAAATACATGTAATGTTATGAGATATAAGCTACCTTGGTGTTTTTGGTTGTTACATTTCCATTGTTAAAGGAGTGTGTTTACACTGTGCCAGGTCAGCGCCGCGAGATGTGTCTTCAGCGACGACATGGAGAGACCCCTCTGGACCAGTGAAGTCGAGAACCGTTGGCACCGAAGGGGGGAAGGTTCTGTCAGCGTGGGTGGCCTGGAAGTCGGTGAAGCAGGCTAGGCAAGCTGAGTAGGCCCTGGATCTCAACGGCTTGTGTGCCGCCGCCAGGATCAAAGCCACCGCAGGAGTGACGTCGGCTAGGGCAGGATTCTCCAAGCCGTCAGGTGTAAGGAGGGAAGGTCCGGGTGTAGAAGTAGGCCTCCCTCCCTCGTCAACAGGTCGGTTCGACATGGGAGGTGATGGTACTGGTTGCCGGAGAGGTGTAGCAGGGTTGGGAACCACACTTACCTCGGCCAGTAGGGTGCGATGAGGATGCAGTTGGTCCCGGAGAGCTGTATCCTCTCGATGACCCGGAGGAGAAGCGGGAACGGAGGGAAGAGGTACAGGAAGCCCCTCGACCAGTCGAGCAGCAGGGCATCCCCAAGGCACCCCGGGTGAGCATCTGGGGCAAGCCTGGCACTGTAACGAGGCAGCTGGTTGTTGTCCGGCGACGCGAAAAGATCTGCATCGGGGAACCCCCATTCCTGGAAGAGGCGATGAAGCTCTTCTGGATGGAGCATCCACTCATGGAAGGACCAGCGAGTCCTGCTGATGATGTCTGCCTCTGTGTTCTGATCCCCTGGGAGATGAACGGCTTTGGGAACGGTCTGGTGTTGTACGCACCACTCCCACAGTTTCTGGGAGAGGGACAAGAGTTTTCTCGACCCGGTTCCACCCTGCTTGTTGACGTAGTACATGGCCACTATGTTGTCTGTCCTCACCAGTACTACTTTGCCGGTGACCAGGGGAGCGAAGGCTCGAAGGGCTTTGAAGATGGCCAGGAGTTTGAGGTAGTTGATATAGTGTAGCCCCTCTACTGCCGACCATTGGTCGTTGTTTGACAGTTCTCCTGTGTGGCATCCCCAAGCCGAAAGCAACGCATTCGTTGTTAGAGTGATGGACAGGGGAGTTGCGCGAAACGGAACTCCAATGCACACGTTGTGCATGACGGTCCACCATTTGAGAGAGTCCTTGACCTGTCTTGGCAGGGAGAGTCTCTTGGAGTGGTGTTCTACAAACGGATTGAAGTGGTCTAGAAACCACCGCTGCAGCAGGCGAAAGCGAAGTCTTGCTAATGGCGTTACCACCACGGTCAACGCCATGTGTTCCAATACGATCTGGACCTGTTTCGCCATCACGACCGGTTGTTTGCACTCGTTCACCTCCCGTCAAAGCGCCTGGAATCTGACGTCGGGCAGTAAGGCGAGTTGATCGATGGAGTTGAACATCGTCCCGATGAACTTTATGCAGGTCATTGGGACGAGCTGGGATTTCTCTTCGTTGAGCCGAAGGCCCAATGAAGAAAGTAGTTGTAGAGCGATTGTGATCTGCTCCCGTAGAAGGTCTGGAGACCGAGCCGCCAGCAGCCAGTCATCCAGATATGGAAAAATGCGGGTCTTCTGCCTCCTCAAGCAAGCCGCCACCACCGACATGCACTTGGAGAATGTCCTGGGGGCGGTTACGAGACCGAAGGGCAGGACGTTGAACTGGTAAGTCTGTCCTGCTACCCTGAATGAGAGGAAGCGTCGATGGGACCGCCATACTGAGACATGGAAGTAGGCCTCCCTGAGATCTATCTAGGCAAATAGATCTCAGGCGTGAAGTAGTGGGAGAATGGACGACACTGATACCATCCTGAATTTCCTCGGCAAAACGTACGCGTTTAAGTTTCTGAGGTCCAGGATGGGTTGCAGGGTACTGGCTCGCCGGTGATGGCGAGATTGCCCCTTTTGAAGCAGATTGTCAGGATCGCGTCTGACGGCTCCGTCTCAATGATGAACCCCGTTGGCGGAAGCTCGTCGAAATCCAAGGCATAGCCGTCTTCGACAATCCGGAGAACCCATGCATCTGAGGTGATGCGTCGCCAAGCACCGATGAAGTGGGTCAGGCGATCTCCGAACGGCGGGTCTGATGGTGGTAGAGGTCGACAGGTGGGAGGAGGCATGGAGGCGGCAATGATACCATGCAAGAAAACTGTGTCGTCCAGCGCCCCGTCAAACTCGCCGTCTGGATTGTCCATTTCCAGAAGCCTGGCGATATCTGGAACGTTGGTTCTGGCGAGGACGGTTTTGCTGCTGCTGTTGCTGTTGTTGCCTGGGCTGCTGTTGTTGTTGTTGCTGCGGGCCTGAGTAAGTCCGCGGCAACTGGCGGTACTGAGGCCGAGGCTGGTATCTCGGTCGTTGATAGTACCTGGCCCTAGGCTGTGGCGGCGGACGATCAAGCTTGGCTGTCAGCAACTTGAAGTCATGCGTTGTCTTCAGTTTTTTGGTGGTGCCTGCATAAAAGAGTCCTTGGGCATCGAAGGGCAAATCCTCATTCACCCGATGGGAGTTAGAGGATAGTCCAGAAGATTTGAGCCACACATGTGTTCTTATGGCGACACCATGGGCCAGCAGCTTCCCTGAGGTGTCTCCCGTATGGCGTGCCATGAGTTTTTGGTGATGGGCAAGGGCCTGTGCTTCTTGGCTGATGGAGGCCAAGGCTGCCTGTTGTTTGCCCAACAGATCCTGGAAGAAAGATTGAGCCCTCTCCCAAAGGATCTGGTGGTAAGCTCCCATGCACACCCCATAGTTCGCCACCTTAGTAAGAAAGAGGCCAGCTGAGTAGATCTTTCGACCGATGTTGTCGAATCTTTTGCCCTCTTGATTGGTGGGAGCTGTTGACTCACGATCCGAGGTCTGGACCGATGTCACAATCATGGAATTTGGCACTGGGTGGTCATGCAGCCAGTCCGTTTCCCTCTCATCCATCTTGTACCACGCTTCGATTCTTTTAGAGGTCAGTGGTATGGACGACGGGGTCTTCCATGAGGCCTTTACTACCTCCTCCAGGGGCTCAAGCATGGGTAGATGGGGTTGAGCTGCGTCTTCAACCTGGACACGATTGAAGACCTCCTTGACACTGGACCTCCTTGGCACATACGTCTCGATCCCGAGAGCTCTGGCCATCCTCCCGACCTGGTCGCCGAATGCCCGAGCAGAATCTGAGGGTGACGACGATGGTTCGGGATCGCAACCTCGATTTGATGGAGTGCAGTCCAGGGCCACGGAGAGTATAGACCCGGAAATCACCAATCTTGGGGCTTCTCCCTCCTCCATATCGTCGTCCAAGCCACCGGTGGAGCTGAGACTTCCAGTCCTGCCGGAAGTGAAAAAGCCGATGGCGCCATTACAGTCACAGGTGCCGACACGATGGACACGGCTGATGATGTAGGAGGTGGCCTCTTAGAGGCTGAGGCCAAGGCAAGCCTCGTGGTTTGGCAGCCCTTCTCCGGCATCAGAGCCACGAAGAGTTTTCTCACCAATGGCTGGGCTGGGGGAACTCTGATGACCGTCTGTACGGAGTCGTCCGGTGAGTTGGCCATTTGCACTACCACTCTCTCCACAGCAAGAGAGGGAGTAGGCAATGAGCTGGAGGAGGAGGCAGAGACGGGCATCTTTGACGAGGTGGATGTCGAGGATGGCGTCGTTCTGCGTCTCTTCGGAGACGGCGGTCTTGAGGCAGCGGCCTCCAAAGACTTGCCCGGAGACACAGGTACCAGGCCTCTGGTCTGGGCTCTACGGGCCTCCTTGGTCGACCTCCAGAAGGCGATCTCCATGGCCTTGTTGGAGGGAGTCCTCGAGATGGCCGACCTCTGGGAGAGGCCTGACACCACCGAGCTCACCGACGTCTGTTGGAAGGGAGGCGGCTGCACGGTTTTGGTGGTTACCGTGCAGACCCGCTTTGACGCCGAAGTCTTCGATGAGATGGACTTCGGTCTCTTCTCATTCTGTGGATGCTTCTTCCCAGCCGGGTGAGTGGTCGACACAGAGGGGGCTGGAGCAGCCGCCCTGACCCTGGAGGAGGTGGGTGGGACAGCTGTCGCCATCTGTGGTGGAGCAAGGGTTTGTTCAAGCAGATAGGCCCGAAGCCTTCGTGCTCTGGATTTTCTGGCCTGTGCGGAGAAGGCCTGGCAGTGTCAACAGGTCAGAATGACGTGTCCCTCCCCTAGACACCGAAGGCACTTCGAGTGACCATCGCAGTCCGGGATCTTGCTACCGCAGGTGATGCACCTTTTGAAGCTGGTTGTGGACATGCTATTCTCACACAACCACAGAGAGAATTTCCGATGTTGCCCTAGTGGCGAAAAACAAAGGAATGTGGTGGGCGCACATGGAGCTGCTTTTATGCCCTCCGGGACCGCTGGGCAGAGCTACCGCCAAAACTTTTCAAACTGGGAAAGTTTCCGTTGGAAGCCTGCTCTGGCGCGCAGACTTCATAAGTGTGCATTCACAGAGCCCACGAAGAAAATTGGACAGTTTTTGGTAAAATTGAGGGCCAAATTGACAAAGAAAAATCATGGCTTTGGCTACAAATGGAACTTTGAAAAAGGAGACGGTGGCCTAATTCTGGCAGCCCAAGAACAAGCCATTAGAACAAATGCCATCAAAGCCAGATTTGAAAAGTCAGCGACAGATCCCATGTGTAGACTCTGCAGGGAAGCAGATGAAACAATAGATCACATCCTCAGCTGCTGCAGTAAGATCACACAGACAGACTACAAGCAAAGGCATAACACAGTTGCTCAGATGATTCATTGTCTGCCTGTGACAAAGAACTGGTGGGATCACAAACTGGAAAGAGTTACAGAGAATGAACACAGCAAACTCCTCTGAGACTTCTGGATTCAGACAGATAGAGTTTTCGAGCACAATACTCCTGACCTCACAATAGTGTTAAAAAACAAAGAATGGACCGTCGATGTGGCAATCCCAGGTGACCGAAGGATTGAAGAGAAACAACGGGAAAAGCTGGCACGATATGAGGATTTAAAGATCAAACTGCAAAGACTCTGGCACAAGTCAATAAAGGTGGTCCCAGTGGTGATCAGCACACTGGGTGTGCAGTGCCTAAAGAACTTGGCCTGCACTGAAACACAATTGGCGCTGACAAAATTACCATCTGCCAGCTGCAGAAGGCCACTTTACTGTGATCTGCACACAGTATTTGCTGATACATTATACAGTCCTAGACACTTGGGAAGTGTCCGACGTGTGAGCCAATACAACAGCTAGCAGAGTGTCTGCTATGGAGTCACATTGTTGTGTTTCAAATAACAAAAAACAATAACAACAACAAAAACAATAACAATAACAACAACTTTGTTTATAAGCTGCCCTATCTCTCCGAGGGGACTCAGAGCAGTTTCCAAACAAAGTGGCAAACATTCATTGCCGTAATAAACACTGAACAAGAAACAAGCGAAATCAAACAATAAGTAAAACAATGGTAACTTATAAAACTAACCTAAAAGTAATACTTAAATAAACATAATCTAACAACAAGCTCATTTGCAAAATATTGAAATCAGGAGAACTAAAGTGCATTAAAATATAGAGTGGTTTTCAGCCAGGATAGGTTTCTGGTATCTAGATGAGATTGTATTTAGATATTTTAGTCCTCCTCTACACATGCTAGGGTGCATAGGTAGGTTTTCAAAAGTTTTTTTGAAGAAGAGGAGAGAGGGGGACATTTTTATTTCTTTGGGAAGGAAGTTCCAGAGGTGAAGGGCAATCATGGAGAAGATCGCCTCTCTTGTTCCCACCAGCCATGCCTGAGACAGTGGTGAGACTGAGAGCAGAGCCTCCTTCACAGATCGTGGTGGTTTATAAATGGAGATGGGGTTTTTCAAATAGTCTGGTCCAGAACTGTTCAGGGCTTTATAGGTAATAAGCAGCCTGGAAGCAGACTGGCAGCCAGTGGAGCTGCTGTAACATGGGAATGATTCTCTCCCTATATGGCGCTCCAGTTAGAAAACTGGATGATGTCATTCATTATCTGTCAGAAATTGCAATTGTGCTGCAAAGGAATCTTGGGTTTATTTTAGAGCACACAGTCTGTGTAGGCACTGACCAATTAGGCTTAACATCACTATCTCACCATTTAAGAGTTTGTTCTTCAAATCATGCTTTCATGTCCCACTTTTGTATTTACTTGAGTCTAGACACTTGCTTTCTCACTATTAATTTGTTCCCACTAGAATCCAAACAGCAATTCTGTTCTCATCAATATCCAAACACTTGCTCTGTTCTCAGTACTGGACTCAAGATTCAGGGCAGGATGATAAATGCTGGAAGCTTTGCTAAAACACTTTGTCTATCTATACCATTGAACTGACAATGATGTATGCACTGAATGGGAGCACAGAGCTGAGGGTTCGTACAGATATATTCCTTTAGGCTCAAAATTATTGCCTCTGAATGCAAAACTCAGGGATCCGAGGATGTGAAGTATAGTTTGACTGAGTCTTGATAAATTATTTTGTGGTAGCTATTAATTCAAACATTGCAATACACAAATATTTCTCTTTCCATTAAAGTTTTCCTATTGAAGTGTAGAATAGCAGCCTTGTGTCTGAACACTATAAAGGCATCATTGAAAGTAAAACCCGTATAGTTCAGTACCTGAAGACTCACAACTTTAAAGTCATATTCTTTTATTTATTGAGGCACCAGTCAGATCTTTCATTAGGATTAGAACACAGTAGCAGTCACCAAAGAAACATGAAGCATAGGGCATCAGTAACAAATGTCTCTACTTCCATCTGTAGGTATTTCAGATAGCTGAAGGAAAGAAATAAAGCATCCTGAAAGCTATATGTTGTTCTTTGTGCATTTCAGAAATGCTGCATCTAGGGGCCCTTAAGTATAGCACTCCGATTCCACTTTAAATGCCATGGTTCCATCCTGTGGAATCCTGGGATTGGCAGTTCAAGAAGGGGCACCAAGAATTCCTAGCCAGATTACTCTAGTGCCTCCTCAGTGCAAGTTTAGGACTCTCTAGGAGGAAGCCATGGCTGTTAAAGTGGAATCAGAGTGTTACAATTTGTGTTGTATGCAATGATCCTTGGCTACTTACTTTTTCAGTGAACTCCCATTCTGAGCCTCAATGGAGAGATGGAATTGGTGATAACAACTTCCAAGATATTTCCTCAAACTACCAGGGACCTTAGTATCTGCTTCAGCATAGACGATCCTTGGTCCACTGATGGGAGGAGATCTGGAGTTGATATCTGAAGAACAGTGTGAAGATAACAGCAGTGTTGTAAATCCATTTCCTAAGCATATCACTACCAACTTATAGCACCATCAACAAGATGTGAGACTCTGGAAGTTCCTTTAAACAGCCAATATTATGACCTCAACTTTTCTTCAGTCCTTAGTATGATATTTCATGGTGAAATTTAAAAAAGAGATTAGATTCTGACACTTAAAATAGGCTGTGAATGTAGTGACAGAATGTAGTGGTCGAAGTAAAAAAAATAATGGTATTTGGCATACGACCCAATAGACATAGATAGCTTCTGGATGGCGAACCAATAGAGCAAATTTGCACTTTTATGTACCTAGGTGTTATTTTTTCCGAGACTGGTTCTTGGCTTCCACATCAGCCAGAGTGAGAGCATGGACATATCAACTGCTACCATTAACAAATCATAGCCAACCAGGATCCTTAGATCCAGTTCTTAAAGTACATAATGCCAAGGTTACTCCCATGCTCCTGTATGGAGTGGAAGTCTGGGGCCTAAAGCAGGTATCATTATTACAGCAATCTCAAGCACAGCACTTGCGTAACTTTCTGGAAGTGGATAAAAGGACCCTAGCTGCAACAGTGAGAGCAAAAACTGGAGTATATACAGTTGATGGTTTATCCAAAATTAGGGCATATAAATATTGGATAAAACTAAATGCCACGGCAAATGATAGATTGCCAAAATTGTGCATATTAGAGCAGACCAAAAACCAACATCAGTCCTCTTGGCTAGCGCATCTGACAAAATACATTAGGAGTTGTGGACTTCCAATTCTATACCCAAATCTCCTAAAAGAACTAGATCAAAAAATAGTGGCACAACAAATACAGGATATTGAGGCTCAGAAAGACATTGCCACCCTCAGTAAAGCTGGCTAACTGAAATGGTTAAGTCACTTCAAATATACATTTCAAACAGCCGAAGACCTAAAGACAGTAATGGCTAAACATCTAAGAAGGGTATTCACTAGAACCCGATTTGAACATACGGATACAATGGTTAAACATGGAAGGTTTAACCAAGTTCCATATAACGAACGATTCTGTATCTGTGGAGCGACAGAGGTGGAGAATATTACACATGTATTGTTTAGTTGTATCTTGTACAAAAAAGAGAGAAATCAATGCCTCGGACCATTCATTACACAGAAGACTCACTGGGATCCCCATATCAAAACTGCATTCTTAATGGCTGGCCAGAATGCTAAGATAGTAGCACACAAGGAGTAGTAGAGAATACTACCGATACAAACACAAAGAACATTAATATAAGATTTATAATGCAAATTGTAATATCAGATTTATAATGCAAATTAATTCATTCTCATAATGGAGACACTACAGGATTATGTGCAGTCTCAATCTATAAGGCGGAAGTCAACATAATAACATAGACATATATATAATAATACGATACATACGGAGTGTGTATACCGCTGGCAAACCGAACCGACAATACACGGCAATGGGGTTCAACGGGAAGATTCAAAGGGTCCAGGGTAATGGAGTTCAAGGAGGAAGGTGTTTATACAGTATGGAATTGTCCATATGATGACGTATTCTTGAACGGTGTTCGGCCACCCTGGTACGGAGGGGGCGGGACGACTGGCCTACGTGAACAAGACCACACCCACAAATTAACGCGTAGGCGCAATTCTCCGAAGCACAATTAGACTGATGTCTGATCTGAAAAGGTCTACTCTGGTGTGAGGTTTGAATAGTGCACTCAGTATAGATCTGTTTACACGAGGTGCAACCTCCGCAGGGTCTGCATCCTGGTCTCAAAATACTCCGAATTGGTGGCTGTTGAATGGAGAAATGCACCAGAAGATCCTTGATATTAGATGTGCGTTTATGTGCCACCAGAGGAAAATGTTCAAATGGTTTAATCTCCAGGAGAATGTTCCAATGTTTCTTAATTATTTTGACAATTTGTTTGGTATGGGGGGTGTTGGTCACCGGCCAAACAATTCTGTCCATGCTGGTCTTTTGTTTAGGAACAAATAAGGAGTTCCTCCTTTGATTATCGGCCCTGTGTTTGGCTCTGGTCACGATGTGAGGGGGATAACCACGCTCATGTAGAAGGTCTGAGACCCTTGTGGCTGCTGCTTCGAAATCTAGTTGAGTAGTAGAGTTACGTTTAGCCCTTAAGAATTGGGAGTATGGCAGACTGTTTTTCAAAGGAATGGAATGATAGTTGGAGTAGTGTAACAGTGAGTTCTTATCCATAGGTTTAGTAAAAAAAATGTACCCCCAACCGGGTACCAGATTTGTACACTGTAGTGTCCAGGAAGTGAACCTTGGAGGAACTGGACATAAAAGTAAATTGGATAGATGAATCCCAAGAATTGAGCCAGTTGTGAAAGTCCTGGAGGGGCGTGTCCGGAAGTAAACAGAAGAAACAATCATCAATAAACCGCGAGTAAAATTTCACATACTTGTACATGAGTTGATCATGATGCATAAATTTATGTTCTAGGTTGGCCATATACAAGATGGCGATTGATGGGGTGCAGGATTGGCCCATGGGCACGCCCTGTTTTTGCAAATAGAACTCAGAATGCTAAGATAACACACCAAACAACCCTTTTTCTTCATAAAGCAACACAGCTGAGAACTGCTTACCTGGAGGCAATTGGGGTAAACTGTAGGGGTGATGTAGATATTTGAACTGGGTTGGGATTGTATATTAGCTGGTCTATTTTAACCTTTGTTTTAACTTTTGTTTTTAACTTTTGTGGCATGTAATTTTACCTTGGGATTTTAATGATTATATTTTTAATTATCTTTTAACTTAATCAAGTTTTAATGTATGTTAGTTCACTATTACAGGAGTTTTAGGAGTTTTAGGATAGCAATTAGTGTCTACTTGTACGTTTTTGTTTTTATCTTTAATATTGATACAGTCAGTGGATTAATCAATAAACTTTGCTTTGCTATTAAATTTGTACATTTATCATTATGAGCTACACGGTGATGAGCACTAATGAAGCAAAGTATCCTTATGACAACAATAGTTTAGACCAGTGTTTCCCAACCTTTTTTGAGCCGCGGCACACTTTTAACATTTAAAAAATCCGGGGGCACACCACCAACCAAAATGACACAAAATGACACTCTAACACAGTAAAGAACGGCTGGGGGATGGTGGCCTGCTGGGAGCAGCTGCGGGGAGTGCCGAAGCCGGGGAGTGGGCGGAGCCAGGCTACCCCGGCTTCACCTCTCCCAGCAGCTGCTCCAGCCTTGAGGGGGCAGTGCCAAGCCAGCTGTGCCAGAGCCAGCACTGTCCCCTCAAGGCTGGAGCAGCTGCTGGGAGTGCCGAAGCCGGGGGAGGGGGCAGAGCCATGCCGTGCCATGCCCCGCCCCCCCAGCTTCAGCTCTCCTACAGAGGAGGAGCATGAGCGGTGGACAGGCTTCAGTGGGCGGGGCTCCTCCACGCGGCTTCAGTGAGCGAGGGGCGAGAGTCATGGTGGGAGTCATGGCGGATTGGAGACTGGCTGGGGAAACGGCCAAAGGAGGCGGCGCCCCGGTCCCTTCTTTTTCTTCGCCACTGCCCGGCCCTTCCTCCCCGCCCCCCAAGCAGCAGGAGTTCGGCAGAAGGGGGGAGGAAGGGGGGCAGAGAGCTTTTCTCATGGCACAGCAGGAGGTCCGTCACGGCACACTAGTGTGCCACGGCACACTGGTTGAGAAAGACTGGTTTAGACAGAAGGAAATGGGGTAGCAGAAAAATAGAAATAATGAAAAACCACTAAAAGATTTCTCCAATTTGGAGAAATTTTGCATTAAACGTCATGTGCAGTTCAGTATATGCACATATAAAATGGTGTTGGGTCTGTGGAGATCTTCATACATATGTTGATAGGGTCGGAATTGAGGTGACTAAGCAGGGAAGGCACATTATTTATGAAGAACTGTCCAGTGAAAATATGGGCCCAGTGTACAGTTATTGCAAAACAGGCACATTTTAGTTGGGGCAGTTAGAAGAGGAATTTAAATTTAAACTGCCAATATCATATTGTTTTTATATAAAACTTTACATTTATAATATGTACACTATCTCAAGAATTGAATCGCTTAGCTCAAGGTGAAATGGAAAAGGCAGAGTTCAAGACTCTAGCCAAAAAGAAACAACAAATGGGAAACATAATAAATATGAAGGTATATACAAAA
The DNA here is from genome assembly GCA_030556195.1 of Anolis apletophallus. Lineage (NCBI taxonomy): Eukaryota > Metazoa > Chordata > Lepidosauria > Squamata > Anolidae > Anolis > Anolis apletophallus. The sequence continues at coordinate 138,420,552 of JARBWK010000004.1, read as the reverse complement.
TTAGGCCTGATATGAAAAAAGTGAATATTATTATAACCCAGTGAAACTGAACAGTTAGGGTATACAAAATAAAGTGCTTATTTTTACAGTGCATTTTAAATATTTGCTGTCAAAAGTTGTAATGATGACTTCCCTTATCCAGATGCCTTTAAAAAAGATTAGAGAAATCCATGGAGAAAAAAAACTGTCAATGTCTATGAGTCATGATGGCTATATATTACCTCTAGTATGAGGAATAGCTTGCTACTGAATATAATCTGCTGGGATGCACATGCAAAAGGATGTGTTGCCATTTACATCCTGCCTAAGGTTTTCCTTTTGGCTGGTTGTCAATGAAAGGGAATGCTGGATTAGATAGACATTTAGTCTGATCTGCTAGGACTGTTCACATGAGGTTGGTGAAACCGGTCTTTGGGGTTGCTTGAATTTTATATATAAGTCATTTAATCAGTGCTTTCCTCCCACTACTACACCCATTTTTCAGTTTCTGGGAATTTCAGTACATTGAATAAGAAACTCTTTATCAAGAAAAATGCTTTCTTGAGGAATGTCAAACTAAGTTGCTATTAGAAAACTTCTTTCTATGTTGGGAGGGGGAGTTGCCACCACTTGTGTGGTGGTTACACATAAATGCTGCACTCAGATCCCTTGAGTAAGATAGTCAGCCTCAAATTTCTTACATTAAAGGCTAAAAAGAGATTTATCAGCCCATTGTACAATCACAGATAGTGAAATATTATCCTCTACACATTTCCAACCAAGTCTTGTTTTTAGTAAAAGTCATGCCAGAATTTTCATGGGTATAGCACCTCATCAAATATTTGTGGTCTTTGGTTTTTATGAGTGAGAAGCAAAGAACAAATAAACAGAAACTAGGAGAGGGGGAAATGTGAAAGTGTCTTGTGCCAAAAAAGCCATATGGAACTTCATTCCTAGAAACAGTAATGCCATCACAGTTTCATTCAAAGGAAAGAAACATACACTTCTAGTTCATGAATATTTTACTTAAATGATAGATCAAGTTAAATAAGCATTGCCAATAATAAAAATAAGCAATCATCAGTTCTTATAATAAAACCACCAGGATTCCAAAGAATTCACACCTGGCAGATGTCCAGCCATGGCAGAAACCTAACCAGTTTCCTGCCAGTGTAATTCTTCCTGAACATGGGCAATGATTGTTAGACCTTCATTGACATTCTTTCTTGTCAGTCAATGTAATTGCCACTTCACATGACCTCATCATACAAGGAGAAATAGGCACCCTAGTTTGTTGCCAAGACACTTCCTCCTTGGAGCCCATTGGACATCTTCTCACAATGTATGGCAACTTCAATTGGGGCTCCATGGAGGAAGTGTCCTGACTGTGTGGTAAGATGCTTCTCTTGGGACACGGGAGGCTTTCCGTGTTCTGTAGGGAACAACGAGGCCAGCGTGGGGGAAACTGCATGGCAACACTTCCCCATGTGTGATGGGGAAGTGTCGCTGGGAGGGAGATGTGGCACCAGGATTGCTCCACTGCTCCACAGATTAACCATGGAGGCTGGCAAATCACCTTGCAATCCCTTATCAATGTGATTGGGTTTTTTTTGTCGTGTCAGGAGCAACTTGAGAAACTGCAAGTCGCTTCTTGTGTGAGAGAATTGGCCATCTCCAAGGACGTTGCCCAGGGGATGCCCCGGTGTTTTTAAAAAATGTTTTACCATCCTTGTGGGAGGCTTCTCTCATGTTCCCGCAGGAGGAGCTGGAGCTAATAGAGGAAGCTCATCCATGCTTTCCCCTGATTTGAACCTGCAACCTGTCGGTCTTCAGTCCTGCCAGCACAGGGGTTTAACCCACTGCACCACCGGGGGCTCCATGGACCTCAATGTGATGAGGTGCATAGTTACATTATATACATGCTTGTGGCTGGTAATTTTATAATTAGTGATGTCAATAATGTATATAAGCTTGAGTAATCCTTACAATTTGTTTTAAAAATAATTAAAAGCAACAATCAGAATGATATGAATTTGGAGATATATATGCAAGTGAGACGAAAGTAGATAAAAAGAATATGTACTTTGAATGTCATACTATATCCGTTGCATCAGAGGACTGATAGATACAATGCTAGTTTATCCTGGCATAAGTAGGCTGACTCTGTGAGCACAGTGGTGTGAGCATGTGATTGATGTACCATCTTTTCAGTGCATGAATTCACATTTATTATGCTATACCAAAAGATTTCCAAGAGAGGGCAATGCAACCACATTGCCACTGGACAAGAATCCACAGGTCACAGCCTGACTATCAGACAGTTGTTTAACCAGTTTGGTTATAATCTTCTGCAAATCTTAGCAATTTGTGGAGTTTTAGGCCACTATAAACTTCATTGACTTTGAGCACCAGGCATTTTTTCTGCTTCAGTAGAGTTTGCTGCAGACTTTTAAAATATGGATCACCTGTTGTATAGTCTCCAGAATTTGTGATTTTTAATGCATTGCCTTATTTTACTGATTATTTTATTTAATTTATATTTATTGTGATTTAGTTTTATTTTGTCTTGAAAACTGATTTGAAAATGTCTAAAAAATGGACATTCATATGGAATGTCCATAGATAGCATATAAAATGTAGGTGTTCTGCTGGGAATCAAATTGTATGTTATGAGAGGCCTGTAATTAAACTTTTCAGTTCAGGATCACAGGTGGGTTATCTTCTCTTCATATAAGTCTATGGGAACTTGCCACTTTTAGGGTTTGGAATACAGATTTAGATATAATGAGACCTTTTGGGGAGATGAGTCTCAGCGATGACAGAAGGATGGTAATATACAAGGAAGCATTCAGATTTAGATTTGTGGAGTTAAATAATCTTTTTTTTACTGTTTACAAAGTGCTGCAAAAGTGAAATCACCCCTGCAGGGTACAGCTCTGTATTAAACAAAGCTAAAATGTATTTATTCTCCCCTTTTACATTATTGTGGAAACTTAAATGGTTTAAAAGAAAAGAAACCCACATAGTTAGCATGTGTAGAAAGCCAGGTTTGAGTGATGAATGAACCAATACATGAATTATTGTGTTTACTTGTCCATTCTCATAGGTTAATGTATATTCTTCATAAATCAATTGTACATATACATCTCATACATTTGTAAGATATCATAGATAGCCCAACAACACACACACTTAATACAAATTGACTGGAAATAAATGGAAGATATCATAGGGATATACTGTATATATAGACCGGGATTCGTAGGAAAGGATAATAAGGAAGGCAATCCACAGTTCATACCGTTTTCCTTGTTGTGAGTCCTTGGATCCTGAAGGAGTGTCAATATAAAGCTAATCCAAGTCCATGTAGTCCACAATGGTTGATCCAGGTATCCAAAGTCTCAACAGTTCCCTGATATCGGTATTTATAATCCAAAATCAGTCAGCGTGGTTGTAGGAAGCCATAAACATTAACTGCAAAAGACGCTGGGCAGACCGCGATGGTCGAACTGCAGGGCCCGATCCATTTCACCCTTGTGGGCTTTCTCAGGCGGCGGTATTTACAGTGACATCAGAGCATCACAGGGAAACAATACAGAGAAACGGTGTATGCATGCTGCTTTCACTATGTATTGTTTTCCTGTGATGCTCTGCATATCGCTGTAAATACCGCCGCTTGAGAAAGCCCACAAGGGCTACGAATCCCGGTCTGTATATATATATCCCTATGATATCTTCCCTTTATTTCCAGTCAATTTGCATTAGGTGCATGTGTTGTTGGGATACCTATGGTATCTTACAAATGTATGAGATGTATATGTACAATTGATTTATGAAGAATATACATTAACCTATGAGAATGGATAAGTAAACACAATAATTCATGATATATTGGTTCACTTAACAGTCCTAACCTAGTGTGTTATTAGTTAACTTCTCTGCTACTAATTGTTTGTGTAGTCAGTTTTGAATGATGGACAACAACTCAGAAGATTGGGTTCAAATCCCTGCTTGGCCATGGAAATCCACTGGGTGATCTTAGACAAGTTACGCATGCAGAGTCTCAGATTAAGGCAATCTTCCGCTGAACAAATGTTACCAAGAAAACCGCATGATAAGTTGGAAATGACTTGAAGGCACACAACAACAAAGTTAGCATCTATTCACTTGGGTTAATGTTTTCAAACTGGAAATTGAGAAATAAGACTATATATTATTTATTATTTATTTATTTACTACATTTCTATACCACCATTCTCAGCCCAAGGGCGACTCATGGTGGTTTACAAAGCGGCACAGTTTGATGCCCGAGCAATATAAAAACAGATAAAACATTTAAACAAAGCTAAAAATTTCAATTACATATAAAAACATAATAAAACCATAAATCCTCCGCATTTCATTTCCAAATCATTATCCAGTCGCGTTGTTATTAGCTTGGCTGTTTCTGTCATTACCAGCCAACAATACAAGTAGTCTTTATTTGAAAAGTTGGGGCTCTAATCACAGTCACTACTCCCCGATTCCCATAGCTGCTTTTAATCAGGGACAAAAGCATAGTCACAGGGAATCTAATCTCCGTTGGACAAAACTGTAAAGTGAAGTCAGCTTCACTGTAAAATCACTGTATATATTTAGGTGGGTTTTTTTAATAAAAAAAGAAAACCTGCTCCCTTATTTCTTTGGTTTATGAATTGACTCTTAAGATGCTGGGAAATGTCCATTGTATTTTTGTGGAGGTTAATTTGCTTAGGCAGCAATCTCCTCTCCCCAGGCTTTTATGAGTTTCCTGTAAATGATTGTTAATGTACTGCTGCAAAGAGTGTTTGGCAGGCTGGTTTTGTTAACAAATGTACTTTGGATTGGTAAACTATCTGGATGTTAGACTGATTTGTTGCTTAAAATAGTAATTGAATTTAGATGTCTAATTCAAGCTCCAGAAGAAAAGCGCAGTTAAATGTGAAATAAATGTGTGCAGGTCACAACTCCATTTGTCTTGTTATAAAAATGAACAGTAGAGGAACTTCTATCTAGCTAGCCCCACGCCCACTTAACTCTTCTGTAAAAGAATAAAATTTACTGAGGTAATATCTGCTTTTGACTTTTAAAGGTGAAGATAAGCTATTAACAGCAAAACTGTGATGTGAAGAAGCATGTGCAGTTAGATGGGGTACGTGTCATTGTGACTAGGATATCCAGTCTGAATTGAAGTATAAATTTGGGTTCTTAATAACCTTAAAATGCTTTTGGGTAAATACAATAAGATTTATTCTGTTCATTTTCCTTTGGAATTTCTGCTATCTTCTTCAGTTGCCAACTTCAGCTCATAGTAGCCATTTTTGCTAGCTCCTGCAGTAGTTACTGGGAATAATGATAAAGTCATTGTAGCCTTGCTTTGTCCTTCACAAGCGGAATCTACTAATCTAATAGATTCAATTGTAAAACATTCTTCAGAACCTTATAACTACAGTGGTCCCTAGTGACTGACCTCATTTTTGTCATCTATTGCTTTGAAATACTACTTCACATTAGAGAATAAATCCACTTAAAGTCCAGTTGCTGCCTCCTGCAGAATTCTGGGGTTTGTAGTTTAATTTCACTGGGGAGCGAATTCCGGCCCAGTGAAATTAGGTTATCTACATCCCTTTTTTCCTTCAGAAAGAAATGGAAAATGTGGTTATGGGACCAGGCCTTCGGGTAGCATGCTGAAAATGACAATGGCAATGATGACAATCGTTATGGAAATTGACTATGGACAAGTTCTGATGGAGTCTCTGGTTACAGAATTTGGCTTAGATAAGGCCACCAGGCTGTAATATTTTAAACAGTTTTCAATTGAATTGATTTAATGTTTTTAATTGTATGTAATTGTTGTATTTTATTATGTGTATATGAGGGCATTGAACCATTGCCGGCTGTAAGCCCTCCTGAGTCGTGTCAAGGGTGAGGTACAAATATTTGAAATAAATAAATAATAAATTTAGGGAGGAGCCATTAACAGCCTAACTAAACTACACACCCCAGAATTCTGCAGGAGGCTAAAATCAGATTTTAAGTGGATAAGAATAGATAAGAATAAAGATCCACTCGTAAAGCCCAGCTCATTCAAGTATGCCCACTGTCCAGTATTGAAAGAGAAGTTGTTCTACCATTTTGATAATTTGGAAACTACACCTAAAATTCCAGGTGATATTACATTCTTCTTTTACACAGTATCATTACGTTATCCACATTTTATTTAATTGCCATTTACAGGCAGTCCTCACGTTATGAACATAAGAACATAAGAAGAGCCATGCTGAATCGGGCCTCAGCCCATCTAGTCCAGCATTCTGTGTCACACAGTGGCCCACTAGTTGTACACGGGGATCTCTAGCAGAAAGGAGGGCAAAACCCTCACCTGCTCCCGACCCCCCACAACCAGTACCCGGGGAAAATCCTGCCTGCCTCCATCAACACAGAGGTGGCACTTGGATGTCCATTTCAGTAGCTACTGATTCCCTTGGTATCCATGAATCTGTCTAATCCTGCCTTGAAGCTGTCCAGGCTGACAGCTGTCACAACCTCCTCTGGAAGTGAGTTCCATAACCCAATGACCCTCTGGGTGAAGAAATATTTCCCTTTATTAGTCCTAACTTTCCTACCTTGGAGCTTTAGGGAGTGCCCCCTAGTCCTAGTGTTGTGTGACAGAGAAAATATTTCTCTGAAGATAGGTTCAGTAGGTTTGTTCTTAAATTGAATTTGTATGTAAGTTTGAACAGGTACATTTGTCAAGTGTAACTGTATATCTATATGGCACACACGTGTGTGTATATGTGTGTGGGTGGGTGTTGGTGTGTGTACAGAGAGAGGGGGGAGGGAGGGAGGGAGGGAGGGAGAGAGAGCGCGCACTTTGGATAGCATAGGGAAGAATTAACACCCCTGGGGGATTTGTTTTGCTGTCTGTGGCCCTGTTCAGAATATTTCACCTCAATATCTGTCCCTGTGATAATTGGATATTGAAAAAATTGGCTGGTTGTGGAAACAAAGAACCTTGCCGTTGCCACAGCAGTCACCAGCAAAAGAGAAGGCACACTGGGTATCATCTGAATTTAATGGGATTATACTATACAAGTCAACAAATGATCACTATTGTTTTGAAAATAAAGTATTTTTTTATGATTTGTTCTTACCACTGAACAATTAATTAGATTCACATAATGACATATCCCCATATTTCACCTGGTCTTTAATAGGAAATTTGAGTCTTGCTGGTAAATAATGAAAGCAATCTCTGTATACTTCATCACACTAGAGAGTGGTTCCACTTTAATTCCTGTTTCTGCCCCTGGGGTTTGTAGTTTAGGGAGGAGCTTTTAACAACCTCACTAAACTTTAAACCCCAGAATTCTTGCAGGAGGCAGAAACAGCATTTAAAGTGGATTCATTCTCTAATGTGATGAGGCCATATGCGGCACTATGCTTGTTGTTGATGTAGTGCAGGATCACTATAGTTTGAATAACAGGAGGAACCTGTCTTCGCATTTTTATCCTAGATTTTTTCCCAATTACAATATCTGCCACCTTAGTGTATCTTCAAGGCTTGATGGAGTTTTGTCTACTCTCCTGAAATTCAGCACTAAAACTCTCTGACAGAGAAGTTTAGGTATCTTCATAAAACTGCAAAGCCCGTTTGGGAACTATTCAGAGTCTATCAAGTCAGGTGTTGTTTGCAAACCCATCCTTTTGAATTGAGCAGCAGACATTTTCCTTCTGAAGTAGCTGCATGTGCCTTGCTAGCAGCCTCATTTTCTCCCTTTCCCCGAGGCCTGATTAGTTATGCACGTGGCATTAATGGCATTCTTCCTTACTGTCAGACACGACCATATTAAGTCTCTGCAATGCAAACTGTAAAATAAGCTGAGCATGTTTTGAAAGGCTGGGTTGCTGTTTTTCAAAGCAAACTTTCCATGACAAACGATTTGTCAAAACAGGAGGATTTACAGGGATCACTGCCTTTCTGTGTGCTGAGGGGGGTGGGGGAATCACATTCCCATTATCAGCTTTCCAGAAACGTGACCTTGCTGATGCCCCCGCCCCTCTGACAGCTTGACAGATGTAGCTTTTGGGAGACCCCGGTAGTTAATGAATCATTCATGGCTAAAAATAGACTTCCCCACAGCAAGGACACCATTTCATTTTTGACGCATATGTCACTACTGACAGAGTCATAGGGCCAAGTATGCCACATTACTTGAGCTAATGGGGGATGAGTCCAGCTTTTTTGTGTACAAAATCCAAACAATTCTGAAACAAAAAGCTACTGGGAAATGAGGCACCAAGCAGCAGTGGGAATAAATGGGAGGAATGTTTGTTTATTTTTCAAGATGTGTGTGTGTGTGTGTGTGTGTGTGTGTGAGAGAGAGAGAGAGAGAGAGACTCCTTTTTTGTGATTACAATGTAGAACATAATATGCTAATACAATACACCCCTTGATTTATAAAAATGCATATGAGCTGTAAAGCATGTACAAAAATAGGGGTTAGAAGTACAGTGTTCCCTAACTTATTGCTGGGGTTATGTTTCAGGACCTCCTGCAATAAGTGAAAAATCGTGATATAGGGATACTCTATTAATTTTAACATTTATACATTATTTTAGTAGTTATACATTATTTTAAGTTGTTATAAACTTAAAATAAAGTGAAGGAAAGGAATGAAAGACCATTCAAGGCTGGAAGGAGGACTGAGGAGGGAAAGCACCTTGGAGAGAGATGGTAGCAAACCCCCACAAAATAGCGAAAATACCGTGATATATATTTTTAATTAATATATTTTGAAATCCGCAAAATAATGAGTCCGCAATAAGCGAACCGCGAAATAGTGAGGGAACTCTGTACAGAAGAAAGTGACATTGAATAGTGATCAAATGTTCTATGTTAGTTAGAGGAGCATCATATTAATCCAGCCAGAAATTGATTGTAATAGCAAGGCATTGAGATACTCATTTTTGCTGTCAGATCTGTACATTTTAATAATTTGATACTAGTCTGTAAAAGTGGTATGGGCAGATCAGGTTATTCAAATATCCCAATGGCCTTGGCAATACAACCCCTACCTGCTGGATTAATTCCATTTTAGGGTTTATGTAGGAGGTTTTAAATTGTACATTGGATAGCTTTAATATTGTTAGTTATTTTTATCTCTTTAAAAGAGGAAAGCAGAAAATAACAACAGCAGCAGCAGCAACAACAACATGCACTGGCAGATTATGTGAAAGGCAGTCAAGAACCAACATTGAGGGAAGTCAATCCTAGTAAACTTCTTAAAGTGCAAAAGACAAAGAGTGAACACTGTAAAAACACAATGCAGAGCAGAAGAGAAAACTGGCAAAAGAAGGCTCTCCATGGACAGTTTCTGGTAAAAATTGAGAGCCAAATTGACAAAGAAAAAACATGGCTGTGGCTCACAAATGGAACTTTGAAAAAGGAGACGGAGGGCCTGATTCTGGCAGCCCAAGAACAAGCCATTAGAACAAATGCCATCAAAGCCAGAATTGAAAAGTCAACGACAGATCCCAAGTTTAGACTCTGCAAGGAAGCAGATGAAACAATAGATCACATCCTCAGCTGCTGCAAGATCGCACAGACTACAAGCAGAGGCATAACACTGTTGCTCAGATGATTAGTGTTGCCACTTTTTGTTATAAGAAATAAGGGACATTTAGGGGATTTTCCACAAAAATAAGGAACACTTCATTAAAAACTTGAAACTCAAACGTTAGGTATAAATAATTTTAGTAAAAGAATAAGATGATGATTGAAACTCACAAAAGAAACTGACTTACACCCTCTTAACAGTACATGGTATGTTTCTGCATGTTTTGTCATGCAGAAAAACATTATTAGAACTGTCACGATGCAAGACCTTGGCCGGCCCCTTAATCACACACACAGAGACGGTAATCCGCTAACTACTTTATTGAAGAATAAGAAACAGTTGAAAAGGTAATTGTCCATAAAAATATCAAATGCAATCCAAAAGGTAAAAGGTAATGTCCAAAAGCAAACTTGGCATGGAAGTCTCCAAAGACTTGGCAGGGCTCCGCTCAACAAAAGCGGATCAGGGAACAAAGCAAAGTTGCAAGATCCAAGGCACTCCTTGGCAGGCCACTAGCCCAAACTTAGCTACGTGGTCTTGGCTCGCTACACGTCTGCATAGGATAGACGTGGCCGAGGTACTGAGGATCCGTTCCCACGGATCCTATACTTAATCCCCTTGGCGAGGCCCCCGACGCTCTAGGCTTCTCCTCCTCCAATCTGTGCTGCGGGACCTCAGCCTGTCTAGGCTGTGGAACCAGCCCCTCCTGCTAACCTCAATGCTCCGTCTCCTATCAAAGGTTCGACCTTGCCTCCCAGCACCTGGTTCCCTATCTTCGCGAGAGCCTGACTCCCCAGCTGCTTCCCGGGCCTCTCCCTCCGTTGTTTCCCACATTCTTTCTTGCGAACCCCCGGCCGTTTATAATCTTCACTATCACTGCTTTCGAAATCCGTCTGGCCTTCCTGCATCTCGTAAGGATCAGGCCAGCCGTCATCCCAGGCCAGGCTTTCTGTGGGGGAAGAAGGCCCAGCTACCTCAAAATCCCCTTCTTCCAGCCCCTCCAAATCCTCCTCAGAATCAGCTGGCTCCAATGCAAGTGGGACCCCCGGTGCTGCCCCCTGCCCCCCAGGCACGAAAGAGAACTGGGGTGCTACAAGAACTACCTTATTTTCTCCAACTGTATTTAGTACTTGACTTTGCTGACTTTAAAAGTGCACTGTCTAAACATTAAAATAAAATAAAATTTATAAGACAGTACATCTTAATTATTATTATGTCAATAGTTAATGGTATAGTATAGTATGGGATACACAGCATTGTATAGTATTGGGATACACAGCTAGGCCTATTTTAAGAGTAACTCTTAAGCAACCAGAAACTATCTTTATCCAACATGATTTAACATTTCCCTTGGATAACGGTTGATTGAGTCTACTGTACTTTGAAAATGTCCTGTATCGCCTCTTCCTTCCAACAGAGAGTTGGAATCCCTGGGCAGGCATTGCCGTGGAAACCGCAGCGCACACCTTTCTCTGGTCAACCCCGCCCAGTCCTGTCCTGTTAGTCAATAATAAGGGACAGGGCCTGAAAAAATAGGACACAAATTTTAGGGCCAAAATAAGGGACGTCCCTTAGAATAAGGGACATATGGCAACCCTACAGATGATCCACTGGAACTTGTGCCACAAATACCATCTGCCTGCAACTGGTGGGATCACAAGCCTGAAAATGTTACAGAGAATTAACACGTCAAGCTACTCTGGGACTTCCGGATTCAGCCAGACAGAGTTTTGGAGCACAATACCCCTGACCTCACGATCGTGTTAAAAAACAAAGTATGGGTGACAGCAGGATTGAAGCGAAACAACTGGAAAAGCTGACACGATATGAGGATTTAAAGCTCAAACTGCAAAGACTCCGGCACAAGCCAGTAAAGGTGGTCCTAGTGGTGATCAGCACACTGGGTTCAGTGCCTAAAGACCTTGGTCTGCACTTAAACACAATTGGCGCTGACAAAATTACCATCTGCCAGCTGCAGAAGGACACCTTACTGTGATCTACACCAGGGCTGTCCAACTGGCGGCCCCGGGGACGGATCCGGCCCCGTAGCCTGTTGGACACGGCCCCACCTATGCCCTCAGCCGCCATTTTTAAATTTAAAAAAATCGATTTTTTTAAATAAAAAAATGGCGGCCGGGGGGGGGGAGGCGGGGCAGGGAAGAGGAAGAGAGCTAGCTCCTCCTTTTCGGGCGCCCTCCCCTACCTAGGGCGGGGGAGCCGCGAAAAAGGCAGAAGGCGGCGCCAAGAGCAGAGCGTCACAGGCCTGGCGTGACGCGCTGCCCTTGGCACCGCCTACTCCTCCTTTCGGCGGCTCCTGGCCTAGGAAAGGGGGCGCCAAAAGGAGGAGTAGGCGGTGCCAAGGGGCAGCGCGTCACGCCAGGCCTATGACGCGCTGCCGTTGGCGCCGCCTTCTGCCTTTTTCGCGCGCCCCCTCCCTTCCTAGGGCAGGGAGCCGCCGAAAAAGGGCAGAAGGCGGCGCCAAGAGCAGCGCGTCACAGGCCTGGCGTGACGCGCTGCTCTTGGCGCCGCCTACTCCTCCTTTTCGGCGGCTCCCCCGGCCTAGGAAGGGAGGGGGGGCGCTGAAAAGGAGGAGTAGGCGGTGCCAAGAGCAGCGCGTCACGCCAGGCCTGTGACGCGCTGCTCTTGGCGCCGCCTTCTGCCCTTTTCGGCGGCTTTAGGAGGGGCGGGGCCTGGGGGGGCGGGGCCTGGGGCGGGGCCGAGTGGCCCCGCAGGTCATCAGTGACCTCTTATCCGGCCCTGGACCCGCCAGAAGTTGGACAGCACTGATCTACACGCAGTATTCGCCAATACATCACACAGTCCTAGACACTTGGGAAGTGTCCGACGTGTGAGCCAATACAACAGCTAGCAGAGTGTCTGCTGTGGCGTCATCTTGTTGTGTTTCAAATAACAACAACAACAACTTTATTTATAACCTGCTCTGTCTCTCAGAGGGGACTCAGAACAGTTTCCAAACAAAGTGGCAAACATTCATTGCCATAATAAAGACTGAACAAGATACAAGCGAAATCAAACAATAATAATAATGTCATTAATGATGCTAGTTTTTACAACTTTAATCCAGTTTTCAGTTGCAGCTGGTTAACTTAATTGGTTCTTCTTGAATTTCTAGTAAACCATACCGAGTACCTTGATCATGGACTTTGTGTGGCATTGATACCAAACATGCACACAGCAGCTCACAAGCCCCTCTTGGATTAAGGTGTTTGGGTAATGCAGTCATTCAGAATCTGTTACATAAGTGTCTTCAGTTCCCATATTTGGGTGGATTGATTATATTGATATGTTGAAATAGAAAAAAAAAGAATTTGAAATCAGAAGCCAGGCAGTTCCCCCGATAGTATTCCTGCACTCTGCAGGGGAGAATGGAAATAAACAAATTGTTACATAGCTATGCTTGCATTTACATTAATACACCATGGGTATTTATAACTGCTGTATCAGTCATGTTGTCATGCTACATAAATATCTTTATCACACAATAATCTGGAACCAAGTATTCCTCTATGACATTAACATTCTTACTGGGAATTGCCATTAGACCGCATGGGAGATCGCTGTCAAGAAAGTGTAAGAAGGCTTTCTTCAAATTTTTTTTCTGAACTACAGGACACTGATTTCTAAAGCATAAATGACACTGAATCTTGGCTAAGACTTTTAAAATCAATTATGGGAAATCACATATCAACCTGTTATTTTAATCCTAAATGTCATAATGTAGTGCCTGTTATGTCCTTTGAAATATGACCCAAGTGGTGATGAAAAGAATATTTGCTGCTATTTACTTCCCAACTGATAAACACATTTTGGATAAATACACTCAGGAAACCTGATATAGACACAAAACACAGGAGCAAAGATTTGCTCAGATTTAGCTTGGTATTTACACATCCTGAAATATTTTAAGGAAAGCATTCTGTGTAAAAATACACTTGTTTGCACAACAAACATGGATCTTAGCACAAAACCCCACAATTCTTCTGTATACATACCAGTAAATTGTTTTCATTTTTATGCTGTTATTTTTGTGCAACTCCCCTCCTCTCTTGTATTATTCTGCACATGATAATTTTATGAAGCAATTCAAAATGTGCAAAAATGTTAACATTTCTTTTGCAAGTGAAAACAAAACTGAAAATTAATTCCTCCTTGCATGTGAGGATGAACTAGTTTAAAATTTAGATATCTAGATATAAATCTTCATTTGTGTGAACACTGTATTGCTTTCCTGTGTTCTCAGTTCAAGCTTTTGAGAGTGTCATTAAAATTTGGGCAAGTTGAAAAATTAAATACAGCAGAGTCTCGCTTATACAATATCAACGGGCCAGCAGAACATAAGCAAACATGTTGGATAATAAGGAGGGATTAAGGAAAATCTATTAAACGTCAAATTACGTTACGATTTTACAAATTAAGCACCAAAATATCATGTTTTACAAGGGTTATCAATCTTCAATATTAGGCTTTTCCTTTTTTTGCCATGAATTCAAAAACACTCAGTTGTTTGATAGACATTTAGGCATCTTCCGGAGTTAGGTGGATGAAATGAAACTAAAAACAACTAACAGTACTTTAAGTCTCAGAACATCAGCACAAGCTAGCAAAAAATGCACAGTAAGACAGCTGTGTTTCGAATGAGTCACGACTACTTTCATACCTTCCTTTTATACCCTAATGCAGGGGTGCCCACACTTTTTCAGCATGCGAGCTACTTATATTAAAACCAAGTCAGAAAGATCTACCTACCTCCTCAAGGCTGGAAAGGGGCGGGGCGGGGCTTGGCCAGAGGGGGCGGAGCCAGGCCGCACCAAGCCCCGCCCCTTTCATCTGGCTTTGGCGCCAAGCCCTGCCCCCCTGTGGCTTCCACTTTACCAGCAGTTTCTCCAGGCTTGAGGATGGCAATGCCAAGCCAGCCTTGTGCTAGCTATGCCACCACTGGCTTGGCATTGCCATCCTCAAGCCTGGAGAAGCTGCTGGGAGCTCCAAAGCCAGAGGGGAGGGGGCAGGGCTTGGCGCCACAGCCTGGCTCTGCCCCCCTGTGGCTTCCACTTTACCAGCAGTTTCTCCAGGCTTGAGGATGGCAATGCCAAGCCAGTGGTGGCATAGCTAGCACAAGGCTGGCTTGGCCATGCCCTCTTCAAACCTGGAGCAGCTGCTGGGAGTGCCGAAGCTGGGGAGGGGGCGGGGTTTGGTGCGGCCTGGCTACGCCCCCCTCTGAGAAGTGCCCCATCCAGCTGGGATCGACCTCCTTCGGTCCCGGGATCGACTGGTCGATCACGATCGACTTCCTGGGCAGACCTGCCCTAATGGGAGGAGCAAGAAGGCAGATGGAAGAGAGCTCTGAAAGGGGGAAGAGCAAGAGGGCTGTGACATGAATATTTTCAGGTGTTTTTGAAATAATATTTCAAAAACTATTAAGGAGTATTAGATGGGGTAAAAAACAAATAAAACCACATACTAAAATCTATAATTGTGTTCAAATGTTATGAAAAAATATTGATTACAATCAGAGGTGCAGCATTTTGAATGATCTTATATACACACACACACACACACACACACACACACACTAGCTGTACCCGGCACGCGTTGCTGTGCCCTATTTAGGAGATGCGAGAAAGTCTGAGTATGTACAGTAAGGGTTGGAATTGATGTTACTTATGGTCTTGGTGGGGTCATGGCTGTGTTGTTGTGGGTTGTTCTGGTGGGTGGGATGTTGAAGTCCTGGGGAGTTGTCGGTGTGTGGTGTTGCTGGCGTTCTGCAGAGCTTGTGGATATGCAATGTTTTTTGTCTTTCCGTCTGCTGTGTTGATGGAAAGGTTCTGTGGTTTCCCAACTCTGGATTTGAAAAAAGAAACTGTGTTTCTGTTCTGGCATTTGTTCTGCCCTTTTTTGTTTGATGTATGTAGTGTTGCGAGTGTATCGTCCGATGCTGTTCTTTTTAGAAGGCATGGCTTGTCTTTTGGGTCAGTTTCTGCCTGTTTGGAAGGAAGGAATGGCATACAAATGGGTTGAGCAGTAGACGCAAGGTTGTGTTATGTGCGTATTGTGTTGTGTGTAGGTATTACTTTTGGTGAGGTGTGTGTGTGGTGGAATTGTGGGTGGTAGTATGTTGTCGAATGCTTGTGTGGGTGGGGTGTTTTGGGTGTTTGTGTGTGTTTGTAGAGTATCAGTGTAGTGTTGTGTTTGGAGTATAGGTGGAGTTTGTTTTTGTTTGAGGTGGTGGTAGGTGTTGGGTCCCGTAAGTTTGGGGGGATGGGTTGTGATAGGAAGTTGTGTTGTGTTGTGTGGGTAGGAATTGCTGGAGAATTGCTCCCTCATAGAGTTTGGTTTTGACAGTTTAATCACTCAGCATTCTATCCTAGCCTTGGCTGGCTGTGCCCAGCATTACAATGGTTACTCAGCCTCCCTGCATTCTGTGTGGGCCGATGTTGGCCAATGGGCTTAGCTGGCTGCCGCAGAGGATGCTGGGAAATGTAGGTTTTTGTATCGTTGTTTTGGGGGCCTTCTAGGTTTTGGGGGGAAAAGTTTCTTTGCTAAAAACCTTCCTTGTTTGAGGCCTATTTTTGTTGGCAAGTTTGGTGTCTCTGCCTTGGAAGGTTTCTCTGTCTCTGTCAGTCGTTCGACGACGGGACCTCCTTTATATAATAGATATTCACTTGAAACTGGAATATCTAAAAATTAAGATATTTGACCCACATACTGTATATTCTTAGATTTTAGAGACTACATAAAATGTCTTCAACCTGATACCTAGTTACTAAAAATATTTGATAGTTTAAGAAAATTAAAGTATAAAGTTTTAAAGCAAGCACAAATTGTCATAATTGTTATATACCTGGAAACATCATAAATATAAGTTGATCTTATGGAATTTAACCTGGAAAGATCTATTCTGATGTCTGTTTCTGTGGATTATGTCATCTTTAAGTCAAAATTGTTGATTTAACATCTATGACATCAAAACTTGGTTGCTTCTACTATGTCATCTATTGCTACTATTGCAATGCCAGTTGGCAGAAAGGTAGGCAATGATCGTGTGAATAAATTCTCGAAATTTGGTTGAGATAGTGCTTGCAATTCTGGAGGAACTCTATTTTTTTGCTTCTCATGAGGATTTGGTTAACCAGTTAAAATTAATGTGTAAACCAGGGTTTTAAAAAAATATTATTTAACCTTGGCTCTGGGCTTGGTCTCTAGGTTTGGACAATCATGCAAATGCTTCCATATTTAGAGGGTAATGTAATTTTTTGTTAAAACATTTGTAATGGTTAGGGGAGAAGAGGTAATAATTCCTCACCTGGTGCAGTGGGTTAAACATCTGAGCTGCTGAATTTGCTGACTGGAAGGTCAGTGGTTCGAATCCACAGGGCGGAGTGAGCTCCTATGGGTAACGCTTCGATAGGAAGGTATTGGCCCTCCATACAGTCATGCTGGCCACATGACCTAGGAGATGTCTATGGACAATGCCGTCTCTTTGGTTTATAAATGGAGATAAGCCCCCCCCCCCCCCGGAGTGGGACTTGACTAGACCTAATGTGAAGGGGAAATCTTTAATTTACCTTATGGGCTTGGTGCTTTGGTTTGAACAATCATACAAATGTTTATGTAATTAGAGGCCAATATAAGTTTTGGATAAAACACAGTTTGGGGGAGAAGAAGTGAAAATTCTCCACCTGAACATAATAATTTAGTGTACCTGATTTTGCTATTAACATTGTTGTGTGTATGCTGGTAGAAAAAGTGATGAGAAAACTGAAGCAAAATTCATCCCCCCCCCCCCGCGCCCGTAACACCCTGTAAGTTTGTAAAAGCAAAGACCACATATGATGTTTTGTGGCCACCCGAGACCAAAAAATGTCATGTAGAAAAGCCAAATACTTAAAGAAACCAAACACTATGTTTCAAGCATACTTTATGGAGGTGCTTGTCATTTTTGGTGCAAGATAACACCTTCAGAAACAAGTAATTTGTAGCAGGCAAACCGGCAACATCCTGGATAAAAAGGGAAATATCAAGTAAATTGATAGGTGGAAACAGAGCACCACTGTGGGAACTATTAATATTGAGCAATTGGATAAGTATTACTCTATGACTGTCTTCCTCTTTTGGCAAAGAGAAACAAATTTATTTGCCAAGTCCAACATGCTGCCTGAGTAGACATTGCTCCTGTGTGCCAAATGCTACTCTTTCATAAAAGGAAATTTAGGGCATGCAGGGATAAAAGCTGGGTGGAGGTTAAGCCAAAAAGCTGTGGTTGTTTTGCAGCTTTGAAAATATATTGCATGTTGTGAATGTAGTTCAGTTTCAAAGATGTTTATTAGGCATAACTTGCAGTTTATTTGGCCAAACGGACAATATATCTGTTAGTATCACCCAAGAGTCTTGTAACGTTTAAAAGAGTGTTTAAAAAGTTAGTCTATTGTTCACTTCCTAATGAACAAACACTGCTTCTGTTTAATCCTGGTGGGTTTTTTTACATCTTCAGTAATGGGAAAATATATCCTCAAGTATATAATTCCTGCATGGGTGAGGATGGAAGTAAGGATGAAAGAAAAATCATTGGACACATCCAACGTGAGTGCTGTGTTGGTTTCATGATGTATTTTATGTGCCCACAAATCATTCTGTGTTCTTGATGTCAGAGGAAAAGTTGACCTGGTGGTTGCAGAGACCCTGGAATGTTTATGGCCTTTATCATTGTTGTGACATTTATTTTATTTATTTATTTCAAATATTTATAACCCATCTTTCTCTACCCCTGAAGGGGGACTCAGGGCGGCTAACAAAAGGCAACAATTTGATGCCAATAAACAATCAATAAAAACAACAATACATCCTAAATACATTAAAATAGATTAAAACCAATTAAATATCAATGACTAAAACCCATAATCCGAGTTCCGCATTCATAAGTTGTCCAAGCCAATCCGCAGTCCATTTCCATAACCTTGTCATCATTATTGTCTGCCTGCTGCCCAACATCTAAGCAAATGCCTGGTCCCAAAGCCACGTCTTTAACTTTTTCCTAAAGGAAAGGAGGGAAGAGGTTGACATAAAGCATAAAGCAACATTACTCATAGGGGAGGTCTCAAAGTTATGTTTTTGTAACTTTTAACACAATAAGGGTTATCATAATTGATGTTTAGAAGTTAGGAAACGTTTGCCGGGGGCATTACCGTTGGAACATTTGTAAGGAAGAATGGATGTATAGGACGGAGGACTCCTGATTCTTTTTATAAACTAAGAACAACAGATTTCAATTCCTTTTCCCCCAATAGTGCATGACTCTATCAAGAGTCCTGGGAAAGCCCAAAAGTTTTCAGGCATTCGAGAGGAAAGACAAATCTTTTGCAGAAAGCAGGGGAAAGTGTTCTAAACCAGTCCATTGAAACTTGGTGGTCATGAAAGCATGATTTGACTGTACCAGGATGTGGCTATCTCTTTTTGTCTCTTTTCATCATTCTTGTCTATTCAACAATTGGAGAGATTCCTACTCCTGCTTTACAAATATATTCCTAGTTTGTTCTATAATCCTAGAATCCCTACCTTTCAGTAGGGGGGAAGTCACACAGGGCATTTTCTGTGAACACAATCCATAAAACTGCAGAAACATTCCACTGGCTAAAAGCTGAAAAGGTATTTCGTGGGCAACAGCCTATTGTTGTACAGTAAATCCATGTTGAAATTCTCTAGTGAGTGAAACTCAGAGGCAATGGTGAAAAATACCTTAGTGATATCTTAAGTGGCTCTCTGGATTATGCTTGCAAATCCAATTACTAATGTTAAACAGTATTGTTTTATAAGAAACAGAAGCAAAGAAACAAACAGACAAAAAGCCTTAGGTTTGTAGGAAATTTGAAAATTAACTCATCTAACTATGTGTTCATAGGAGAATGGCATCATTATCTCTATTATCTGCTTTCTTTGTAAGATAGCATACCTGAGATGAGAACCAGCTTGAGTGTTGGGCTTAAACTCTGGAATCAGAGTCACACTCTCCTAACCCCAGAGGAAAGCAATAACAAACTTCCTCTGAACAAATCTTGGCAAGAAACCCCATGATAGATTCACCTTGGGGCTGCTGTGAGTCAGAAATGACTTCAAGGCACACAGTAACACATCGTTGGAATTTTAAGAATGTACTTTATGTGCATCTTAATGTGGTTTGTCATGGATTTCTGAAAATATTTATTTCGGTTCTTTCCCATTATCCAGGCAGAGGCTACTAGAGGGCGCTAGAGAGAAAAAGATACTTCATTTGGGGTTGGGGAGTGGAAGGAGGGAAACCATTCCCCCTTTTTTTGCTGGTTAGTTCCCCACCCTCCTCCCCATATCATAAAGGAGGGTTGTTTCCACAATGGGGACATGGGTGCAGGGAAATTTTTTGAAAATAGGGGAAATGGGTTTACTCCTTCAACCCACCATCCACCCCCATATAATGAAGTATCCTTCTCTCTCTAGCAGCTTGTAGTATCCTCCGCCTGGATAATGGAACAGTACCCTTATTTCTTATTGCAGATATTTCATGCAGTTTTCATTCTAAGAAATGGACATCATAGATTTTGTCCAAATTTTCCTTGTGCCTGGGTTAAAATTGATTAGTATCTTATTTATTTACTACATTTATATCCTGTCCTTCTCACCCCAGCAGGGGGATGAGAAAAAAAATCCACTTAAAATCTGGTTGCTGCCTCCTGCAGAATTCTGGGGTTTGTAGTTTAGGGAGGCGCCTTTAACAGCTTCACTAAACTACAAACCCCAGAATTCTGCAGGAGGCAGCAACCAGATTTTAAGTGGATTTTTTTTCTCATCCCCCTGTTGGGGTGAGAAGGACGGGATATAAATGTAGTGTGATGAAGGTGGTCAGAGTGGCTTCATAGAAAGACGGCAAATCTTGGGGCTTGAGGCTGGGAGGGAGTTGAATTTTCCTGATTTTGCAGCAGTTTGAACCGGACTTTTCCACTGTGCCACATTTCCAGTCCCTTGGCCCTTCTGTTTAGATCAGCTTGTGCTGTAGCAACTTCTAGCAGGGCTGCCTATGAAGAAAAGAGCTCTTCCTTGATCAGCAGTGCCATTGCTTTACACCAAGGTGAAGATGACATACAGGTTCTGCTTCTTACCCATTAATGGTTACAAGCTGTTTTGTGTGTGTTGACTATCCAAAGGGACATAAGACAAAATTGGGAGTTAAACTGAGCTCTCCACAGTTTTTACTCCCTTTGCTTCTTTTTGGATTCAAAGCATTGCTGAGAGAGAAAAAAAGAGTTCAGGGAACAGTCTGTAATGGGAGTGTACAGCACAGAAAGCATCCACTCTCTTAACTCATGCATCCCTTTTGATGTTAAAATTAGGCACACATGTCCTGCTTTATATATGAATGGAGAAGACATGTGAACCAGAAACATTGCTGCCACCAGTATGTCTAATTTACCCTCCAGGACATCTAGAAAGTTAGAAAACCTTTCACTCTCCTCCACCAGAATCCTCAGTAATGGTTCGTTTCTGCCTGTGAAGTGAGGATGGGGCACGTTGCTTCCTGGAAACTGGAGCAGCAAAAGGCTCCAAGCTGTGATGCTTCAATCCTTTATCAGCTTAAATGAGGAATGGCACTTGGTTAAAACTTTCACCTTGTTCAAAAGAGATTACTTCCATTAAGGAAAGCAGTGATTTATTGTTTTTCTCTACCACACCGTAATGTAACTGTACTTCTCAAGCCTTTGTCTTCTACTGTGATAAAGCATTTGTGTAAGATGAATGACCCCCACTGGTCATGTGGACTTCCTTCCCTTGGGTGTCATGTCATTCCTCCACTTAAAATGATAGCAGTGGAATTATTTGAGACAGGCAGCCTTTATAAATGATTTTCATACAGAGAAATTGCCTTGATCTGACAAGTGAGTTTCATTGGCTAAGGTGTTCTCATCACTATTACAAACTTAAGGCAGGTAAAATTGCTGAAGTTGTTATTCACCTGAGTCATGGCAAATCTTCCAAATGATTTTGTCCTAGTGTATCATGATCAAGCCTTTTTCTGTTTAATATAAAACCTATAATATCTGACTTCAGTTTTCATCTGAAAAATATCACTAATGTCCCTGAAATACTATTGCCTGTTTTAATCTGATGGCATGGAATTGCTAAATATTCTTTGAATTTCATAACAGGCAAAATGTATTGTGATGAAACATACAGCCCTCTTTCAAGTATGTTTCTAATATTAGGAAGACTGTTCTGTTTGTAATTTTTTTATCCTAAAATTTCTCAAACTGAGGTAGAATCCTACCAAATTGGTTCAAATGTAGCTTTGGGCAGCATTTCAGTTGGCACTTCTATACTGACACTGTAATCCAGTATGGAACTGGTTCAGGATGAACTCGTTTCATTGTGCTTGACCTGTGTGTGCGTGTCTACAATGCACTTAATATTTTGTGTTGCTGGTTTTCACCATTGATCTGGGATATCTGCTGCAGTGCATTTTTGACAACCCAGACTTCGTTGGGACTTTAAAAAATGTATTTAATACTCTTAGATGCACTCTACAGTAGACATTGGCAGTGTGTGATTTGTGGCTTCAAACTTAATTATATGGTCAGTATATAATGCCCCAGTGACTTCTTTAGTTAAAAGCTACAGGAAATGAAGTTTCTAATAAGATGGGTTCCTGTATTGAAAAAGAACAGGCTTGCATTCTTCCCAGAATCATTCTTCTTATTGTGTTTTTAAGTAGCAGCAAAGGCAGATCCGGACTAAGGTAATTTTCAATGGTAAGCAAAAAAGAAATTTGGTGCCCTCCCCCCAACAACAATGCCTACCCCTCCTCCTCTCCGGTCTCATGTGGTGAGCCTCCTCGCACTGCTGCTCTTGCCTCCTTGCGCCACACCAAATGTGCATGCGCGGAACCATACATGAGGCTGGAGACTGAGGAGGAGGGTCATGTTGCTGGAGGCTCTGCCTGCCATTAACGCTCCTCCTCTTCGGCCTGGTGTATGGCGAGTTGTGGCTACCCTCCGGCCTGCTCACTCCACACAAAATGCGCATGCGCAGAAGTTCCGGCGTGCGCATTTGGTGCGAGGCGAGCAGGCCGGAGCAGAGACACAACTCGCTGTACATGAGGCTGAAGAGGAGGAGCGTTTGGCAGCCAGAGGCCAAACACTCCTCTTCAGCCTCGTGTACGGTGCGTGGTGGCTCTGTTCTGGCCTGCTTGCGCCGCACCAAATGTGCATGTGAGGAACCTGGCAGGCGGATACGTCCCTGAACATGTGGTGCCCTACGCGGCTGTGTAGTTCACGGAATGTAAAATCCGCCCCTGAGCAAAGGAGTGGAAAATCATTCCATAAAGAGAAAAGTAACATTGTTAAAGGTCAAAAGGAGTTAGGAATGACACAGTGCAAGAAACTGCTATTGGCATTTTACTGACATGCTGATGTTGCCACCATTATATTAGAAAGTATTAGGCCATTAATTTGAATGATAGGTATTGATTCACACAAAGAATGACGACGATGCAATGGAAACTGATTTCAACATGACGCTGAGGCTGCAATTGTATGTTTTTACTTGTTAAATTGTTATTATATGTGTTATGTTTTTGTGGGGAAGGGTTTGTCTTGTTGCTGTGTTATATTGAGGGCAGAGACTGCCTGTGTAAACCGTCCCGAGTCGCCTTCGGGCTGAGAGGGGTGGTATAGAAACGTGACAAATAAATAAATAAGAAAACTGTTCAGTTTCAAAAGCTTTTAAAAAGTATGATCTCTGGTGAATTACTCAGGAAGTTTGGGAGTATTGTGATCAAATTGGAGCTGGAATATGTGTGACCATCAAGCTCAGGTCAGCTTTAATCCTTTTAAAGAAATATGTAGATATGCATTACAGATAATGAACCAGAGGAGCCTAGAGGATTTGGGCTAGAAAAACAAACTTGGGGACTGTATACACCCTTAGTGCTCTACTTTGCCTACCCCAGGCATAGGGGGATGCAAGGCAGGCCACGTGGCAAATTAGTTCTCTCCTCTGTCACCTTGTTGTACCACACAACATCTACAACCTGAGGCTCCTGTCTCTCATTATCTCATGATAGGACCAACCCTATCTGTGTGCGACTATGGACCTTAGTCCAGAAGAGATCCAACTGAACATCCAGTTGGCCAAAACAGAACATGTAATAAAACTGGATGCTTACATTTTTTTCCGGATTATGACTCCTGCTTTAGTCTGCATATTTAGTTTTGCTATTGCTACTACCCACTTTGTTCCCTTTCTCTCTCCATTTGTCCCACTTTTTGTGCTTCTTTCCACCCAGATTTGCCTCAGGGCCCTTCCACACAGCCCTATAACCCAGAATATCAAGGCAGAAAATCCCACAATATCTGCTTTGAACTGGGTTATCTGGAAGCCCTTCCACACAGCCCTATATCCCAGAATATCAAGGCAGAAAATCCCATATTATCTGAGTGTGTACTCCAATAACCTATTTCAAAGCAGATATTGTGGGCTTTTCTGCCTTGATATTCTGGGATATAGGGCTGTGTGGAAGGGCCCCGAATCCCCACTTACATATATTCCTGATCAAAGCATAAAATTGGTTCAAAGGTGACGTATGATTTCTAAAAGAGTGTCTGTACACACAGGGCCTGCTTGTATGCTCTTCCTTGCCTTTGGAACAGTTGGTTTTATTTTAGAGCAGCTGTAGTAAGCTCCCTTCTCTATGCTAAAAGCAACTGCAGTTAGCCTTGTCATGAATTCTCATTTACTTCTAACAGTTTCTTAGATGTAATGTTTTAGTTATATGCAAATGTGTATGTGTACACACCTCCTTAGACATCCTGTGCCAGGAACTGGGACTCACTAGCCATTGTACTTATTGTAAAATCAAATTTTAGTATTGACATTGCAGAAATAAAAACACACATCAGGAGTTTTTCAAAATCATTTTTTAAAGTCTCACTATGCTTTTGCCTTGTTTTGCCTTTAAATGGGCCATCTGCACTGAATGTTGATTTATTTCCATGATGGGAGGGGTAAGTGTACAGGTTGGAAAACCTAGGAGAAAGGCAGCAGATCGAGTTTTGCAGCTCCAGATTTCCCCAGGCGTAGCTTCTGATAAAAATGGAAGTGTCATTCATTGCTGAAATTTGCACACTGTCCTTACGGCTGCTTACTCCCACTCACGCCAGATGCCAGATCTCCCTCTCTTCCCTCCCTTCTCCACTCTGATGCCAGTGTTTACATGTAATGCTGAGGGAACCTCAAATGGACTGAGGCAGATCCTTACTATGCAGAGGGAATCACTGCTATTCCTTCCAATAATATACAAGGAGACCTTCGGCCTTAGACTTTTGGGGTCCCCTGATATTGGCGCAAATAACATTGAAGAGAATTGATGAGCATGTAGCAGAAACAAAAGCAAAAAGGAAGAAGAGCTCCACCTGCTGATAGATGGTCACATGCTTATTTCTTATTTATTTCAAAAGTCTAATGTGTTTTTGCTTGAGTAAAAATCAGCCTTTTTCAGGGGCCACACTAGCAAATACATATATAATTCCACTAAAGATTTAAAGTACAACACAAAATTAGTTATGTTACTTAAAAACATTATGTATATATAATGTCATGTAGTCAGGAGAAAAAGAAGCAAAGGTTTCCATTGGAATTGGTCAGAAAGACACGTGATGCAATTATCCTGACTATGGGATTATATTTAAATCATGAACTCTAGTCTCTAGTTCTTTTTGTTTAATGGTCCAATTGTATAGAGTCTGTCCTATACAACACCACATATTTCTGTTTAAAGGTGTCTGGATGCTATTTGACAGGTAGAATTATGCAATTAATATGTTTTTTAAAGATTGCGACTAATTTTGTGTTCTTTATGATATGCTTAATGGAGCTAGTGTGGCCTCTGAAGAAGGCCCACTTTGACAGAGCTCCCCAAATGTTGAGAATTTTAAAGAAATAAGAAATGAACAAGTGGGGCGCTGACTTCCTTTTTTTTGGCTTTTCCTCCCAATTGTTTTGTATCTGTATGCTAACACAACAAAAGAGTTTCACATGCATGTCTGCTTTTTCAAATTTTGCACAAGAAGAAATCTCCTTGCCTAAGTAGTTACTTGGCAATACAACACTTTACATCCAGCTTCCCAGCTCACCTCTACCCCCTGATCCAGCCGCCACTGTTTCGACCCATGCTGTGCAGGGAAAACCCTCTTGTGCTACTGCTGAGCAAGTTACTGTAGTTAGTTCCACAAGGAGCCCACACTCAGTATATGCATACTAACAGGATTTTATTTTCAGCTAGCAATATGTAAAACCTCAACTGATAACTCCAAAAGATTCAAGGGGAGGTATCATGCCATCTCAGAATAACATAAGGACTTCTCTTATATAGATACTATACTTATTGGTGAAATGAATTAAACAGTCTCTCTTAGCAACTATAGCTTCACCAATGAGTGGATAAGCAAACGAAGGCCTGTGGAGCAATTGCCTTTCCAGCTCACTGATAGCATAACCCATGGAATAAAATTTCCCTTCTATTGTCACATAATTGTTTCACTGTCTCTACTTCTTGTTTTCTTGTTCCTCCTCTCTGCTAAGTGAGGGGCTTATCTCCCTATAGAGTTCTTGATGTGGGTGAATATGGGTATGCATATTTCACTAAGATTGTAAATAAAATAAAACAAGGAGAAGATTGTAATACTTATTTACAGCAGTTAATGTTTACATCAGTATCATATTGTATCGACCCACCTTACTGTCTCTGTTCATCTCTGTGCCTAAAATAGGCACAGATGGTAAAACTAATGGTTTTAATGGTAAAACTAACTGTAGACGTTTTGAAAATTTATCTGGGGTCTTACTTGCACTGTAAAGTCCCTCCATTGACATTTTTTCTCACTCTCTTACTTCAAGTTGATTGCATTATTAAAGTTGTCAGGTCCACTGGTTACCCAAATTGGATATTGCAACACTTGCCTACAAAGGGAATTGACCTTGGTTCTGTGCCCTCTCTTATAAACTTCTTTTTAAATCATCCTTTCTTTTTCTCTTCAACTTGTTGGTTGCATGAATTACTTGTTCTGTTATTAGAGATGTGCACAAATATTCAACTATATTTCCTGGTTGTCTAATGAAGGAGACAGATAAGCAGTGAGCGCCCATATCTTGAGTGACAGCCCATGCTGCATTAACCCTATGCATGTGCAAGGAATAAGATGATTGAACATTATTTTAAAGCAATGTAAACCCAAACTCCATAAAATATAAGAGGAATTATTTGAGATACAAATAACCAAGTTGGGGCAAATGGCATTCTGTTAATTTACACCTTTCCAGTTTGCTGAATACACTCCTAATTCTTTGGTTTGTTTCTTGGAGGATATTTAGCGGTTCTGGCATAAACAGGAATTTCTAAACCATACATTAATACCTGTGAATCATAGCTGAGCATAGTTGTCATTCCCATCTGTCCCATTATTTATGTGTAACAGTCCATGCATACAAATAGCATTACTCAAATAATGCTAACAATGTTAACAAT
Organism: Anolis apletophallus; assembly: GCA_030556195.1. Classification (NCBI taxonomy): domain Eukaryota; kingdom Metazoa; phylum Chordata; class Lepidosauria; order Squamata; family Anolidae; genus Anolis; species Anolis apletophallus. The sequence goes on along the minus strand of JARBWK010000004.1, from coordinate 138,393,375 downwards.
CATATAACAGAACAGCAGGGGCAAGGGAGGGGAGGGGGTTGTCATTTTTTGCCAAAAAGCGGATGCTTTGTCCTTTTCAAAGTGTGCAGTGTGATTCAATTTTTACTGGTTTGGTGGAGCAAGCATAACTCATAGATTCACTATGTAGTCTTCATGGAAGACCATTAGTTACAGTTTTCTCTGATTTGTATCCTATGCCCTCCCTTTTTCCCCCGTTATGAACTTACTACCCGGAGGCTCTGGTGGTGCAGTGGGTTAAACCGCTGAGCTGCTAAACTTGCTTACTGAAAGGTCGCAGGTTCGAATCTGGGGAGCGCCGTGAGGTCCCACTGTTAGCTCCAGCTTCTGCCAACCTAGCAGTTCGAAAATATGCAAATGTGAGATCAGTAGATACTGCTCTGGCAGGAAGGTAATGGTACTCCATGCAGTCATGCCAGCCACCTGATCATGGAGGTGTCTATAGTTAATTCTGGCTCTTTGGCTTACAAATGTAGATGAGCACCAACCCCCAGAGTCAGACACGACTGGACTTAATGTCAGGGGAAAACCTTTATGGACTTACTATGTTCTCTTTTAAGATACACTGAAAAGAGGCCCTTCTTGGACATCTTACTTGAGGGGCTTCCCTTTCAACTTGAGTCATCCACTTCATCATTGGTGGCTGGTGGCAGAGATATCAATGAATACACTGTGGGGCATAGTGGCTTTTTAAAACTTGGTTTTTACAAGTATTTTAATCTGTTTGTAAATAATGTTTTTATCTATTGTGTATTATCTTTCTTAATGCGCAGAGAGACAATAATGAATTAATTCTGACACATAAGTGCTGTAGGTCTTTGTGAATGTGAGTGGAGCTAGAGGAAAATGACAATCAGAATGTACTGGAAGTGCAGCTGCATTTCTAATTCTGGCCACTCACAATACAACCTTTGCCACTTTCTGTCAACATTGCCCTTTTGCATTCTACATAGGGCAAACAGGCCAGAACTACAGAAAATAAATTCAACACAAATATGACACTAGAAAAGATAGTATTCAGAATTAGTGGGGGAATGCTTCAATTCACCATGACACTCTGCCACTGACCTTGTGGAGCAAAAATAATAATAATTCAAAAGCAGATATTGGAATGGGTGACTGCTTTGTTACAATTCATTAAAAAGTTTAAAAGTTAATTTATTTCCTTCATTTCTACCCCACCCTTCTCCCACAAGGGGACTCAGGGCGGCTAGTTCTAGTTCATTAGGAAATCGATTTGTATCACATAAAAGATTGATTTCTATCTTTTGCAAGGTCATCCCATGGTCTTAAGATTTCCAGGATAAATTTGAGACCTGAGGACTTGGTGATGACATGGGATAGGGTCTGATGAAATCATTAAATGTTATGCATCAAGCAGTACTCACAGTTGCTCCCAGTTCATCATGAAGACAAATACACATTAACATATTTTCGTAACTGTCACAGAAATTTAAATTTGTTATTGTGACTTCATGATGCTTATGGAGACTCAAATGCGACCCAATTATGAGTTTTCTTTGCAAAAATTGATCAGAGTGGGTTTGCCTTTTGCCTATCTTTGTGGCCCACCCAAGGTCATCTAGTGTGTTTCCATGGCTGAGCAGGAATTTAAACCCCAGGTCTGCAGGAATCATAGTCTAATGCTCAAACCACTAAACTGTATGAGCTGCTTAATTTAAATCAAAGTACAAAGTACAGCAACACACCAGTCATCAATAAGAAAGTTCTTCAGACTCTTCAATCACAGTTTCATACAGTATTATCAATGCATCTGCACCATAGGTCATTCTCATATTTTTCATTTTATTTTTAGCTCTTTTGCTAGTGATCTGTAGCATGAAATGTGCCCTTTTCACTGCTCTTAAACAGCAAGCTAGCATTTTCATTGAACAATCTACAGCAACCCCCCTAGCTGGTTAGTCACCATCAGTTCAGGTCCTATCAGTGTATAGCTGTGATTCCTTCCCCAAACATTCAGAGATTTCTAGATGATTTCAGATTGGTGAAGATACTCAGAGCCGGATGGCTGAGCAGGGATTCAAACCTTGGGTCTTCAAGAGTTATACAAACTGATATTCGTGTCCTAGGATGTTGTCAGGATGCTTCCTCCTTTGAGCCCCCATGCCATGCATCACGTGACACACAGAATGCTTCCCTGGAGAAAGCGTTCTGACAGTGTGGCAGGATGCTTCCCTAGGAACATGGGAGGCTTCCTGTGTTCCTTTCAAAAGAGTGGGGCCAATGCGGGGGAAAGCCACCCAGTGACACTTCCCTACATGGGAAGTGGAAGCATTGCTGCAAGTGAGGTGGGGTGCTGGGTGCCAGGATTTCCCCATGGTTTCATCTACCCTCATCTGAAAAAATACTCGTATGTACTCTCTAGAATTTATACTAATACCTGATGGAAGGCATTCATTTCAATAGGGTTCATGTTTACTCATGGTTTTCTGTTTCTGTTTCAAGTTCAGGAACATATCCTTTATGGGGTTTTTTTAACTGTGGAAAAGGTGGAAACCACAAATATCGTGTTGCTGCAATTATAACAAAGGATCAAAGAGGCAGAGCCCCACCACCACCACCATCACACAAACACTCATTTGAGTCACAAGCAGGCAGTATTGTTACTCTTCTTGGTTTTATATCATTCTTCTCACATCTCAAATAATCCTCTCCTGCCATGACCTTCCTAATCCAGTGCTCTCTTGCCCATTCTTCCTTGTCATGTTATGTTTGGGCGTGGTCAGTTTGAAAACAAAATTAGCCATCCAAAAATAATGCAATGCTTTCTGCATTATCAGTTGACTTCCCAGGCAAGCAAGAGTATGTTTATTTTTGAATTAAGCTTATTATTATTTGAAACAGCAATGGTAAAGACCAGAGTTAAGTAATCATGGACCATCATCAGTTGGATAAAAAAGTGAACCTTCTCCATCTTTTAGAAACTTTCCTTGTAAATAAAATAGCTGTGCTTGGGATTGGCAGCCAGTTGTGAATAGAAAAAAGATGACACATGTCAATTATAAATCAGTGTGATATAACTGCAATATTAAGACATATTAATAGGATTCATATTTCTAAATAATATTTTATCTTTAATCTGGATCAATCTGATGTAATTGGATATAATGTGTTTGGTCTTTATTGTAAGAATAATGTAAACAGAGTGATAGATATGTCAAAAGAGGAAACACGGGGGGTCCTCAGTATCCACAGGGATTTCATTCTAGGACTGTGTGAATAACAAAAAAAATATGGATGCTGGAGTTCTTTTTCATAAAATGGTGTGTAACAGCAATCGTACAAAGACAGTCAGGGAGAGCAAATGCAAAAGGGCTGCCATGGTACTTATTGGAGGCAGGAGAGGCTCTCCTAGTCACAGGGCACTAGCGAGAAGGAGTAGAGGTGTCTCCATTTCTCCAGTACTTGGATGGAAAAGAAAAGAAAAGGCGGTAGTGAAGAGACATGAATGTGAAGCTGCAGAGATACACCAGGATCTGTGAAATGGCAGGAGGCATCTCTCTTTGTTGTCTCATTATCTCTCTACAGTCTTATGTCTCCTTGATCTCCAGATCCTGAGCTTGGGGATACACTGTGATCTGGAGGGCATCATAAGAACATAAGAACATAAGAAGAGCCATGCTGAATCGGGCCTCAGCCCATCTAGTCCAGCATTCTGTGTCACACAGTGGCCCACTAGTTGTACACGGGGATCTCTAGCAGAAAAGGAGGGCAAAACCCTCACCTGCTCCCGACCCCCCACAACCAGTACCTGGGGAAAATCCTGCCTGCCTCCATCAACACAGAGGTGGCACTTGGATGTCCATTTCAGTAGCTACTGATTCCCTTGAGGAAATGTTGGAGAAGTTGGTATGATTAGTCTGCCTAAGAGAAAATGGATACAAACTCTCATCAAATAACTTGAAATTGTGTTTTATAGAAGAGGACAAACATTTGTTGTCTCCTAGAACCAGGGTATGGCCTTAATCACAGATGGAGAAGTTTGCTAATAGCATCAGCTGCAGGGGCTAGATTTCCAATGGTTAGAGATGCTTTGGCTCTCAGGTTCTTGAAGCGTACAATGGATTAATTTCAGATGTCTAGCATCCTTCTGGATTTTTGATTCTGTTCTCTTTTTATGCTCATTTGCTAATCTTCAGTTATGTGACAAAGGTGGGGCAGATCTATTAGTTCCAATTTCTTGCAAACCCCCAGTTCTGTTCTATAATGATTTTTCCTTGTGCTGAACAGTGGGATTCAGGTGTTGTTATAGAGCTTGGCCACAAAAGTTGTTAGGAGGATGGCAGAGTGTTTGCATTAGAAATATGACTTATTCGAGAGCAAACTAGTCAACAATTTTCCTTCCAGTCATTCAACAAGCCTCCCACACAGGACATAAAATTGGTACTGTGTGTGCGATTTTAACACACGCTACCAGGCTATTTAAGGAAAATTACAAATTTGAGTTAGCCAAATACATTCAAACTGGTAAACATTATACCTGCCTTGTAACCACAGTAAAACCACTATGGTCAACAATACATGGGTACATTTTGTTAGTTTATTTAGCTTGGGTTGTTTTAAAAAATAAACATACACGGACGCACGTACACACACACAAATAGATGCACTGAAAATCATTGAGGAGGTAAAAGTAGAATTACCAGACATGAACAACAAATAAATGGTTTTTTGGACCAAGAGTATTTTAATTCTACGTTTCGTAATTGTTCTCTTTCAACAAGTGAAACTTGGTCTGTAAAAATATGCACCATAATGCAAGTAGAAATGTCATCTTCCTCAAAAGACAGTGTAAAGAGGAAGTAGCTCTTCTGTCAGGCAGAACATTCTGCCTGACATTGGGTTTGGTGTATATTTTACCAGAATGGCATCTCTTTTAGCTTCATACTGTCAGCATACTTTGACTGCAAGAGTTTCTGGTTCTTTCCATTTTGGTTCCACCTGCCTCTGCACAGGTTTACTAGTCCTACCCGCCCAAGAAATAGTATATCAAGTTTCCCTCCCTCTTTCCCATCTTTATATCCTCCCCTCTAATTAATCACATGCCATATTTACTCTGATGCAACATTTCAGAAACCAATTTTCTCTATTTTCTACTAGTCTTTAAAAATATTATTTGAGAGTTACAGACATAGTCCTGTAACAGTACTATACCAGTTAAGCATTGGGATCATCAGGATCATTTTGTCTTAGTACTAATATTGCCTTTTTTCTTCATTGATCTATGTTGATTCCAGGTCCCCAAAACAATAACAGTTTACTTGTGGTGGCCATATTTTCTAGTTCTGAAATAGTAAAACACACAAAATATCACAGTGTCAAAGCAATTACAAAAATAAAAATACTCCTCCCCCCCCAAAAAAAACCCCAGTAAAAGGGATTGTGTAAAGAAAAAAAGATATTGCATACTATAGACAATATGTATAAAACAAGTAGTAGACATACTAATAATTAGTTAATATATAAATTGCAGTATGTTGAGAATCTGTAAATTTAAACAAACACAGACTTCTTCAGAAATTACTATGAGAGTTTCTGGTGAAGGAAATGGAGCTGTGGTCAGTGTCTGAGCAAACTTACTGAAACACTGGGATGTCCTTGGGGGTTTATTAGCCATATGGGACTGAGAAATACTTTTTAAGAAAGAAAAAGGGTGGACAAAAACCTTCAAAGACTCAAAGGATCTCACCTTCCCCATTGAAACAAGGGAAGGAACCATCAAGAACATTAAGATCCTCCAGAGAGGTCCTGCTCTCGGTCCCGCCGGCTTCGCAAGCGCGGCTGGTGGGGATGAGAGACAGGGCCTTCTCTGTGGTCGCCCCTCGGCTGTGGAACTCTCTACCAAGTGATGCTAGATCTGCCCCCTCTCTGTTGTCCTTGAGGAGGCTGGTGAAGACCTGGATGTGGAAGCAAGCCTTCTCAGAATAGGCTGAGATGGGCTACTGTCTGAATGTATGACCACGTTTACAGATTGAGTGGAATTGTTTTAATTGCGATGTGGTTTTATGCTGGGTTTTTATGTATTTTAATATGTTGTTGTAGTTGTTTTAAAATTGCATTGAATTTTTGCTGTTATGCCAGTCTGAGTCCCTCGATAGAGGTGAGAAGGTCAGGGTACAAAAGTTCTAAATAAATAAATAAATAAGGAGAGAGAGAAGGGGGAGACATTGTGTACCTCAGCGATGTTGTCATGCAAGCTGATGCGGAGAGAAGCAGCTTCAATTCATTTCTTTAAAAACTAATTATACAAAGTCTGAAAAAATGAACAAGAAAATGCCATTAAATCTGCTGTAAGCTTAACAACTTTGTGGACAGAAACATCTCTGAGAGGTAAGCAGTATTCTTTTTCTCTCCATTGCAAATTGTAGAGACAAAAAAGGGAACATTAAAAATTCAGTTAGTGGAACTATTCTTCAAGAATTTTCAAGGTCTGCCAGATGAAACTATCTGGTGAGAACAAAAGATGAAAGTGAATTAATTTGTTCAAGATTATGCTATGAGAACAGTGGGAATTAAAATTGTTTAACATACCTAAGAAATCAATGGCCATAACATTTTGAGACCACATGGAAGCTTTTGACTGATTCGAAACAGGAAAAAGACAGGAAATAACCATAGAGATGAACTATAGAGATAAAACCATAGTGAAAATCATATAAAAAACCACATAGAGCTTGAAATACAGAAAACAGGGAAACACTAAAATGGCTGTGAGCAACATCATATTAAAAGTGGCCAAAGGAGACATTATAACAAATCTTTGAAAATTAGACGTTTGTCTTTTTTAAAAAAGACTGCTTGACTACAGAATGACTGCAATGACAACAAGATCAAGATTCAAAGATCAGAAAGAAGCTTCCAGGACAGGATCTCTTCCACAAGAAGAAGATCCAATGAGGGAAATCTTGATCTAATTAAGAACCATTACAGATGGAATGAAAATTTTGAAGGTAAGGATTTACAAGAGAATTACATAGGCTGAAGATTATTTACATAAAGGCTAAGAAGAGACGAAGATATACAAGAGTTGACAGACCTAATGAGTGGTATTTTAATGCAGTAAGAACCGCAAAAACAGCAAATAAGGATATCTGAAGAGGCACAAAAGAATATGCAAATGTATTTCCAAAGGGATTTGAACCAAGTCCAAAGATTAGAATATTCGCAAAGAGAATAACCCATTGAGGTTGAAAGGAATTCTGGAATCTGTGCAGGAACTTAATATGGCAATAACCAAAGTTATGGATGGTACCCTTGGTAGTCCAGAGCAAGTGGCTGAAACTCAAATCAACAGGACGTTTAGGGTCCAATCCCAACCTGCAATAGGGAATAAACTTCCAAGAGATGTGATTGTGTTGTTTATAAGAAAGAAAGTACGAGACCAAGTTTTGCAAGCTCATACCAAAGATCCGATTAAAATAGGAAATATCATGATTGCAGTATTAGGAGAACTTCCTCCAGAAGGAGTGATGGTATCTTACAAAGGACAAATGTATTGGCTAACATCACTTATGAAGGCCCAGGATTTTTATGAGAAACACAAAGAAAAACGAAACCTAGATGGAGTAGAAAGATCAAAAGACCAAGAAGAAAGAAAACATTCAAGAAGGTAAGAAGAGATGGCAACCTCAATAGATCCTGGATAAGGAAAATGTTCAGTAACAACAATAGGTTACTCCACATGATGAAGAATTGGATGATCATCTACTATCTCAAGAAAGGGGTCCTAAAGGTGATTTCTTTAAATATAAATGGACTAAATTTTCCAAACAAGAGTAGAAGAGCTTTTCATTATTCGTGATTACTGGAAACAAGAAGAAATTCCACTCAAGATTTATGGATTACAAAAATAATCCATCTGGAAGAAATGGACAAATTAATTAAGTTTATACAATCACTATACCCTGCCAAATTTGAAGAAGAAATCTAATACTGCAATAAATACAGAGGGAAAAACTGACCAGACTTATACAATTGCAAGATCCTTCCAAATTTGAAGAAGAATAGCGCCCTTTTATTGAATATTTAAAAGAAGAAAAGAAAATAGATGTGTGTGATGGGCTCTGTGGCAAAAGGTGAAAGCAGGCGGTGCACGGCGAGCAAATTGCCTCATTCGATGAGGTCATCTTTATCCTCTTGCATGAGAATTGGAATATAAATTTACTATTTTATAATCTGTGAGCTGTTGTTCTGTTTTCTAGCTCTGGTAGGTTTCCAAAATTATATGAATGGTAGAGATGTTTGCCTTCAATTCACATTTCTTGCCAAGGTACAGTTGAGGAATGATAGTTCAGGTTGGCCCAATCAAATTAAGCAGTACATACTCCAGAAAAAAGTGGAACTTCACGTACAATTATATCCATGAGATGCAACAATTGAACTAACCCAATAATCTAACATTGATTTCTTACTGTGTGAAGCTTCCTAAGGCAATATCTCAGGTGAATTCTACTCCTCTGTCTAACCTAAGCAAGTTATTTCCAAGTGGTTAGCCCTGGTCATCCACTGAGCCAGCTGGCTCCCATCAGATGATGCCGGTGTGGCTCCATGTGTGAAGGAGGAAAGAGCTGGTGCATGCTCACACCATTGGAATGCATGGGGGGGAAGCAGTGTGCTCACGCTTCCCCCATTGGATTGCCCTCAGCTGGAGCCGGGCAATGCGGGGCGTGGGGTGCCGAGTTCCCCATGTCCCTCTATGAAGCAGAGTACTGCCAGCGACTGTGTGGCAGGTTCAATAGTCACAATTGATATATCCAACATAACTGTGTTTATCACATAGGAATTCCAGGACTGTCTGCAGTGTAGCTCAGAACAGCTAATGTAAGATTTGCATATCTCGGTTCAATAAAAACTATCTTTTATTAGTCATTCATTTTATAAAATTGATTTATTACTGTATTATACTGAAGAAAAATGGGTTTCAGCTATCAAATTAATCAGGCTATCTTCCCTAATAATCCTTAAATTTCCTGTGATTTTTCTCAGCAGGATTCATAAGTTGCAATTTTGTTACACATATCATGAAAGATCACTCTCTTGCAATGATAAACAACCACAGTATTTGATTTATTTTCTCCAGCTTGTGAACTTTCTAAATAGTTTTGCCTAAGTTTTAAGTGATATGGCCTGAAATAATAAGTCTCACATTGTCAAGTCTGCTTTTGTGAGATACAACCCTGTATAGGTTTATCTTAAAGTCACCACATGTTAGAAATGTCGTGAAGGTGCAAACAACAACAACAACAGGAGTAGGATTACAACTAGGTAAATCAATACATAATTATTTCATCCTATTTTTTTCATTTTAATATCATATTTACTAGAATTGTTGGATAAGAAGGAAATCAACAGTGAAGCTGCATTCAATATCATGGTTTGACTCAAAAGCCTTGCCACCAGAAAATTAAACTCAAAAATTGCATAAACTGTTAAAGTTAACCATGTTGCCTAGCCTTACTAGAGCTACAGTTTAGACTTGTATAAATAGAAACAGTTTCCATTTTTGTTACTTTTCTAATAGAAAATAGTTGTCTGTTTTGTTGCTGATCTCTTACAAAACGGTTTGACAACTATGCAACCCTATGCACAGGCAGACACACTTTCCCCCATTGTACAGATGAGGCTGAATAGAAAAAAAACAATATCTTAATCATAGCCACATTGAAAAAAGATTAAAATTTATACTTGCCCTTGGCTATTATGAGACCAAAGTCTACCGGTAGTTTTTCTTGGTTTCAGTCTTTTAAAATTTTAATTACAAAAAGACAAACACTTCCTTTTGTTTAGGTTCCAGAAGGCTGAGAAAACAATAGCAATAATCTATTTTTGACTGAGGGCATCATTAAAGGATTCATCCAACATAATTCATCATTACCTGCCCCTTACTTAAATGGCAGTTGAACAGATGTGAGAAATATTCTTTATGTGCACTATGTACTATGATAGATTATACACAGCCCAAGAACTGCTTCAACATTATTTTACAGCTGTCAAATTAACTTGCATTCTATTCTTATGAGCAAAACAAGCTTTCAACAATATCTTGTTTTACAGCATTACTCTGAAACTTCAGTTCCTCATTGGAGATCTGGCAGCTTTAAAGAGATTAAAGATCAAAGTGGGGGAGCCAGTCACGAGATTATAGATTTCCGTTACTTACGTTTCAATTTTTAATCAACTCCTACATTGTCTGGATTGCAGTACTGGTCAACATGAATCAATATTATTGAGCTGAGTAGCAGGAGCCCCTAGTATTTGTGAACATCCCAATACGTTTTACTGCATGAAGTAGTAAATAGGCATTGCCCGAAATCAAAGTACATTTTAATAATAAAGCATTTGTGTACCAGATACCTCGGCCAAAAGTAGATCAGCGCAATTGTAACACCCTTAGCCATGATCTTTCCCTCCTTTGAATCGCTTTACTTTTAATGCTCCTTTCAATGTGCTGCTCTCTCTCTAGTGGAGTGTAACAGGAATCCACCGCTTCCTATCTCTGGTGTTAGGCATTTCTATGCACATGCAATGGAGTGGAGCCAATTTGTGCCTTGCTTTGAAATCCTCCCATTTCTACATCCTGCTCAGATGGAGTCCCAGTCTGGGGAAACACAGACCCACAATCAAACACCAGAAGCAGTCCTGCTTTGTTTGATGGGCTCCATGGGAGTATGTCTTTCAAAGCATCTTTGAAGTGTGCAGAAATGGAGGAGGAAAACTGTCTGATAAAGTCCTAAGAACAAATTAAATGACTAGGTATTTGCTGCCCTTTCTGGGCAACTGGAATCTTCTGTCCATGGCAGTTGACTCACTTTGCTTGACGTTAAGACTAACTTTGATGCCCTGCCTTCGTGTCTGTTTCAAGGAGGAGGCCAGGTGCTGTTTTGAGCACCTTGACCCTTTTATATGCATATAAACAATGCCTTTGCAATGCCTCTGTTATTAGTTAGATGACAACAACATATGCTCATGATTCATAAACCTTTTAGCAATAGACTGCTGTCAGAATGATCTGAGCGTAATCAATCATGCTTACAACACTGGCCTGTAGATTTTCTGCTCCAAAATACTTTTCTTTGAATTTATTAGTATACATATTTGGAGTATGCTGCAAGAGGATTGGCACTCATCAGGTCCCCTTTCCAATCCTGATTCTCTTAAACAGGACCTTGAGATTGACACTAGTATTATCTTCATTGCCACACATGCCTTTCATGACCCCCCCCCCCCCCCAGGCTAGAAAATAAAAATAGTGTCCATCTACCATCTGGCATTTTATTTTGAAACCTGCTGACTTCAAAGGGAAAAAGGAAAGGGTAAGGCTCAGTGTGGTGAAGAGAATTTCCTGTGGGACTGAGGAGGTGACATGGAAAGAGTAGGTGTTGAGTGTGGGTTTTTTCATTTGGTTTTGGTTTTAGGAGTGTTTGTGTTAGCTGGTTGGTTATGTGTTGTTATTGTGCACATTTTGCTTATGTGTGGTATGTTTTGCCAGGGTTATTGAGTTTGTGTGTGTATGGGTGTGTGCTTCTCAGCAGTAGCAATTTGACTTTTATGACATCGGCATTTTATTGTGGTTTTGAGGGGAAATCTATGATATTTGGAGCCTGGACACTACTTCATTTCTGTTTTCTTAAATTACTTGTCATGGAGACTCAACAGCAAAATAGCAGTTGGAATAGAAATAAGAAACTCAAGATCACAACAGTGGTGATGTCCCTATCTTTCTTTTAGCCTCTCCTACTTTTACTTAATGGAATTCTTGTTTGGTGACTGAGGTTTGGTTTTCTGTTGTGAACTTTATTATATGAGTTCACACTGCCAGATAATCTGGGATAAACAGAAAACCTGGGATCAGATCCTGGGATATATGGCCTGTCTGGAAGAACCCTAACTAAAATTAGGGTTTGCTCATATCCATCATGGTCGCCATTTTGTGAATGGGCATTTCTCCATATACCAGCCATTTTGTGAGAGCAGCTATGAAACACAAAGCTCTAGCTATAAACTTCCCAAAAGATTGAAGACTCAAGACTCAATTATAGTATTTCTCAAATCCTGTAGCATACTTTGTAGTTGGGCTGCCTTAGAAAAAAACAAAACCTACTGGAGGAGCCAGTTAGTTGATCATAATGGGTTTGGCCATATGGAGCATTTTCAATTATTTTTACAGCTGTTATACTGAATCTCAAATGGCTTTTAGACTCCATTGCTGTATTGTATTTTGTATTATTTCATTCTGTAAACCCTCCAGCAATTTTATACCCCTACATCTTAAAGTCATATGACCCCCTATACATTAAGATTTTCACTGTAGACTTTGGTTCACATGTCATCTCTCTTTGACTTGCAGTAAATGGCTACATAATCTTTTCAGCTGGGATGGAAAGATGTTTCATATGTGCAGTTATGTAATCCGAGTTTTCTATAAGGCATCTTGGTTAAACATTTTGATGCAATTTGCTTTTGGTTGGGTTACTGACTGACTTTACTTTGATCTGCTTCTAGTTTAATAGTATGAATATTGCTACTCATCCTAACTTTATCACAATTCTAATTGTTTTGAATGTTTAATTTCCATGCAAAAATATTGAATGGAAAACAGCTACGAAATTTCCTCATGAAATGAACAATAATGTTTGTAATTCAGTTTCTCTGTGGGAAAGTAGAATTGTATGTGGTTATGCAATTCTCAGTTTCAAGGGCCAGAGGGCCCTTCCACACAGCCATACAATTCAGAATAACAAGGCAGAATAACCCAAAATACCTGCTTTGAACTGGGTTATCTGAGTCCACACTGCCATATACAGTATCCCAGTTCAAAACAGATAATGTAGGATTTTATTCAGCTATGTGGAAGGGGCCCGAGACAGAGGCTAAGAAAGAGCAATCTAAGGAAAGGTACATATACAAAAGAGGAAATTAATACAGAGGGGAAGTCTTGAGTATCACTATCTTTACTGCAGATTAAATATATTATGTAATATCAACCTTATACTAGCTAGGTTATGAGGGTTTAGGAAACAAAGTATCTCTCTCAGATACAAATAACCTTGCCAAGTGACTTGTGACAGCAAGTGATTGATTTTTTTGTGGTTGCCAAGACTATTGCTAATTTGAATGAGTTAGTAACTGAATATATGAAGCCTTTAATTTTTCATAATCAATTATAAAATAGCACACTGTTCAATACAGCTGTCAAAATGCAAAGGAGAAAGGGGTGCTAACTGTAACACGAAAACATATTATACAAAGGTATTATATTGATCTTGACTAATCTTAGAGGCCTGTTTTCACGTCAAGCATAGTGTTAGGTTTCACTGATAAAATATTTAGAACTTCTGTATTGTTTTTGACATTTTAGATCATCAATTTCATTTCCAGATGGCCATGTAACTTAGTTCATAATCTACAACAACTGACAATGTTGCTTGAAGAGAAAAACCTTGTGAAGCGTCAAAAAATAGAGTGAGGAGGCAAACCTAGGACTTTTTCCATATGAATAAGGACAGAATAAGCACAGAATAAGGACTGCCACCTTTGGAGATGGTGCCTATTGCACAATGTCAGGAGATATACATTGCCACACCATTACTCCTGAAAAAGCAACCCCCCGCAATTGAAGGGCAAAACTCACCAGTAGCCCATGATCATATCATGGTGCCACAACCTACCTGCTGCAATGATCCCAGGCACTTCTGATAGTGTGCATGGTTCAGAATAGTGATGTCATGTGATAAAAGTCTTAGAAATTCAACCTACAGAAGCACTACAAATGCGAAACTGAAACTAGAATCTGCTTCTCACATCTATCCACAAATTGTCAGAGTCATTAAATGATTTCTAAAATCATTTAAATTAGTTGTTTTTATGCACATCAGTAGGTACTCCTGAGGGGAAAGGTCCTTTACACCACCCATTCAAAATAAATGAATGGAAATTCTTTAATATGATCATTAACAAAGAGAGCATCTTTGTTAATGATCATATGTTTCCCGAGGCTATATTTTTTCATCAGTATGGAAAAAACTATGGCTGTGGATAAATCTGCTATAATTTATAGTCTTCTGTTTGTTGCTGTTTCACATAAATCCATCCTTTCTTAAATCCACTGGCTGCCGGTCCATCTCTGAGCCCAATTCAAAGTGCTGGTTTTGACCTATAAAGCTCTATATGGTTCTGGCCCAGCTTACTTGTCCGAACACATTTGCCCCTATGTCCTGCCTCGAAATCTAAGATCATCTGGGGAGGCCCTGCTCTCGCTTCTGTCAACAGCCCAAATGCACCTGGCCTTCTCGGCGGTAGCTCCCTGCCTATGAAACACACTTCCAATGGAATTAAGATCGGTCCCCTCCCTCCTGGTTTTCCGAAAGAAATTAAAGTCATGGTTTTGGGACCAGGCTTTTGGGCAATAGATGCAGCAGCACTTTAAAGGGACAAATTGCAATGGTGATACGACAATCGAGACTGGTTTTTATGGCTTAATCTTTGTATGGTTTTAACTTTGTATTGTTTTTATTATGATATGTTTTAATAAGCGATTTTATTATAGCAACTTTTGTGATAGCCTCTAATGGGGCTTAATTTGTAATGCCGTCCTGAGTCCCCCTTCAGGGGTTGAGAAATGACGAGGTATAAATGCAGCAAATAAATAAATAAGTAAGTAAGTAAGTCTCGGGGAAATTTGCAGGTTTTCCAGAAGTCATTGAATGAATGAAAGAAAATTGACTTTTGCATATGTATTTCATCTAAACATAGATGTCATAATATGATGTTTCAAATACCTCTGCATCTCCTACTTTGGAACTAGCAGTCAGTTGAAAACACCTATGTATCTTTCCAGCAGTTGCATGACAGCATCCATCTGAATGAACCATAGGAAGAAGCCGACTGCCAAATGTGGAGAACTCATGTAAACTGGACGAACACTGGAGCAATCAGAAAGAGAAACCAGATACACAGCCTAGCCAGAAGGTCCCCCCCCCAAAAAAAAACCCTCACCCTGGCAAGGGAAGCACCAGGGTCCCATGGGAACACACTGTTTCACTATCTTGCCTTGCTCTACTTTCAGTCAAGATCTGGGAAGCCATACACATACACATGTTTCTGTGAGAAGGTCATACAAATCCTTGGTTTGGATCAGTCTGCAGTCAATGGATCTGTGTGGACTCTTGCAGCTTCCAGCTGGTTCCTGGAGTTGCCCTGAAGACACTCAGAAGTGAACTAGATGTTTATAATCCACACTCTGTTCTCAACTACATGGCTGTGTAGAAGCACCCTCAGTGTCTTACCAGTTATGACATCTTATGCATGCAGTGGTGCTTTCGAATTTAAAACATATTTGTAGAACATTGGTATTCTTGACCTGAAAATAGACCGTGTGCAATATTATTTATAATTATTTATTTACAGCATTTCTACCTCGCCCTTCTCAACCTCTGGGGGGAAGGGTGGGGGACTCAGACGGCTATTGATGCCACAATATCAATAAACAAAAATATGAAACCATAAATACATAATAGATTAGAAACAGTAATCACAAAATCACATAGCCGTTTCCAGTTATTATAATAGTCATATGGTCCAGATTCAATGTCCAAAGTGCTGCTGTGCCAGCTAGCCAAAAGCCTGGTTCCAAAACCACAACTTTAGTTTTTTCCTAAAGGAAAGGAGGGAGGATGTTGATCTAATCTCACTGGGGAGCGAATTCCACAAATGGGGGGTCACCACTGAGAAGGCCCTGTCCCTTGTCCCCACCAGCCATGTTTGCGAGGTTGGTGGGACCGAGAGCAGGGCCTCCCCAGTAGATCTTAAACTATGAGTTGGAATGTAGAGGGAGATACATTCGTTTAAGTAAGCTGGGCTGGAACCGTATATTGGTTTCAAATATCCCACCACGTTACTGATAGAGTAGACTCAGATTCCATATTGTCTGCTCTGAGAACATTAGAAGAGACAAGAATACAATTCTAAAAATATATTGGACATTTACCATGTTCTATGCACCCAAGAGAACTTTGGACTAGTATCTCTTGAAAATAGCTGCCCCCTGTGTGCCATATGGCAAATATCTTTTGAAATGGGAGGAATTTTGAGGACAGGCTTGAAGTAGAGCATGGACTTGTGCTGTGATCTATTCCTTAAAGGGGCAAGGACTTTTTAAAATAATCCACCAAGTGTTTGTACACTCCCACTGGGATTATTGTTGCTGCTGCTGTTGAGTGCTTTCAAGTTGTATCCTGATTTATGGAAACAATGAGGCAGACCTATCGCAGGTTTTCTAAGGCCGGTCCCTCTGCCTTTTTGCAATCTAGTATTGTTACTATTGGCTGTAGGGGAAATTGTTTGGTTTATTCCTGTTCTTTTGACAGAAGTTTAACATACAGAATCCAGCAGGTAAAACATTATTCTTCACAGGGAGATAAGCTTATTGCGGCAAGCGGAGATTTATACAAAACAGTTTAAAAGTCAGCAACCTAGAACCTGGCCATCTAGTTTATTACAATGTGTTCATGTACAACCCATGGAACTTAACTATAATACAGCTTTGATGGATTGTGCCCACTGGGTTACTATTAGTGTATGAGAAATACAATATGCATTCAATGATTATTATGATAAATTGCTGTTTTGTACTTTAGAATGAAGATTTCTCATTTAGCATAATGACAACCCTTCATTTTCACTGTCAGCCTAGTTCATTTTAACCAGAAAGAAACATTATTAATAAGCTAGACATTTGTGCTGGTATCATTTATCAATATATGTGATGGGAAAGGAAATCCATTTCTTCTTACCCCATGCATTCAAATCTCTGTTAATGGCCTAACAGACTAGAAACTCTGTTAATGTCTTTGTTAATAAAAGATATGGTTTTTTTGTTGCTGGTTACATCATCTAAGCATATTTGTGTAAAACTCATATATCAATATGCAGAGAATATTTTCTACCCAAAGGCTGCAAAAAATAAAGTGTAATTCTTGCTCCTCTTTTAGACAGAGTTACTCTCTGTTCAATCCCATGTTTATTCAGAAATCTAATTGAATTCAGTGCAGATTCCTCCCAGGTATGTGTATATAGGTTCTGAGAATTAGTAAATATATATATGAAAACACTATAGGTTTTACTCTTTTTAGCTCCAGGAGAAATACTCCTTTGACTTCTATCATTACAAATGTAGTGATAGTTGGTGGCTTCTCCTCTGCAAGGCAGTGAATCTTCTCTTTTTAATTTGGATTTTAAATGGGCAAGGTGATGAATCCTATGTTTAAAACTAATTCATCACCTAGGAAGAAATATGCAAAAAAGATGAAAACATTCATCAAGAAACAAACCTTAAAAACAGTTAACAGTAGTTTTAAGAATCAAAGTTCATATGAAACAGTGCACCTTGATTGTCTGCTGGGAGTTTATAAGGGATGCAGCGATCCTGACTTGCCGCAGGAGGAAATTCTAGAATCAAGATGTCACTACAAAGGAAACCATGTGTTTGTTGTGCATTCACCAACCTGAGTGCATTCAAGTGATGGGACACTGTTGAATATCTAATATTCTATACATGTTCTTATGGGAATTGGGGGGATTGTCTTAAAATACAAAGCATTTTAAAGGCACCCCCACTTGAAATTACAAGTAGCCTAGCAGTCAGATAGTAATCAAAGCATAAAATAGGTGAACCAAATGCTCTTAGAAGGGGACCGTTGGTGTACCATCTGAATCTGGGCAAAAGCACTCTGGGCCACAACAGCCACATAGCCTTCCAAGAGCAATATTGGGACGTTACACCCAAAGTACAAACCTGATATTTCTAGGGGAGCACAGCCCAATCCAGACAACCTTGTAATCTGTATTTCTTTTGACCAACAAAATCTCTGCCTCATCTGAACAGAAACTCGGTGGATTGGCATCCAACCCTTCACCAAATGCACACAATGATTCAGAATTTCCTCAGGCTCTAACAGCAACAACAGTTGTAAAATAACAAGAGCATATGGATGGCCTGGTTCCTAAAACTCCAGATGACCTTCCCAGTAGGAATGTAAATTTTCCCCCTAAATGAATTCTCAAAGGAACAAATAAGTAATTTTAGGAAATGTCTTCATCGCAAAACAACAACAAAAAACAAAAACAAAAGAACAAAACCCACTAGGTTACAAAAATCCCGTAAATTTTTCACAAAATAAAAACGGTACTATGAACATTCTTATCAATTCATGCTTTTCTTTGTCATGGATTACCACCCTCAACAAACATGGATTTTGACCATTTTAAAATTTCTTTGAATATTTTTTATTACTATTTCCAAAAAAATATAGTAAAGATCTTAGTGGAAGGGGGGTTGAACCACAGGTCATGGCTGAGAGGCTAGTAGTTCCTCTGCTTCAACTTTTTTTGCAATGGAGCCAAAAAGGATTGTAATCTTTGCAAAACGATATCCTAAAGTCAAACAGCTGAGAAAGATACCATGATTAAGGACATCAAATGGCAATGAGCAGTCAAGCAAAACCAACAGAGACACTTTTCTTGTGTCCATTTCCTGGTGTAAGTTATACCTCAAGGAACCAGGCCTTTTTCTGTCTCATAACCAAATGGATGCAGATAATGTTTCTTTGAGGAAATGGGGGCTTTGATTTGTTTTAAAACCTGGAGTTGTGTTGCCACCATCTGCTTAAAACTTTAAGCAACTAAAGTTGAGAAACTAGTCTGGAGAGCTGAAATTCACCCATGCCTGATCTAGATCAGTGTTTCTCAACCTTCTTAATGCTGTGATCCCTTAATATGGTTCCTCATGTTGTGGTGACCCCCCAACCATAAAATTACTTTTGTTGCTACTTCATAGCTATCATCTTGCTACTGTTATGAATCATAATATAAACATCTGATAGGCGGGATGTATTTTCAGTCACTGGACCAAATTTGGCACAAATACCTGATACGTCCAAATTTGAATACTGATGGTGTTTGTGGCAGGGATTGATTTTGTCATTTGGGAATTATGGTTGCTGGGAACTTTAGTTAACCTACAATCAAAGAGCATTCTAAACCAGTGATGGAATTGAACCAAACTTGGCATACAGAACTCCAATGACCAACAGAAAATACTGGAAGTGTTTGGTAGGAATGACCTTGAGTTTTGGAGTTGTAGTTCACCTACATACAGAGAGCTCTGTGGATTCAAACAATGACATGTCTGAATCAAACTTGGCACAAATACTCAATATGCCTAAATGTGAACACTGGTGGAGTTTGGGGAAAATAGACCGTGACATTTGGGAGTTGTAGTTGATCGAATTTATAGTTCAACTACAATCAAAGAGCATTCTGAACCCCACTAACTATAGAATTAGGCCACATTTCCCACATAAAACCCTCATGTCTTGAAGGGACTCACTGGAGGGAGCCTCCCATCCACCTCACACGTTCTCCCTCACTTTCACATGCACACTATACTGCCATGCACTGAGCATGCTGCTCTCCCCTCCCCACTTGGAGTCTCAGAAACAGCCTTCCACTTGACTGAGAGGCTAGCCAATCACAATGAGGGAGGGCTTTTGGTGGGAGGATTCAGCGTCTGTTTCCTAAAAGGAAAAGAAGGACAGGCAGAGAGATTTTCAGCCTTCTCTGCCAAAAAGGTTCCTAAGACTATCAGAAATATACATTTTCTGATAATCTTTGGTGACCCCACTGAAACCCTCTCATGACCTCCTCCTCCAGCGGTCCAGACCCCCAGGTTGAGAAACACTGGTATAGCTCAAAGGAAGTAATTGTGCCTCCCTATTCTGCTCTGGTCAGATCTCACTTGGAATACCATGTCCAATTTTGGGCACCACAATTCAAGAGGGATATTGACAAGCTGGAACTAGTGACTAAAATGATCTGGAGACCATTATCTTTGAAGAGCTGCTTAAAGAACTAGGTATGATTAGCCTGCAGAAGAGAGAGTTGAGAGGAGACACGATAGCCATGTATAAATATTTGAAAGGATGTCATAAGGAAGAGGGACCTGGCCTTTCTGCTGCCCTGGAAACTAGGACTTGGAGCAATAGGTTAAAATTACAGAAAAGGAGATTCCACCTGAACACTAGGAAGTTTTTCCTGACTGTAAGAGCTGTTCAATAGTAGAACTCTCTGCTTTGGAGTGTGGTTGAAGCTCCTTCTTAGGAGGCTTCTAAGCAGAGGCTAGATGGCCATCTGTCGGGGTTTCTTTGATTGTAGTTTTCCTGCATGGCAGGGGGTTAGACTGGATGGCTTGTAGAGTCTCTCCCTTCTCTATTATTCTAATGTACAATCACCAGAATCACAATCACCAATGAAGTCAGCAATGTTCATGCAAAATTCTTAATTCATGAGAATTTCAGTTTGAGGGAATCATGAGCAAATCAACACATCATAATATTGTAATTCCTTTATGCTTATATGTGTATATTAAGGTCACATGTGGCATAATATAAAGATAGGAAAGGGGGCAACAAAAATGATGTGGGAGTTGGAGTAACTCCTCTATGAAAAAAGGTTATAGCATATTGGGCTATTCAGTCTGAAAAACTGATGAAGCAGAACAGGATCATAGTGCTTAAAATTAACTTTGGCATGGAGAATGTGGACAGAAAGAAATTCTCTGTTTACACTCATAATATCTAAATCTATTTAAAAAGAGACAGTATTCTATTTCCAGGCTAAGAGGCAACCTGTCTTTATTCTCAGGAGTACAACAGCAGGAGAAACTGATTCCCCTCATGTCCTCCTTGAGGACTTCCCATAGACTGGAGGAAACAGAAAGCTGGGCTTTTGAGAACAACCCTGCTGGATATAACCAAAAGCCATTCAGCTTTTGGTCTCACCCAGCAGGACTGTTCTTAGAAGTGCTCAGTGAGATACATGTAGTTACTATTTTAAAACATTTATACACATGTTCTATTTTTTTTTAATCTAAAAGCGGTAGGAACATGGGATTTCTGTAACTGTGTGTAGAAATGCCACAGGACATCACAGTAGAATACATGGGAAAATTAATTTTTCCCAGATATCCAGACATGTTTTCTGGTTGCTAAGGAACAGGGATCTACTTTATTCTGTCATATAGAGACCCTTTGATTTTCTTTTTTATGTTTTGTTTTAGTATTATTATTTATTGTATTGTAGTTCATTTTTCTGAAGCAGATTCAGAAGAATTTTTATTTTATCTATGTTCCTTGTAAAAAAAAGTCATGTTCTTTCAATAGAATACCTCTCACTTAGAATTCCAATTTGTGGTGGAAGTAGCAACACCGTCTATATGTTATCAGTTAACTCAATACATTTCTATATGTAAAACCATTATTAACATCCTCATGATATTTGTTATTGTTGGTTTTCAGGAGCATACAAATACAACTCACCTCAACAATCTCTGTATTCATAATTTCCTTGCAGTTTAATATTTATTTATACAATATACATTTTCTTTCTGTATTACATATATTGTACTTCTGTGACCATTAACTTAAAAATAGGTTTGGTATGAATACAATTACTGATTATTGTTATTTATTTATTTTATCTTAATTAAGTCTCAACCAACCTCAAAGGTTTTTATAGATTGTTATGCTGTGTGCATCCTCAGTACTTCTCAAAAACATGGTATCTATAGTTGACTTTTATTGTGATTCTTTTAATGAAACAATAGCATGAAATGGGAATGAATGTTTCTTCATATTTTGTTGCAATTCCCATGACCCCCACTGTTGGTTATGTTGTCTGGGACTGTTGGGAATTGCAGTTCCACATCTTCCGACTTACACAATTCCCAGAAAATGGAATATAGAGAACATGAACAATTTCTCCTGTACAAATCCCATTGAAAATAATATACTTTACTTGAACATGGGTGTTCTCAATAGTACTTGGTTCCTCTATAAACTGAAAATAAATGACCAAATATTTCTCTGGAGGTCTTTGGTCCACTGCCTTTGTGTCGCTTCTGAGACATTTTTAAATGCATGTGACACCCCCCCTCCACCCGCTCCCAATGTATGAACTTAGCTGGACCCATATATAAAGAGTTGAAAACAAAAAATCTTAGAGCTATTTCCCCCTCCATAGAATAGTGTTCTAATATGTGTATAGTTATATATAATACACATATATAGCTTATATTAGATATATGTGGGTCATACATAAGTATGAATGCTCTTTCACCTATTTGTCTTGTACACTTAGAAGTTTGCAGGCATGACTTCTAAGTTACTTTGCTCCATGGCTCCTTGCCTTGCACAGCTTTAGCTAGATAGCAGGGCTTTGTCAGAAGAACTTACCATTTTATTAACCAGTTAGGGATCACCAAGCTCACTGTATGCATGCACAAGCCTTCTTGGTTTATGTTTGAAAGTGGAGGAAGGGGACTTGTTGCATAAAACTCAAGTTTATCCCCCATGTATACATGGAAATATCGCAAAAGATCAAATGGAAGTTCAAGTACTTGTGATTTATCTGTGACCATAAGATGTCATTAAATGGCGTTTCTTGAAAACAAAGCTGTGTTTTGTACTGTTTTCTTATATGCCAATAAAATATGTGCAGGGATTTATTAAATAGTTGCTAAATTCCTTGGTGTATAGCACTGCTTCTCAAGCAATCCGATGTGAACCCCACCCCCAAAGAACCCTTTTCCTGTTGTGCTAAGAATCAGAAACATACTGTATTTGTGCCCACTGACTTCAAGTATTTTGTTTCTTTCTGCTGCAAATTGGCCAGGCCAGGACTGGTCCACAGACCACCTATTTTGCCTCTTTGTACATTTCACATAACTGCTTTCACAGTCTTCAATATCGATTTCTTATAACTTAATTTTGCACTTTCACAAAGATTTTCCATACAACATACCTGTCAAGGGGAAGGTTGAGAGACCATGCAAAAGCAAATTAATAGGTTGATAAACTCACTAACTTCATCTCACAAACAACAGTCTACCGGAACCAAACAGAGATTGTGCCTTTTTGGGTGCTTAAGCCCTTTGTTAATGACTTTGTAAGCAGGCAGCCCTCTCCCATCCAAAAATAAGAACATTTACTGTGGCTTTTGTGCATTTCTATATGCACAGTGTATTCAGCTTAGCAGGTAACAAAGTGTGCAGATCTGCAGTAGTCACAGTGACAAAAGACTTAAACTGTCAGCAGCTGAACAGAGATTGAGCAGAATGCTGTAAGCAAATAAAAAGGGTGAGTTTCTGCAACAATGTGAGAATAATACACCCAAAATGGGAAGATAAAATTTATTTCTCTCATCCTGCTACTGATTGACCTTCAGAAAGCATGGCAATGTCTCAAGCAGTTGTTTATATAGGAGTTAATTTTTTTCAGTTAAGGAAAACATATTCTATTCATGCAGCTTCAAGTGAAGCTTAAGGACCTCTATTACTCACAACGTGTTGCCTGTTGCCCGTGTTAAGAGAAAAGAGAAAACATGGGAGACTGTCAAGGGATTTTCACAAACATTTTCAAAATAATAGGCAGCTAAACAATGTTGGCTCAAAACTCCAATTTCTTTTGCTATAGGAACAAATAAAATTAGAAGTATATATAGCAGTGGTTCTTAACCTTTTTAATGTTGTGACCCCTTAATACAGTTCCTCATGTTGTGGAGACCCCCAACCATAAAATTATTTTTGTTGATACTTCATAACTGTAATTTTGCTACTGTAATGAATCATAATATAAATATCTGATATGCAGGATGTATTTTCATTGTTATAAATTAAACATAATTTCCTGTATTGTGATTTTTGCACATATATTCTTTTCATGGCACACTTAGCCCAGCATTGTTGTCAGTAGTTTCTGGGATTATGAACATCAGGTTTTTAGGTCAGATATTTTGACACCATTTTTAATATTTTTCTAGTGAGGTTTGCCAAGAATAATCTTCCATTGGTAGGTGCCCCAGAACAACTTTCTTAAATATGATTTCCTTCAGACATTTTAGATTTCAATACAGCCCCAAAACAGCACAGTTAATTTCCAGGAATTATGGGAGTAAAAGTTTAAAGTATATGACCATTGACAAAGTGAATGATACATTATATAGTTTTTTTATTTCCTCCTCCTCTTCCTTCTTTTTATTTTTTTCTTTATGTATTTATTGCACAAGGGGCTCTCTTTAAGCTTACATGAAAAGGAACAGAGATGTCACATGGATTGACTTGTGATTTTAGCTTGCCCTTACCCATATGCCCCCTTGCAGTGGGGGAGAGGCTTGCGTACCCTAATGAAGTTGTGAGCTATGCTGGCGGTGGCATAATAGCCGCTGGTAGGGCCTCCCATGCCAGACAGGTCACAACCTAAGGGTCTGACAAAGAGCGTTAAAGGGCAGGATGGGCTCTCTAGCCTTTTGGCAACCGTCCTAAGAGAAGGAAAACTCTAATTTCAAACCCGGGCAGATGGTGCTCGTCTAACCCTGTAAGGTCAACCATCTAAGAGAAGGAAACTCGAACCAAACCTATGGCCTGAGGACCTCACTGCCACCGTCCAAGCTTGCTAGGCCCCGGCAGATGAACCTTTGGTTTAAAGGGTGGGGCCAGTTCTGTGCACGCTGCGCTCCACCAGAAAAATCCATTGCACAGGCTCGAAGGACACATCCAACTTCCAAAAAAGCCCTGTAGCGATAGGCGAGGGACGAAATGGCAGGTGTAAAGATGCACTGGAAGCCACAGACCCAACCCTGCATGCAGGCGGTTCAGGACTTTGGTCGCTCGAGACTGACCCGGGAGATGACAGTCTTGTTCGGCAGCATCCTGAACGACCAAGCAGCCTTTTTCAAGGAGAGCATTGCTTGCTCCATAGTGAGAGGGGCCTAGAAAAGGTGGCCTAACGAAAGCTCATCCCCGTCTACCTGGTTGGCTAGCCGCGGCCAACGGGCATCTTCCAATGCGGTCGAACAAAGACAAAGAAACAAAGGCCAACACCTGCCTGCAAAGGTGCAAATAGACTGACACTTGCATGCTAGAACATCAGAACCATGCAAGATTCTGCAGATAGTGGACGTCCTGAGCGTCGTTCTGCTCTAATAGCCCATGAACTATCACGGCTTAATATTGACATCACTGCTTTTAGTGAAGTTCGTCTCCATGAGGAAGGCAGCCTTAAAGAACACGGTGCCGGCTACACACTCTACTGGTCTGGCAAACCCAAAACTGAGAAACATCTTTCAGGAGTAGGCTTTATGATTAAAAATTCAATCGCCTCTAAACTCGAAACGTTGCCGACAGGACACTCTGATCGCATTATCTCCTTACGCTTCCCACATGCTGTTCTCTTCAGTATATATTCCCCAACTATGCAAGCCAACCCTGTGGAGAAAGACACATTCTACTCAAACCTGCACCACCTCATACAAAAGGTCCCTGCAGAAGATAAAATCATTATCCTTGGTGATTTCAATGCCAGAGTAGGAAGAAACTTTGAAGCCTGGAAAGGTGTATTAGGTGTATTAGGCAAGCACGGTGTTGGAAACTGTAACGATAATGGACGCCTCCTGCTAGAGTTTTGTGCAGAACAGCAGCTGGCTATTACAAACACCATCTTTCAGCAGAAAGATAGCTTGAAGACCACCTGCATGCATCCCCGATCCAAGCATTGGCACCTCATTGACTATGTTTTAGTTTTAGTGCGCCAGAGAAACATTCGTGATGTCCATCATACTCGAGTGATGCCCAGTGCAGAATGTCAAACAGACCATTGCCTTGTAAGATGTTAAATAAATCTACATCTTAAGCTCAAACCAAAGAGGGGTGGCATCTTAAAGAGGAGACTCCAAGTCAACAATCTTCAACAGGCTGTTGTGAGAGACAACTTCCAGGCAAATCTGGTCACCGCACCTTAAGAAGGATATAACGGAACTGGAAAAGGTACAAAGAAGGGCAACAAAATGATCCAAGGGATGGAGCAGCTCCCTTATGAAATCAGGTTGCAACGCCTTGGTCTTTTCAGCCTTGAAAGACGGCGTTTAAGAGGCGACTTGATCGAAGTGTATAAAATCATGCATGGGATAGAAAAGGTGAATAAAGAAAAAAATATTTTCTCTGTCACACAACACTAGGACTAGGGGGCACTCCCTAAAGCTCCAAGGTAGGTAAGTTAGGACTAATAAAGGGAAATATTTCTTCACCCAGAGGGTCATTTGGTTATGGAATTCACTTCCAGAGGAGGTTGTGACAGCTGTCAGCCTGGACAGCTTCAAGGCAGGATTAGACAGATTCATGGATACCAAGGGAATCAGTAGTTACTGAAATGGACATCCAAGTGCCACCTCTGTGTTGATTGAGGCTGGCAGGATTTCCCCGGGTACTGGTTGTGGGGGGTCGGGAGCAGGTGAGGGTTTTGCCCTCCTTTCTTTCGTGTACAACTAGTGGGCCACTGTGTGACACAGAATGCTGGACTAGATGGGCTGAGGCCCGATTCAGCATTGCTCTTCTTATGTTCTTATGTTCTTATGTTCTAATCTGAAAACAAAACTTGAAGATCACCCTACAGATTCTTCTCCTACAGCGCTTTGGCAACACATCAAAAACAGTATCCTGCAGTCTGCTGAAGAATCCCTAGGATTCTCCCTCAAGAAAAACCAAGACTGGTGTGATGAAAACAACCAAGAGATCCAGGAGCTGTTGGCAAAGAAGAGAACTGCTCACCAGGCACACCTCGCCCAGCCATCATGCCATGTAAGAAAAGCAGCCTTTCGTCTCGCATGTAGTAAACTCCAACAAAAACTCAGAGACATTCAGAACAAGTGGTGGATTAATTTAGCAGAAAAGACACAACGTTGTGCAGATCTCGGTGATCACAGAGGTTTTTATGAAGCTCTCAAAGCAGTGTTTGGATTTGCTTATCAGGTCCAAAGCCCCTTATACAGTACAGATGGTCAAACACTAATTACTGATATAGCCTCCATCCTGAACCGATGGGCTGAACATTTTCAGAGTCTCTTCAATGCCAGAGTCTCTTCAGCTATCCAACACGTGATACAACAACCAATGAAAAATGAACGGGATACCGTTCCCACTCTGGAAGAGACCATTGAGGCCATACAGCAGATGAAAAAAAGGCAAGGCAGCTGGGATCGATGGAATCCCACCTGAAGCTTGGAAACAGGGAGGTCATGTACTTCATGCTAAATTCCATGAGCTCCTTGTGAGTTGCTGGGAAAAAGGTGAACTGCCATCAGATCTCAGAGATGCAGTTATCATCACCCTGTATAAGAAAAAAGGAACAAAATCAGATTGCTCAAACTATCGAGGTATAACACTGCTCTCCATTGCTGGAAAAATCATTGCAAGGATACTCCTGAACAGATTAGTTCCTGCTATTGCAGAAGAACTTCTCCCAGAAAGCCAATGCAGCTTCAGAGCTAATAGGAGCACCACAGATATGGTTTTTGCCCTTAGACAACTGCAAGAGAAATGTCGAGAGCAGAACAAAGGACTGTATGTAACATTTGTCGATCTCACCAAAGCCTTCGACACTGTGAGCAGAAAAGGTCTGTGGCAGATCCTGGAACATCTAGGATGTCCCCCCAAATTCCTCAAAATGATTATCCTGTTACATGAAGGCCAGCACGGTCAAGTCAGATATGGCAATGCTCTCTCGGAGCCCTTTCTAATAACTAATGGAGTGAAACAAGGTTGTGTTCTTGCACCAACTCTATTTACAATCTTCTTCAGCATGATGCTTCAAAGGGCTATGGCAGACCTTGAAGAAGAAGACGGCATATATATATGCTATCGTACTGATGGTAGCTTGTTCAACTTAAGCCGTCTGAGGGCTTGCACTAAGACTCTAAACTATGTAGTCCGTGAGCTGCTTTTTGCTGACGATGCTGCCCTTGTCGCCCATTCAGAAGCAGCCCTGCAGCGCCTAACATCTTGGTTTGCAGCAGCTGCAGAGCTGTTTGGGCTGGAAGTCATCCTGAAGAAAACGGAAGTTCTCTACCAGCCCGGACCACAGGAGGAACACCATCATCCCCACGTCAGCATAGGCACATCTGTGCTTAAGTCCGTTCAGCAGTTCACCTACCTGGTAAGCATCATCTCTTCAGACGCCAAGATTGACAAAGAGATAGATCACAGATTATCAAAGGCATATAGTGCATTTGGAAGGCTTCACAAAAGAGTCTGGAGCAACAAGAACCTGAGGCAAAGTACCAAAATCAGTGTGTACAGAGCTATCATACTGTCCATCCTTCTCTATGGGTCTGAAACATGGGTCACCTATTGCCAACACCTACGACTCCTCGAACGCTTCCACCAGCGCTGTCTTCGCACAATCCTAAATATACACTGGACCGACTATGTGACTAATGTTGCTGTCCTTGACCAAGCAGGGATCACCAGCATTGAGGCCATGCTATTGAGAACACAGCTGTGCTGGGCAGGGCACGTCTCTAGGATGGAGGACCACCACCTCCCAAAGATACTACTCTATGGTTTACTTGCCCTGGGTCAGCGCAAGAGAGGTGCCCCCAAAAAGAGATATAAGGACTCCCTGAAACAACATCTCAGGCTCGGCCAGATTGATCACCAACCATGGTCCACCCTGGCCTCACATCGGGAGGCATGGAGATGCACTATCCACAATGCTGCGGCCTCTTTCGAGAAGACACGCCGAATGAGTCTCGAAGAGAAATGACAACGCAGAAAGAACCGCAACTTGGAAACAACATCACCCAAGGAGACTTTCTGCTGTGCTTTCTGCAACTGAACTTGCCTATCTCAGATTGGCCTTTTTAGTCATCAGTGCGCTTGTAAAAAGCATGGGATGAGTCCTTCCTGAATCTTCGTTCGTGAAGTAATGCCGAGAGACCCATATGCCCAGTTTAATTTCATTCTGAAACACTATCTATAATGCTAACTTACAGTTTTCAACTTCCATTATCCACAACTTCATATGATCTTTTTTGTTATGTGTCTGTACCACTTCATTTAAGGGAATCAAATGTTTGAATACTTTGCCCTTCCAAAGCTAGGATGCCATGGGAAAAGATTGTAGCTTGGTCTTTTCCTTGTGATGCTAGTTTTATCTAATTAGGGAACCTCTTTTTAAATTGTGTGTGGCTATGTCTGGGTATTCAAATATGCACTATTTCATTCCACTCCTGCAGCTTGAAATGGTACACTCTTGCAAAAGTTGTATTGTATGACTGTTCAAATAATATATTTCTGATTTAAGTTTGGTGACTCCTCATCAGGCTATGAATGCCATGGTCATTCAAATAATGCTGCTGTGGGGTTGCGAGATTTAGTTGTGATTCTTTTTTAGTAGCACAAAGCTCATTCCTCTGTTAAAGAAAAGGGGATGTTTCAACATCGTTGATTTTTTTTCTTCCCTTTGATTCAATCTTTGGTGCACAATTGTCTATTGAGACAACGTGCTTTGGGCTTTGGAAAGCCACCATGTTCTTTTGTTTTTACAGCTGGAAATGTTTTCCAGTTCAGAAGTAAGGTGACCGTTCTGAGAATAAGATTATGTTCTTATTTGATCTATGCCTTGCCTAGATTACCACAAATGCCCTAAAATCAAGATTTACTTTTGTGTTTTGTACAGTGTATTTTTACATTACTATGAACTTGACAGCCTGTGTTTTCATTGCTAAAATAATTCCCCTCTTTCATATCAACTCTTACCTAGGAGCCGCTCTGCAGAGTCATTGATGTAGGTTCTCCCATCCCCACCTTTGCATGGCAGCCAAGACCAATCACTGCATGATGCAATGTTACATTTTGGGAGCTATTCTGAGAGCAATGGAAACACTGTTCTTGTAGTGCTTGGTGCATGACAATGTGCTTATTCTAACAGCTGAGACATTGAATGGAGTCTAAGTGTTAAATGCATGAAGCAGAATCATGAATCTGTGATAATGTTGAGTAAATGTCAACAATGATGTTTAATATCTTGGTAAGAAAAAAGAGGCTATTTGTGTAAAATCTTTCCAAGTTATAATCTTCATTGGTGCGGCTCTTGCTTAATGACATTTCATGACTGTTGACAATGTAATGAATGAACAAGGACACACAGTGCAGAGGGGGGAGGGGGAGAAAGAAATGGAATGAAGAAAGGATGGATGGAGAGATCTTGTTGCCAAATTTGATAGGAAGAGATTGTGACGATAGCCTTGACCCAAACTAAGCCCCATATTACCATTCTAGATTTTATTATTTCACTCATTTAATCTTTTCTCCAAAATATAGATCTCCTTTGCCTAGCTGAAATACATTTCCTGTATGTCTCTTTTGAATCAAAAGCCCCAAATGAGCTGGAAGAAAAGAAGAAATATTTATAAAATCCTGACTTAATTTATATAACATTGTGGGTTAAACTGCTGAGCTGCTGATCTTGGTGACAGAAAGGTTTCCTGTTCGAATCCGGGGAGTGGGGTGGGTTCCTGCTGTTAGCTCCAACTTCTGTCAACCAAGCAGTTCAAAAACATACAAATGTGTGTAGATCAATAGGTACCACTCCGGCAGGAATGTAACAGCGCTTCATGCAGTCATGACCTTGGAGGTGTCTACAGGCAACGTCACCTCTTCAGCTTAGAAATGGAGTTGAGCACCACCTCCCGAAGTGTCACAAGTGTCCCACCTTGTTCAGGAAGTTATTAGATTGAGGAAAGTAGTTTTAAATTGTTTAGAAGGATGATGATGCAGAACAGAGAGAGTGGTGGAAGTCTTTGGCCCATCTACACTGCCATATAATCTAGTTTGAACTGAATTTTAATGGTCAGATCGAACTGCATTGAACTGGATTATATGAGTCTGCACTGCCATATAATTCAGTTCAGTGTATTTAATCTGCATCTTGAAACTGGATTACATGGCAGAAAAGATGGAGAAGCAATATAGGTACTCTAGGAAGAGGGAAAAGGGTGAAGCATATTGGGAGGTTCAGGTCCTTGAAAAAAATGTGTCTTGTACCCACTGTTTCTCTTATTCTCTGAGTTCTTATTCCCTGCTCATGCTCTCATGCTTTTTCCCACGCACCTCACACCTCTTTCCCTTGCTTTGTATATTCTGGGGTTGCCAGTCTCATGGGAGGAGTTTGCTGGCAAAGGCAGTCACAAAGACGTATCCCATGGAAGGGAGTAAGCGTGCCCTCTCGGTGCCAAGCGGATGTGGGAGCTCTCCTCTCGAGATCGACTCCTTGGGTGGTGTTGTTTCCAAGTTGGGCCCTAAATCCAGCGCAGGGCCACCATTTCCGCATCGACCAGCAGGGTGGAAAAAACAGTGAACACCGAAAGGAGTGAATTGGAACATTTCTCTCTTTGTAAGGCTTAACCTCCTGCGGAGGTTTGAGGCCATCTTGGGGGTTTTGTCATTAGCCATCCCCTTATCAGCTGAGCAGTCATTTTGGAGGCCAACGGTAATACAAAAATCGTTGGGAAGATTTTTTTAATGTGGTGTTAACATATCATCCCCAATATGAAGAATCTTAAAATATCATTGATTAGAAAATGTTGGTAACCAATGGTGGTAACCTTGGCGGTCACCAAGGTGAATAATGTTAATAATCAATAGGTAATACTAAATCAAATGAAGAATATTAAATCAATAATTAATTTGTGGTGGTAAAAAATCATCACCACATGAGGAATATTAAATTTTATTAATTAGAAGATGGTGGTTAAAATTTGTCACCAAGATGAATGTTAATAATCAATTCATATTTATACGCTAGTCAAAGAATATGAGTTAAGATTCCTAGCTGTCGCACTAGCGGCGGATAAAAGGATCTGAGGTGGCAGCCCCTCCCACTGGCTATATATGCTTGAGGGGAGTGTGGGCGGGGCTACAATTTAAACTGATAATAACTTTTTAAAAGATTCTGAACTGTCTGCGCAGGGCGCAGGAAATACCATAGGTGCTATTCACAGCTGACCACTCGGGAAACTACGGTTACAGGTAAGCAACCCATATTTCTCATACTTCCAATAGCAGCCTGGCATATGGAATGCCCCAGAAATAATTTTCCTGTCTTTGGTTATCTCAGTGTTAGGGAATGCTTCACCTGGAAAAGCCTGTTGACCTCACCAGACAGGATTTCCCCCCTCTAGCACGCTGCCAGCACATTACCGGTATGGAATCTGCTGTAGCCCATCATATAATGCAGCACTACTTCCATTGGTCTCCAGCAGCATGCTAAGAGGGCGCCCTGAGAATTTGGGTGACTACCCTATCCTCATTGAAGAATCTGGAGAGAGCACTGGATGAAGCAGGGGACAATGCTTTTTAATGCCTTTTTAATGCTTAAATGTTGTTTATGTCTTATGTTTAATGGTTTTAATTATTTTAATTTATAGTTATATATTAATGTTTAGTTATTTTCCTCTGTCTACACATATGTTGGCATTAGTATGTTGTAACCACCTTGAATCTCCTCCTGGAGTGAGAAAGGCAGTATATAAATTTAGTAAATAAATAAATAATAAATAATTCAATGGGGAAACATCGTGGGATGGCCACCTACAACCAACCACAGTAAGGAAACGAGGCTGGGTGCTGCCCCACAGATTCCCACAATGTCCCTTGCTGCGCTTGGACTTCTGGACCTCCACATGATGCGTTCCTGTATATTGATTTGCTGTTAAAAGTGAAGGAGAAAGCATGAAAAAGATTGGCAAGTGGCTCCCAATGCAAGAAAGAGGACATTTGGGATTGTTAACCAACCTATTAATATCTGCTGGATTGCAAATATACTACACGCTCTGTTTAAGGTGGAGGTTTATCTTTTAGCAGTCCTAAGGTCTATTACATTAATTTTCTGTTTTGAAAAAAATATATAAAAATACATCTTCAAAATCAAGAAGGGATGTCAAATTTAGCATCACTTTAGCAAAATGGTTCTTGATTGACTGCCGACACTGGTTACTTTCAACAGAGGGCTTTTGTCTGTGCCACAATGTAATAATGTGACTGTTTTCATTTCAAGATTGATTGCTATTCTGTTGAAATCTATGAGAAACTGAAGGGGGAAAAGGTGTACAGCATACCATATTTTATCTGGTGAAAAGAGCTTTGAATGATGCTAGTTTTCTATTGCTGTCTTGATCATGAAAATGAAAATTATTTAGATGAATAAGATTGTAAAGTTGCAAAGATAATACCTTAGTCATGTTTTATTTTACAGAGGTTAGTAGATATATTTCTTTAAACATACACAAGTTATTGTCACCAAGGTCTTTTATTTTCTACTTTAAAACACACACTCACACACACACAGACACCACTCACACAACAGCTATCCAAAGGATGTGTGTGTATCCAGGGGAAAACTATAGTTAATCTAAGCAGTGTAGTACTATCTAATACAGGCCTGGGCAAACTTCAGCCCTCCAGGTGTTTTGGACTTCAACTCCCACAATTCCTAACAGCCTACCGGCTGTTAGGAATGGTAAGAGTTAGAGTCTAAAAAGTTTGCCCAGGTCTAATCTAATAGATAAACCCAACCAACCATCTGGGATATCTTCTGAATCATTTCACTTTGGGTAGACCAAAAGCAAAGAAGCCAAAGTAAACAAAACATTTCAGAATGTGAGTGTTACTGTGACACTATCCCTACATCAGCACCCCTCATATCTACTCACTGAACTCTTTGAGTGTTTTTGTTCCTACATCTACCATTCTCTACAGACATAGCTGTATTCAGATTTGCGTTCACTGTATACCTACTATGATGTGTGGGTTTGTTCTACCGCCCAACATTTAGACATGTCAGTGCCTGATTGCCTCAAAAATGACTTGAGGTGTGAACTGTGCTTATGGTAAGGACTGATGATATTATATGTTATTATATGCCTCCCTATGTGTGACTTTGGGCAAGGAGGAATGTAGAATACTAGTATCATTGCTATTTTAAAGGCATTGCCTTCAAACTGTATTATGGGGCATGTAATGGCAGAACACTAAAAGTAATTAAGCTACCAAAAGAAGCAACATGTCATGGAGTCGGAGTAGAGTCTGAGGCAAAGAGAATGACAATAGTAATCTTCTAAAAGTGTACCACATGCAGAACTACCGTATTTCATTGCATAATAGTCACCATTGCATAATAGTCACACCCCCATTTTTGGTGTGACAAAGCTAGCAAAATAATATTTCTCGCAAAATAGTCACACCCTTCATTCACTCTGGGAATGACTACTATGCAAAGGAGTCAAGTATGTGGGCAGGCCTATGTGCCTGTCCCTTCAGGGCTACAGGGCTTACCTTGGCTGGCAGCCGAAGTAAACCTTGTAGATGCAAAGCAAAGTAGCAGGCGGGTAGGTAGGTGAACTCACCCAACTACCCCGGCACTTGTCCCCTAGATGCTACAAGGCTTTCCTCAGCTGGCAACTGAGGCAAGCCCCATAGCTCTAGTTTTCACCCATTTTCACCATGTAATAGTCACCACTGCATAATAGTCTAACACATCCTTTTTATACATAAAAGAGGGAAAATTCAACTATTGTGCAGTCAAATGCAGTACTTTCTCACTAGGTGTGCTCAATGTACTGAGTATTCCCACCGAACATAAGAACTATTTCACATAAGAGTGGGTTTTCCCTAAACTGAGATGTGGAACCTTTGCCCATCCAGGTGTTTTGAATGTATCTCCTATTATCTATCATCCCATGCTAAGACTTAAATAGATTCACACTATTTTGAATCTGCATATTGTAGAAGACTGATGAAAAAGAGAATAATATGAATCTTTTCATTGAAAAGCTCCTACCATTCTTCTGTTCTTACTTTGGCTATTTGATGGGCCTATCCACCTGATAACATCTAGCATGCATAAGCATAACTTACCCTTCTGTAGCATTGAGCATCAAAACAGAGAGTAAAGGACTGTGAAAGAGTGTATAACAAAAGAAGAATATGAGCAAGTACCATTGTATCTCTTCATGGCAGGTTTTACTTGGTTCACATTTGAGAATTTTCACTAAATTCACTAAATCTGTTTGGATTTATATCAACAGTACTGGAGGAGCAAACATGTTGGCAAATCGAGTGAAATTGCTTTTGAGGGTTGTATTGTCAACTGCTGCAAATCCTTTATCACTCAGAGGGTAAAAAT
Organism: Anolis apletophallus; assembly: GCA_030556195.1. Lineage (NCBI taxonomy): Eukaryota > Metazoa > Chordata > Lepidosauria > Squamata > Anolidae > Anolis > Anolis apletophallus. The sequence continues at coordinate 138,358,270 of JARBWK010000004.1, read as the reverse complement.
ATAATAAAAGAGAGTGGTACATTTAGGTTACAATTTCATATATCATTAAATAGAGCATGGAGCCAGTGAATCACTGTCCTGTTTCACAGAAGAATGATGTACATTTTTACACCTGAGATGGAACAGAAGTCTGGATTCAATAACAGTTTTGTTGCAACTGAGTTTTTCATGTCAGTCCCAAATCTTTATAGTCTGATGGGAGTAATAAACCTAACTGACAGGAAAAGAAAATACAATAGGTTATTAATTTAGTTGGACAGATCCACTCTTTGACAGTCAATCTTTCAGAGGTATCAGGATGTATTCTTCAGAATTCAATCTGTGTTCTGCAAAGGAATAGAAATAGATATGGCCCTCAGATTTTCTATTCAATAATTTCCATCTCGATCCAGAAAGTCCGGAGATGAATGTATCTAGTCCTGGTGCCCAATTCAGTTATAGAAAATGTAGACCATTGCAAGGCCCTTCTATGGAATATGTAGAAAGTGTTGTGGCAGTTTTGTGGCATATGGTTCTACTGTTTAAAAGAGGAAGTGTCAGGAATATATCTTGCATTCCTGTTGGCATGTCTAAAAGATTATACTGAAACAATAATAATGTATATAATCAATTATGTTTGCACAAAGTAGTAATATACCTGTTGCAGTCCAGCAGTGTACTTGATCCCTTTTTCATGCAAACACCACACAGATAAACAAGAATAAGTTTAAGAAAAGAGTATCTAATATAAAACCAGTTTCAAAATGCATCAATGAGCTAGATTTCCAGAAGCTTAACAAAAAGCAATGTCCAACTCTGAACAGAAATTCCAAAAAGCACTTAAGACAAAACCGAGAAACTGTAATCCCGGGGTTATTGCATGTAAAATATTATAATTAGATCCAAAAACTTGAAAGCATGAACATGACCATAATCCCAAAGGCTTGCAACTTGAAAGAAGGTTTGTAATCAAAACATAAGGTGTGGAACTTAAACAGGAAAAGATGATACGGACCCAAGAACAGAGACACATTGAAATTAGGAGATCATTAATGGATGTACCAACTGAAAAGGAAACTTTTGCCAAAATGTCTCAAATGATAAGAGAAATTGACAGTGATTAGAAAAGATATAATGAAACAATTTGGGAAACAATAATATTAATACTCTAAAATAGGCACTGAAATAAGAGATACAACATGAAGTGAAAGAGATTAAAGTATCAATTGAACAATTAACCCAAGAAACAATGATAATAGATGAGACAGTGGAGAAATTGAAACTGAAGGCAGAAACCAAGGACAAAGTAAAAGAACAGTAACTGGATAATTTGGGCCCTACTCAAGATGAATGAAAAAAATTGTCTAAAATTTGGATCAGTCCTGGAGGACCAACAAGGAAATCTAAGAACTGCATTGATTAATCCCTTGACAGATATTTATTTAGAGCAGAAAGGGAAATAGAATGTATTTGATAAACTCTGTCCATTTCATAATCTAATTTGGAAGAGCAAGAAGTTTACCAAGAGATGTAAGGGCCTGTTTTTGTAAAAGGATTATGGAATACTCTAGTAAGCTGCTACAAATCCCTATTTATCTATAAGAAAACTGAGTGATAATATTAGAAATCTATTAAATAATGAGAACTTTTAAAATGATTTAATGAGAAGCAGGCTGCATTGGGTTTTTTTAATCCAGAAAAGGCCAGTGATAATGTAAACTGGGCTTTTATGACATGGGTTATTTTACCCAAACAGCATGAATCTATATATATATAAAAAGAGAGTGGTCGTGCGTTGTCTCAAATAGGCAGGAAAACTATAAGCCCCAGAACCACGAAAACAACAGAACACATTCCAACATAACACGAGGTACCTACAGGGCACAAAAAACCCGCCCTAGATACCCCCAAACATGACCCCCAAAAACCGCCATTGAAACCTAGCATAGCGGCGCTTGTGGAATGCCAATGGTCTCTTTCCCCCGTAAGAGAGGGGAGGGGAGGGGGAAAGGCCTGATTAACACTGGCAGTGGCACAATCAGACCACCCCACAACCCCAGCCCCTCGCCCTCACCCCTCGCTCACCGATTCCTTCTCCTTGCCGGTGGGCATCTCCGATACGGCACGGTTTCGGAATGGAGGGGCTTTGCTACCATGATGGTGGTGCCATGCCCGCCTCCTCCGCCGCCTCCTCGCACTCCTTCCCCACCTCCCACCGGCCCGCTTTCATACCTTCTGGGCTCTGGCCGCCCGCCGGACCTCTCCTGGCTGTCTCCGCCGCTTCTCAGGGTGACGGAGAAGCAAGAGGCCAAAAAGGGACCCCCCCCAAAACTACAAAAGAAATGGCGGTCCGTCTGAAAAGGCTCCACCGGAAGTTGGACCGCCAAGAAAAGGGGTCCACCTGGAAACGCGGACAACACAAAATAGTGCACGGCAAACGGAAGTCCCGCCCCTTACGGCTGGAAAACCTCCAACTAAAGATGGCGGCCACCAAGAAACACTGGCGACCGCGTGGAGGGCTCCGGAGTGTGGCCGGAGACCGGAGCCTACAGCTGCTCTCCACTGGGAGAGCGGAGCCTCCTCGCCACCTGGATGCCCTCACCTCTTCCGCCGCCTCCTCGGCCTCCTTTGACACACACAAACAGAGAGAGACAGAGAGAGAGAGACACTGCGCGGCCCAGGTCCAGCAGTGGCTGGGAGGCGGCGGAAGAGCCCTCCCTTTCCACAACCGTGCCGAGAAGACGGAGAAGAAAAAAGTAAGGAACGCGAAAGGAAAGAATAGAAGGATGGAAGGGGAGAAGAAAGGAAGAAAAAAGGAAGGAAGAAGGGAAGGAGGAGGGAGAGAGAGAAAACAGAAGGATGGATGGAAGGAGGGGGAAGGAAAATAGACCAGAAAGGAAGGAAAAAGCCACAGCGAAGTGTGGCCGGGTCAGCTAGTTATAGTATAATTAAAAGAGAGTTATCTAACCTAAGTCAGATAAAAAAAAAATAGATTCCCATTGTCACCACTATTGTTCATTTTAGAATTTGAAATCCTAAATAGAGATAGTAGGCAAATTGAAAAGATTTTTAAAAAAACAAGTCATATAAATTAACAGCATTTACTGATGATTCAATGGTTACTTTGATAAATTCACTTAAAATGCAAGAAAATTGATGACAATATGAAAAGAATTTTGGAATTTGGCAGATTTTAAAATTAAAATTCATAAACAGAAGACGGTAATGTTGACCAAAACTATGAAGATGAATTGATAAACAGAATTTGGGGATGGGGGACAACACTGATAGACCTGAGATAGCTTGCTGTTATAATGATAAACTCTGACAGTATAAGATGTGAAATGACATTAAGAAGGACTTGCAGAAATAGGAGAGTTTAAACCTCTTTCTGTTGGGAAGAATCTTGAAAGGACTGATGGCAAAAAGGACTTATGGTGATTTATTTGCAAAGAAAGAAACAGTAAAGAAAAGAGTGACAGTAAAAATATTGCAAGATGTGGAACAACTAGGAGGAACTGGTGTACCTAATTTAGAATTATACTTGTTTAGTGTGGTTAAAAGATTGGATATTGATCAGGAATAAAAGGTTATTAGAAATAGAAGATTAAGATATAAAGACTTATGACTCGCAGTTTTAGCTTGCCTTTAGGTGTGATATGAACCAGCTATGAAGCAAGATGAAGTGGCAATTCTAGAGCATCATTTGGTCTTGTGGGTTTGCATGCTTTAATCCCAGGAGCGCTCTAGTCCATAGTCAAACATTGGAACATAAAGTGAGAGCCAGGGATGGGGCAAGGATTAATTGAAATAGTTCTCTTCCATAAACTTTAATGCAGACACTAAAATTAATGTTTCATTCAAACTGTAATAACAAGCCCTCCTATCAGTAATCTTTCTCACTATTAATTGGGATGCTGTTGTTTCTTTTTAAAGGACACCCCAGCTCATTACTTATCCCCAAGTAGGATGGGAGGAAGAAATGACAGATGACTATTTTGTGAGGTCTTCTGTCTATGCAATTAGGAGATATGAAGCCACTTATCTGAGATGATGTGATTCTTCTAACAACTCTGTGGATGTATTAAAAATAATTTATAGTAAGCATGTTCATATTTGCAATACGTGAGACTAGTGAGGAAGAGAAACAGAATGAGACATCTGTGTAGGGGCACATCTACTGGCCAAAAAGTAAGCCATTTTATACTGCCCTCACTCCAAGATGTGCATGATATTGCCTACTTCCTTTTTCCTGAGCGTGATTGTGAACTAGGTGGCTAAGACAGTGGTGACCAGGCTAAGGTCCTTTAGTGGTTCTCTTGTTTGGGCGGGAATTTGAATTTCGGCCTTTGTGGTCTCAGAGAGCTCCATTCTCTATGCTGCCCTGACCTTCTTATGGAGGGTGTGCTAAATGTAGAGATCGCAGGATGCAAGTTTGATGTTTTGAACTATGAGGCAGACTTTTGGAGAGTAGCTATCATTACTAATAGCAGTTCAGGAAACAAATGTAACTTCCACCTTCAGAAGCAATATGCCATTGGTTACCACTTCAGTGGGACAAATGACTGATTTGCTATCTTGCCTGCATTTTTTCCAGAAGTATTTGGTTGGCTGTTGCTGCAATCTGCTATGAACCAATCTCATTAATGCTTCCTTGATTAAAATGCAGATGAGAATCAAGTGATATATTGGTTTTTGCACTTTTCCAAATTTTGCTGTGGAGTTCTATCCTATATAAATAATTTGTGTGTATACAAGTCAATATGTATGTATTTATGTACGCACATGCATATTTACAAAAACACACACTCACAAATGCATTTAAAATACATATTTGGAGAAAATGGCATAAATATGCATTTGACATAAATGCGTAAGCATATTATATAAGAAATATATTTAAATGTATTTTATTATATTAAAACTATGCAAAATTATAGATAAATGAAAGTAGAAATGACCAACAAACGAACTGTAAACAGACCATAAATACAAAATTTGACCATCTGTGCAATCTAAACTTTCTTTGTTAAAAGATTATTAGCATGCAATTTCAGTATCAAAACCTAGATTATGCAATTTTCATGACATATAAGATAGGGTACCTCAACAGTGATAGTGAATCTGTACTTAGATGATAGGAAACCTGTGATAAGCTTATTATCCTAACTCAAGTTGTTGCTTCAAGTAGGACAACTTGATGGTCCATGGCAATAATTTTTGGTGTATGTACTTTCCATGTGGCAGCTCTAGTTGTTTCAGTTTTTGTACATTAGGATTCCTACTACATGATGATAAAAATGCTGATGTTGATAAGAATGATGCAGAAATGGTCAAGATATATGATTACATGTATGTGATCACATACATCTGAAACAGTACAGTTCAGCAAGAGCTACACCATATGAATCTCTTGATTGTATGTTTTTGTCCTATGTTGCTTCATACACTACAGAGAAGTTTGAAAAAGTCTGAATAGATGAAACAAAGTTCTTTTTTCTGCTTTGACAACCATTTGAAGACCTACATATTTCATTCTTTGTGAGATACATCGTTTAGATAACATTGGAAAATCTAATCACAGGTGGGATGGCTTAGCCAAATTTTGCATGCTTTGGAAAATGTGTGCAGACTTAGGGATGGAGAACACAGAAGACATTGCTGACTTACTCTTCTGGTTTCACTTTTCTGTAATCTATGAAGCAGTCTTTATTTTATGTTGCTTTGCTACCAGTACTGCAGATATTTCTTTGTTTTTACTATTCAGCCTTTTCTATATATGCATAGTATATATAATTGACACAAAATTATTCAGATGTGCTAGGCATCTTTCTTTCAAAATACTTTGATAATGGTTTTGTGGAATATTAAGCCTTCTTAGATCCATTTTTACTGTCCTTCAGAGAAATGTTTGCGACAATAAAAAGCCTGGGGATAAACAAGAGGCATGCTCTTGGTGGAATTGTTTGAGCTATGATGTTTACAAGTAAATGGGAACTTGGCTGCATGTGTAAAACTCAAATTGTCCAGTCAATTAAATTGATGACATTCAGAACGCATAGAATCCTGCTTGTTCAGCAACTTGGTCTTGCTTATGCCATGTGCAGCTATACTAACTGGTATGATATTCAGTGATTTATTTGTACAAATAAAATAATGAATTTTGAGTTATTCCCTTTTCTCTTTTTTGCATTGCTCCCTCCCCCAGTATCAAATACATTCCTTCCCCTCCCCCCTGGTATTAAATCATTCATCAGCTCAAGAAAGGGTCATTCTTACCTCTATGAGATTACACTAACTGAATGATAACTTGTGATAAATTGAGACCCATTGCTTAACCTGTTTTTCGGGGGGGGGGGGTGTCTAATCCACAACCATCAAGGACTATTACAAATAAATCACATTTTGTATAAACACATATATTTTTCCGTTAGTTCTGAGCTGGCATATTAAGTATACCATAGTACCAGTTTGTATAGAGGGTGCTACTAAATTTTATGTGACAATGTTTTTAAATAAAACTGGAGGTTCTGATTGATAGAGGAAGATAAAATGAGATGAATTTTTATTTAACCTGCATGTGAAAATTAACCCTTGGAGTTCTGCTTCTAATTCTGGAAATTTTGTTCTGCATTTACATCTATAATAGTGGACTATATTCTTTCTACTGAATTCATGTGTCTTTGTAAAGTAGCAAGTAAAACTTTCACCATCTCCTAACTTGGCAAATATCTATAAGCAACCACATCCTTTTATTTTATTTTGCTTACTCTGAAGGGGACGGTGAAACATGTAAAATTTGGTAATATTTTTTAAAAGAAAGATATCCTGAAATTATTGACATTGTATATTTATATAATACTGTTCTAATCAAAATACATAAAGTATTGCATAATTAATATATGTTAGGTTTAGGGTAGCCAACTGACCAGAAGAAGTAGTCTAGCATGCTCTTACAGCACTACTGGCAGCTTGAACTTCAGGAAATAGCAGGCAAAACCTTTCATGGCATGGGCATTAGTGTTCCCACTCACTGATGTCTGCAGATGAAAGATCTGTAAAAGGCATAGAAACATTGGCCATTAAAAAGTTGACAGATCTAGTTAGACTGATGCATTGTTATATATCTTTAAGTACTTTGTAGAAAGAAGTCAGTTCTTGAAGGGTTAATGTGGGTTGAAGGAATCCTAAAACATTTTATTGCTTGCTCTTTCTTAAAAATGTCTGCATGTTTCTGTTTCAGCTGTTGATTGAACAAGTGATCAGCAAAATTGGCTGTAAATTCAAATTCTACTTTTTTGATTTAAATAACAAAAAATTATTGGCGCAGTAGGTTAAAGTGCTGAGCTGCTGATCTTGTTGACCAAAAGGTCACAGGTTCAAATCCGGGGAGCAGTGTGAGCTTCCACTGTCAGCCCCAGCTTCTGCCAACCTAGCAGTTTGAAAACATGCAAATGTGAGTAGATAAATAGGTACCGCTCCGGCGGGAAGGTAATGAATGGCACTCCATGCAGTCATGCTGGCCACATGACCTTGGAGGTGTCTACGGACAACATCAGCCCTTTGGCTTAGAAATGGAGATGAGCACCACACCCCAGAGTCAGACACGACTGGACTTCATGTCAGGGGAAAACACTTACCTTTATGTAACCACAAAAATAAAGAAAAATAACTGCTTGCACTTAAGAAAGTGAGAGCACCGGAAGAGAAGCAATAATGATTGAATTCAGTCCATAAAAATAAAGAGGCCACAGCTTCAATTTTTGTCATATGTCTTTTATGCAAGGTTAATTCGTCTAGTTTACTATGCTCTTTTTTCTCTCTTTTCTTAATTAGTCCAATAGAATCTTGCCAGAATTTCTACAAAGATTTCACGTTACAGATAGACATGGCTTTCAACGTGTTCTTCCTGCTCTACTTTGGCTTGCGTGTAAGTATCTGCTTCTACTATTACAATTTTACATTGTGAAATACTTCTCTGACTTTCTCTTAGTATTGCACTTACGTCAGACTTTCCCACCCTGACATCCTCCAGCTGTGTTAAATGGCAACTCCTTGACCATCAAAAACAATGACTACCTGCTTGGGAAATGATTATATTATTGTGAGAAACTGTAGAATGCTGAGAAGTTGAAGGATTCCCCAACTCTTACCTCTATGTTTTACTGTTAATGTAGAGGCTGGCCTTCTCCTTGCTGATTGGCCCCTCCCTGCCTGCCTTCCTGGTCAGGGGAAGGACCAACTGGTGAAGGGGAGGCACAAGGCTGGCAAAGGGGTGAAGGGGCTGGCCTTCCCCTTGCTGATGATCCCTTCCCCTGCCTGTCTTCTATGGGCTGCAGGGAAGCCCTTTGTAGGCTGCATCCAGTCCATGGCTGAATTTTATGTAGGCCTGAGTTAAAACATATAACTTAAATTTAAAATAACATATATGGCATATCTAAGAACATATTTAAACAATTCGTCCATAGTTTAACATTCAAAATTTCTCTGGAAAGGCTTTCCTGAAGAGATTTGTCTTTAACACTGTTAAATTTAGTTAGCGTATTCATCTGTCAAATGTCTTCTGACAGGTTATTCCACAATCTAGGGATGGCTGAAGTAAAGGTACTCTGGAAGACGTGGGTATATTGGGTAAATAATATGAGAAGAGACAATCCCATAGCTAATTTATACCCAAGCCACATAAGCTTTAAAGGTAACAACAATTTACTTAGAGGATTCCTTTGGTATGCAGAAATAAATACAATTATCAATTAGAAGACAAATACCATGGTATGGACCCCAGGAGGACCTGAGCTTCTTGGGAACATATACAGTGTTAAAGGTAAATAAGCAGGAAGTTCTATTCCTTGGATCCAATACAACATTTCTATGTCACCAGGATTCATAAAAAGTTATGCTGAAAAATCTATTAACTCATTAAAGGTTAAAGCTGGTGTGTGAAAATTAAATTGCACCTCACTTTGGGAGAAAAGTGGGATATAAAAGAAAGGAAGGAAGGAAAGAGCATTATATGCAACATGGCAAATAGTCTTTTTTAGTTAATTTTTCATCTTCAAGGAGTAAGTTTTATTTCCGTAAGTCCAAAGACTCAATGTAACGTATCAAAATATCATACTGGTTTACCTGAATTACTATGACAACTTATATTTCACCAGTTTTAAGAATCATTTTTCCCCAAAGCCTGTGTAAAATTCTAATGACTCTCACTGTATGAAAATTTCAAAAAGGATATCCCACTTTTCTCTTGAAACCCAAAGTAGCTAGCTATGTATTTTTAATATCTCAAAACAAGGAAAGAGGCCATCTTAGCCAGGTAGCAAAAGTCATTTTTACAGCTGTTGTTTTGTTTTTTAATCAAAGAAAATGACACCATGCCTTCCTCTCAACAGAACAAAAAATCTCCCCATCATCTTCATTTCCTCTCCCTTCTCTTTTCACAGTTCATAGCAGCCAACGACAAGCTGTGGTTTTGGCTGGAAGTAAACTCGGTGGTAGATTTCTTCACGGTTCCTCCAGTGTTTGTTTCAGTGTATTTAAACAGAAGTTGGCTGGGTAAGTAAATTGTATTATTCTTTTTAACTAAAAAAGAAAGGGGAAAAAAGAGAAGAAGAAAATAATGATTTAATCCATTCTGTGGCCTGGTCACTCCAGATAAAACAACCACTATTTCAGCTTCAGGAAAAATATGGTTGATTGTATCCAATAGTAGGATCCCATTCTTGAAAAACCTGTAGTTAATTTCTACTGCTCTTTGACCTCTGTGGCTTTTATTTTTTATTTTTTTTGCAAATCCCATCAGTTTTGTTAACCTTTGTCAAAAATGAGCTTTTGAAATTAGTTTGTGGAAATTTTAGCAGAGGCACTTCCTAGCAGTCCACATTAGCAACATTGCTTCATAATATTAGCACAAATATAGCATGCAAGTGTATGTGCAGAACTTTTCTAAAATACCTGGGGATCTGTGAATATTTAGTTGGAAATTGCACAAAACTGTTATATTTGTTCAAATGTTCTATCTGTTTCCAGAGTGTTGTGAAATCAGATTATTTGTTTTTGTAGCTAGGATGCAAATAAAAGCAAACAGTATTTCCATCTCTGGTTTGGTACGTATTTATGCATTGTAAAGGTGGAATGGAGTTGTTTGCTGCATACTTGTGTGGACAAGCTTTGTGCAGAAGGGCCATACCCATTAATCGGCAAGGCCCTTTTGCTTCATAGTGCAAACAGACTTTAAAAATCTACCTTTTCACAAGCCAACTTCCATGGCTCTTTTCAACATGCTGTGGATGAAATGCACAGTGCAATAAGGCAGCAATATGAAACCTTACCATGCCAAGCTGATTCGATGTAAATGATTGAGATGGTTTTAAACAGAGGATTTTAATGTTCAGATAAATGATTTTAATGTTTATGTATGCGTATAATCTATTTATGTCCCGGCATTTAATGTTTGCCATTTCTGTTTTGTGCTCCCCCCCCCCCCAAAAGTCCTCTTTGGTGTGAGAAGGGTGGAATATAAATGCTTTAAATAAATAAATGAATAAATAATATTTAGCCTCAATTTTACATGCTCACAGAATTGACTTAAATACAAATAAACAAGGGTCTGTGATTTATATGAGGCAGGTCTCAGCTTAATGGCCAGCATTTGTTTTGGATGCGGAGGCTTCCAGGTAAAGCCCTCTTACCTTTGTAGGTGAGGGCTGGAAGAAATCCTCCCAGAAATTGAACTTGTAATGTCAATGTCATTCATACTGGGATAAAAAGACATATGGTCTCTCCATGTAAGGCATTTTCTTTGAGTTCCTAATGGTCCCATTTTTTGTCTAGCACCAATCTTTATACATTGAACTCACCTCCCCACATGGAGATGCAACCTTTTCTACAGCTTATTTGCATTTACAATTTTTAATGCCCAAAATGCAGTTCTTATGTTGGTTTTTAAATGTTTTCTGAGTAGTGACAGTGATATATGATAATAATTATAATTCTTGAAGCTTTAATTTTGAATTTGGTAGCCCGAGGATCAGTCTAATTTTGTTCCCTTGTTTCTGTAGCTACAAATGTTAAGCACTGTCACAATATTTCCTTTCCAACCAAATATATTTTAAATTTAAATTATTGTGTGCTTCTGCCATCTAGTGGTCAGGATGTAGTATGGCTACTTCTCTGAAACCAAGCTTCTTCATGTGAAAAAGAGTGTTATTATTAAACTGTGCAAACTGCCGGTTACTTGCTAATTTAAGCCAAGCGAATTTTTTTTAAAAGATGCCTGGATTGCCTGTCTGTATAATTAGTTTATTCTATTAAGTGCCATGTTGGTGCATTAAAAATAATGAGGGCATTCAAAGTTGTCGTGAGGGTCATAAAAACTTTTTAAAAGGAGGTATTTTAGTTTTATAGGAGTTTTGGATGCTAAATCTAAACATGACCTCTTTATTTGCTCCTGCACTTACTGATTTTTTTTACAGTTTGATTTAACATGTGTATGTTGTGCAATTTAATTCAATGAAATTAATATTGAAAGTAATGTAATGTAATGTAATTGTGAAAGACTTTTGTTAGGGGTATTTTTGTTGTGCTTTTTGAATTCAACATCCCAAATTACTTTAAAAGCAGCTACAGTGTTGAAAAAAAAATCCCAGATGTCATTAATGTCATTACCATCAGCCACCTAACACTGTTCGCCAGTTGCATTATCTCTATGATTTATTTTAAAAACTATGAGCATTCAGCAGCATTCATTTTTGCCTTATATTAGAACATAAAACTGCATAGCTTATTAAATTGCTCACCTGACCAATATAGCAACAGTCCATCGGACATTTGATAACCTCCTTTATTACTGTTTGCTAAAACAAGGGTTTATTAACTACTTGGTCCAGCAGACCAGAATAAAAAGAAAACAAACACATACAAAAGACAGGTGCAACTGTTTGACCGTGGTGGGTTCATAAGCTGTAAATATATGTTAACATCGTCTATTGTAGTTATGGGTTTGTAACCTAGAATTTTGGATCTGTAATTGTTCAATCTTCATAAATGCGACACTTTTGTAATGATTTTAACTGCACCCCAAGACTACATTAACAGTCATGAACCATGCAGAGCAATGAAGGTCTAGTTTGCTGCCAACTGGGCACAGCAGGACAATGTTTTGAGTCATTGAGTCTGAGGCAAAGAATTCTACTGTACTTCTGGTTGCTGCAACATTATTTGCTGATTGCAAGGTGCTGGAAAAAGACCAGAAACAGGACACATAGGAACTTGGTGGCTTTTCAGGTAGATTTGAGGTGGACAAGCCAAAACACATTACTTAGTTACACATTTGTAATTAAGAGGCAATGTAGGCTCTCAGACAGCTTTTTATACTAATATAAGAATAAACAACATTTTAAAATGAATTGAAAGCACTGTTCCAAATCCTGATAAATAGACAATACCAAGGGTATCCATGTGTCCTTCCTTAGATTGAATTGCTTTCTACAGGACAATTTCCATCCTCCTAAGAAGGAGAGGATACCTTGACACTAGTCATCAGAATTAATTTAAGGAGTTTACTTAGACAAATGTGTATCTATGAAGAATATCCAGGTTTGCTGGGAGAGGGGGGAGGGACCAGCGGGTCTCCTTGTGAAGTTGGTGGGAACCTAACATCCCAGTGGGGACTACTGACAATGCAGCCCTGAAACCTCCCATAAAGATATCTCTACCTCAGTAAGCTTGGCACCATTGGACTGAGGATATGCCATATCTGTTCCCCCATCTCCTCCTCTCTCCTCTTTTCTTGTGCACCCAGCTCAACCAGACTTTCTAGTTCATCAAAGCATTTCTTTTTGGAGTAAAGATTTCCTAAATTGATTAATTGTACTTTATAAATTCAAAAAAACCTCCTTTAAGTAAGTAGCAATTGTACAAGGCAGACAGCTTATTACAGACCTTTCTAAATATTATCATGATGATTCAGATGACATGCAACATAGTGATATGAATAAATGTGGCATATTCTAATTTAATCAGAGTATCAAATTCACAAACAAGAAGTATCAGTCTTTCTATATGAACAGAAACACCACAAGCAAATAGAGATGTTGACTTTGAAATTCTTTAGTACTAAAATTACTATTAAATGAACTTTAGCTTGTTATATACTGGTTCTCCTACCACATGTATACATTTGTTTCTGTTTGCTGTTCTCTGTAAGACTAATAGTCTGAATTCTACACGTGAGTTACAGACATAAGATTTAGTGAGATGTAATAAACGAAAACAGTCAAACAAATAGGAGAGAAGATGGAGACATACAGATGGAATGGATTATTGTTACAACCAGACTTGATTCGTAATGACAAATATCTGAAGTACTGTTGCAACACAGAAGCCTAAAAGGCCAGACCAAGTATTGAGTCAAAACAAAGTTTATTCAAAACTGATGCAAGTAACTTAAAAATCCGACAAACTGTCTCAAAAGCACTTAAACTTCAGTGCAGTAATTCAGTAAACTCAAAATAAAGACCAAACTGGTCAAAAACACACAAAGCAAATCTGGATTAAATCTCCAGAAAACCCAGATTATCCCCAAAAATGCAAAAGAACATAGGAGAAAAACAGATTAAAGCAAACACGCTGATGTCATCAATGGGAAGGCAAAACAAAGAGCAAAGAGGCATCACGAAGTCCGAGGTAGTCAATCCAGGAAGTCAGCAAGCAAGCGCGTTGTCCAAAACCATTCTGGCATCAGCGAGGGAGAAGCAACAGCAACGATTTCCAGTCCAGGTCAATTATAAGTACAGGCAGCAGCACCTAATGCATGAAGAGCAATACAAGTGTAGCCCATAGAAAGACAAGCCGTGGAACCCAACCCATACTATACCCCAATCCACAAAGATAGCGTAGCGTCCAAACTCACGTCCAAAAGGGTCCACAGGAGCACAGGAAACAGGAACACAGCATACAAAGCAAGACACGGGCACCCAGCAACACATTGCCAACTGCAAAGGACTCCAAATCCCAAACACCATTTTATCATAAGTCATCCTCATCAGAGCTTGAATGAGCCAACACCCTTTCATTAGGTTTCTCAGCTGGAGCAGTAGCTCCATGTGTGTTTCTTTGCCTCCCTCTCCGGTCTCTCCATCTCCTGTCAACACTGAACTCCCCCCAAGATGCAGCTTGATCCTCAGAACCCCAATTCCAATCTCCAGAGAAGCCCTCTAATGTATCATTACTTGTAGACTCAGTACGCACATCGTGCACCTCCTGCACTTTAGTCCAATCCATATCACTAGACTCATCCTCAGAATCCCCATCCACACTTTCCATAGTTGGTTCCTCGGTGACAGACCCATCATCCCCAGAGAAACCCTCAAAAGAGTCTTCATCAGTAGGTTCCTCAAGTATTTGCCGGATCCTCTTCCTTTGTCGCTCATCCTCTTCTCCCTGCTCCCGAGTAACCCGTTTTCCCCTTCTCACTTCTAGTTCATTACTTTCAGCATTACTCACAGGCTCAACTACAACAAGTGCACTGTACTTTGTGCCACATAGATGTTAGCATTTCCCATTAATATATCTAGTATGTCTCTGTCTCTCTATATATGTATATGCGTGTGCGCGCACACACACACAAGTGCCTAGCATCTCAAACCAAGGAATGGCTTTGTACCCTCTTCACGGGTATTTCAAATTTTTCCCACACACACACTATTCATAAGAGTGGAGCTTATTTTCACAAGCAGTTTTTATATAGTCACGTTCAGCAAGTGTTCGAAATTCCCAGTTCTTCCTTTTTTCCTTTTTAATCAAATATTTGGTACCATCGGCAGAAATAACATGGAAAGAATAGCGAATGGTTCTATCACCATAGAAAAGAAGAGCAGTTCAACATGTTTAAGTAGACATTTCATTGAAAATTTATGATAACATGCCTATGTGAAATAAAAATACCCAGATTAGATAAACCTTGCTTAGGTAAACAAGCATTTTGAATATTCTAGAGACATCCCGAAAGCCTCTTACAAAGTTCATTCTTGGGATTATTGTCCCCTTTTCATCTTTTCTCCCCTCCAAGTTAAACATATGCAGCTCCTTAAGCCTCTCGTCGTAGTACTTGGCTTCCAGACTTTTACCATTTTAGTCACATTTCTCTGGACGTGCTCAAGCTTGGCAATATCCTTCTTGAATTCCAGATGAGGTCTGACCAAAGCAGAACAGAGTAGGGCTATTACTTCTCTCCATCTAGACACCATACTCCTATTGGTGCAGCCTATAACCACATTGGCTTATTTTATCTGTTGCATCACACTTTTGACTGAATATTTAACATCAAATGGAACCTGCTCAGAATGCTTAAGCATACTGTGTATCTAATGCTTGGATGTCAAAGACATCTGCAGAAATGCATTGCATTTTTTGCATTTCTGAACTGAAAACATGACATACTATCTCCCATTCCCATTCTAAAGTGATTGGAAATGATAATTAGTGAACCTTTGAGTCATCTTGTATGACCGTGTTGAGGAAATAGGAGCAGAATATCTGGCACCTTTGTATCTCTTACTGCTTCTTCTGTGCAAATAATAATATTGACTGCTCCACACTGTCACCCCCTGCTAATCACAGGACCTGCCTCCTGCGTGCATATTACCTTAAGTTTTTTCCCAGCAAGATCAGGTGGCCTTAGATTACTTGGCTGGCTGACCCATTCTTCTTATTTGTTGCCATCCATTTTTTGTCTTCTGTATGGCCTCTAGCCATTTAACCTGGCCTCAGATTAAAAGTGCATTGGAATCATGGCTAGAAAGAGGGTGGAGGGGATTTTCATTAAGAAAAGCACTCAGGTGGAAAGTACTTTGCTTCAGAAGCTCACCAGTGCTTTCCTGTGCTATAGTGTTTTGTGAAGGGTGACCATTACAAGTCTCACAAGAAGTGGAATTATCAAGGGTTTGGGAAGATCCAAGTACAAAAGTTGGAATTAGTACCCTATATCCTCATGTATAAATCTAAACATTTTAGTTAAAAAAATCAACCCAATGAAATCAGGGGAACATATCTATTGGCCCATTTAAGTCCTGTACCTTACCTCTTATTAAAAAAGGAACAATCCCTTTCTCTAAATAGAGGGGTGAAAGAGAAGAATTTCAGTTCATGGGAAAACCTGAAAGAAACATTATCTCCACTGTATTGCTGCTTCTGATTTTCTTGAATGCCAGGTTAGGGAGATGGTAGCACAACAGTTTCCAAGGATAACTTCCCCACTAAGGCTATATTGATGCTTTTCCCTCTCAGCAGAATGACCCTTAGCTTTTGCATGAGTCAAAATCCATAATTTTGGCTCCAAAACCTGCCCCTGACTAATACATGAGTTTGACTTATACATGGGTATATACCAGGGGTGGGCAATTATTTTTTCCAAGGGGCCACACAAGAGCCAAATAATATTATGGAGGGCCGCACCTAAAGGTGGAACTACATTCTAATCTACATTATTTATTTATTTATTTACTATATTTACTATATATTACACATCATTAATATTAACATATTATAATATATCAAGAAATAGTCATATATTATTAGTATTAATATCACAATTATTTTATTATAATATATATTATAATATATTGAAATTATAATATAACATTATATTATTTATTATATTATATTATTATATTATTATAATAAAATTATTATAAAATAATAATAAAAACCACTAAAATTAAATTAAATTAAATTCAAGAAGACGAGGTGTGAACCAAGATGGAATGGCCCAATGGACCCAGCCCAGAGGATTGCAAAGCGGACACAGCCGCCACCGCAGCAGAGAAGAGCAGAGCAGCAGGCGGTCCCACCCCTTTGCGGGGCGTATCCATCGCTCTGATTGGCTGCTCCCATGGCCGTCAGTCAGGACTCCTCCAACGGTCACCCCAACTGCCGTTCCTCCCCTTTGGCCACGCCCCTTCGCCGCGAGTCAGAACTCTCCTGAGTTGGTTCTGTGAGGGAAGGAAGAAGGAAGGTTTGTGTCTTCTTCTTCTTCTGACGTCAAAGAGGAGGGGAAGGGCAAGGAGGAGGGGAAGGGCAAGGGCTGGAGCGGCGAGATATTGGTGGGAGAAGCGCCCGGCTATGGCTGAGGTGGAGACTGAGGCCTCCTTTCGCCTGGGAGAGGCTCATGACAGCAAGGAGCGCGTCAGGAGAGGAAAGAAGAGGGAGGAAAGGGCTTCTTTACCTCAGGGAGGCTGCCTTTCTCTGAAGAATTGGTTTGGAAACCTTCCTCTTGGCCCCGCCCCCGACGCCCTTCTCCCCAAAAAGGACAGAATCGGCTGCCGGGTCACATCCGGCCCCCGGGCCGTAGGTTGCCCACCCCTGGTATATACTGTAGTTTAGAAAAGTGACAGCTCACAGCTAATAAACTGTTGTTGTTATAGCTGTGGTTGTGTGCTTTCAAGAGATTACCAACTTATGGCAAAACTAAAACAAGCCTATCATGGAGATTTTTTGGCAAGATTTGTTGATAAGATGTTCAACTTTGCCCTCTTCTGAGTCTGTGAGTGTGTGACTTCCTTAAGGCAACTCAGTTAATTTCCATGACTGATCCTGGACTCTGTCTTCAAGAACTGTAATCTAGCATTCACACCACTGCATCACACTAGCTCTCGGGGTAAGAAGTACTCTGATTTATTACCCTCATATATTACCCTACATTGAATTTGTAGAAAATGGAATTGTGAGCTATTGTAGAAAAATAGTGACATCAGCTTACTAAAGACAAGGATAAAATGTCTGATTTTTATGTAATTTGGCATGATTTCCTCTCATCTACAAATTGAGGACAATTATCTGTCAGATTATGCAACAGAGATTAAACACAAATTATTTCAACAGATTTCTATTACTTTTTATATGTGTAAAGGAAAGACAAAAAAATAATATTTTAGAAGTTACCACCTTCTGTCAATAAACCTGTTTGCTTAAATACTGTTTGAGTCTCATGTATATGTATATTTCCCTCAACATGTGGCTGAACTCTCTTAACCATTGCATAATTCTATATTCAGTTTACAGTTAAATAATCATAATTCTGTAAATGAAATGGTTGTACATACCTT